>JAEIHA010000668.1:0-141259 GCA_018904595.1 Zaprionus indianus | reverse complement strand
TAGCCTGTGCCTAGCCAGTGTCTAGCCTGTGCTTTGCCAGTGTCTAGTCTGTGCCAAGCCAGTGTCTAGCCTGTGTCCAGCCTGTGTCTAGCCTGTGCCTTGCCTGTGACTGGCATGTGCCTAGCCTGTACCTAGCCAGTACCTAGCCTGTACCTAGCCAGTGCCTAGCCTGTACCTAGCCAGTGTATAGCCTGTGCCTAGCCAGTGCCTAGCCAGTGTCTAGCCTGTGTCTAGCCTGTGTCTAGCCTGTGCTTAGCCAGTGTCTAGTCTGTGCTTAGCCAGTGTCTAGTCTGTGCCAAGCCAGTGTCTAGCCTGTGCCTAGCCAGTGTCTAGCCTGTGTCTAGCCTGTGCCTTGCCTGTGCCTAGCCAGTGTCTAGTTTGTGTCTAGCCTGTGCCTTGCCTGAGACTGGCATGTGACATGCGTAGCCAGAGTTTAGCCAGTGCCTAGCCTGTGCCTAGCCAGTGCCTAGCCAATGCCTAGCCTGTGCCTAGCCTGTGCCTAACCAGTGCCTAGTCAATGCCAAGCCTGTGCCTGGCCTGTGCCTAGCCTGTGCCTAGCCTGTGCCTAGCTTGTGCCTAGCCTGTGCCTAGCCTATGCCTAGTCTGTGTCTAGCCTGTGCCTAGCCATTGTCTAGCCTGTGCCTAGCCAGTGTCTAGCCTGTGCCCAGCCAGTGTCTAGCCTGTGTCTAGCCTGTGCCTTGCCTGTGACTGGCATGTGCATAGCCTGTGCATAGCCAGTGTCTAGCTAGTGCCTAGCCTGTACCTAGCCAGTACCTAGCCTGTACCTAGCCAGTGCCTAGCCTGTACATAGCCATTGTCTAGGCTGTGCCTAGCCAGTGTCAAGCCTGTGCCTAGCCAGTGTCTAGCCTGTGTCTAGCCTGTGTCTAGCCTGTGCCTAGCCAGTGTCTAGCCTGTGCCCAGCCAGTGTCTAGCCTGTGTCTAGCCTGTGCCTAGCCAGTGTCTAGCCTGTGTCTAGCTAGTGTCTAGCCTGTGTCTAGCCTATGCCTAGCCAGTTTCTAGCCTGTGTCTAGCCTGTGCCTTGCCTGTGACTGGCATGTGCATAGCCTGTGCCTAGCCAGTGTCTAGCCTGTGCTTTGCCAGTGTCTAGTCTGTGCCAAGCCAGTGTCTAGCCTGTGTCCAGCCTGTGTCTAGCCTGTGCCTTGCCTGTGACTGGCATGTGCCTAGCCTGTACCTAGCCAGTACCTAGCCTGTACCTAGCCAGTGCCTAGCCTGTACCTAGCCAGTGTATAGCCTGTGCCTAGCCAGTGCCTAGCCAGTGTCTAGCCTGTGTCTAGCCTGTGTCTAGCCTGTGCTTAGCCAGTGTCTAGTCTGTGCTTAGCCAGTGTCTAGTCTGTGCCAAGCCAGTGTCTAGCCTGTGCCTAGCCAGTGTCTAGCCTGTGTCTAGCCTGTGCCTTGCCTGTGCCTAGCCAGTGTCTAGTTTGTGTCTAGCCTGTGCCTTGCCTGAGACTGGCATGTGCATAGCGTGTGCCTAGCCAGAGTTTAGCCAGTGCCTAGCCTGTGCCTAGCCAGTGCCTAGCCAATGCCTAGCCTGTGCCTAGCCTGTGCCTAACCAGTGCCTAGTCAATGCCAAGCCTGTGCCTGGCCTGTGCCTAGCCTGTGCCTAGCCTGTGCCTAGCTTGTGCCTAGCCTGTGCCTAGCCTATGCCTAGTCTGTGTCTAGCCTGTGCCTAGCCATTGTCTAGCCTGTGCCTAGCCAGTGTCTAGCCTGTGCCCAGCCAGTGTCTAGCCTGTGTCTAGCCTGTGCCTTGCCTGTGACTGGCATGTGCATAGCCTGTGCATAGCCAGTGTCTAGCTAGTGCCTAGCCTGTACCTAGCCAGTACCTAGCCTGTACCTAGCCAGTGCCTAGCCTGTACATAGCCATTGTCTAGCCTGTGCCTAGCCAGTGTCAAGCCTGTGCCTAGCCAGTGTCTAGCCTGTGTCTAGCCTGTGTCTAGCCTGTGCCTAGCCAGTGTCTAGCCTGTGTCTCAGCCAGTGTCTAGCCTGTGTCTAGCCTGTGTCCCTGGTCTAGCCAGTGTCTAGCCTGTGTCTAGCTAGTGTCTAGCCTGTGTCTAGCCTATGCCTAGCCAGTTTCTAGCCTGTGTCTAGCGTGTGCTTAGCCAGTGTCTAGTCTGTGCCAAGCCAGTGTCTAGCCTGTGCCTAGCCAGTGTCTAGCCTGTGTCTAGCCTGTGTCTAGCCTGTGCCTTGCCTGTGACTGGCATGTGCATAGCCTGTGCCTAGCCTGTGCCTAGCCTGTGCCTAGGTTGTGCCTAGCCTGTGCCTAGCCTATGCCTAGTCTGTGTCTAGCGTGTGCTTAGCCAGTGTCTAGTCTGTGCCAAGCCAGTGTCTAGCCTGTGCCTAGCCAGTGTCTAGCCTGTGCTTTGCCAGTGTCTAGTCTGTGCCAAGCCAGTGTCTAGCCTGTGTCCAGCCTGTGTCTAGCCTGTGCCTTGCCTGTGACTGGCATGTGCATAGCCTGTACCTAGCCAGTACCTAGCCTGTACCTAGCCAGTGCCTAGCCTGTACCTAGCCAGTGTATAGCCTGTGCCTAGCCAGTGCCTAGCCAGTGTCTAGCCTGTGTCTAGCCTGTACCTTGCCTGTGACTGGCATGTGCATAGCCTGTGCCTAGCCAGTGTCTAGCCTGTGCTTTGCCAGTGTCTAGTCTGTGCCAAGCCAGTGTCTAGCCTGTGTCCAGCCTGTGTCTAGCCTGTGCCTTGCCTGTGACTGGCATGTGCCTAGCCTGTACCTAGCCAGTACCTAGCCTGTACCTAGCCAGTGCCTAGCCTGTACCTAGCCAGTGTATAGCCTGTGCCTAGCCAGTGCCTAGCCAGTGTCTAGCCTGTGTCTAGCCTGTGTCTAGCCTGTGCTTTGCCAGTGTCTAGTCTGTGCTTAGCCAGTGTCTAGTCTGTGCCAAGCCAGTGTCTAGCCTGTGCCTAGCCAGTGTCTAGCCTGTGTCTAGCCTGTGCCTTGCCTGTGCCTAGCCAGTGTCTAGTTTGTGTCTAGCCTGTGCCTTGCCTGAGACTGGCATGTGCATAGCGTGTGCCTAGCCAGAGTTTAGCCAGTGCCTAGCCTGTGCCTAGCCAGTGTCTAGCCTTTGTCTAGCCTGTGCATAGCCAGAGTCTAGCCTGTGCCTAGCCTGTGTGTAGCCTCTGTCTAGCATGTGTCTAGTCTGTGTCTTGACGGTGTCTAGCCGGTGTCTAGCCGGTGTCTAGCCTGTGTCTAGCCTGTGTCTAGCCTGTGTCTAGCCTGTGTCTAGAATGTGTCTAGTTTGTGTCTAGCCTGGGTCTAGCCTGTGTCTAGAATGTGTCTAGCCTGTGTCTAGCCTGTGTCTAGCCTGTGTCTAGCCTGTGCCTTGCCTGTGACTGGCATGTGTCTAGCCTGTGTCTAGCCTTTGTCTAGCCTGTGTCTAGCCTGTGCCTAGCCAGTTTCTAGCCTGTGTCTATTGTGCCTAGCTCGTGTCTAGTCCGTGCCAAGCCAGTGTCTAGCCTGTGTCTAGCCTGTGCCTTGCCTGTGACTGGCATGTGCCTAGCCTGTACCTAGCCAGTGCCTAGCCTGTACCTAGCCAGTACCTAGCTTGTACCTAGCCAGTGCCTAACCTGTACATAGCCAGTGCCTAGCCTGTACATAGCCATTGTCTAACCTGTGCCTAGCCATTGTCTAGCCTGTGCCTAGCCAGTGTCTAGCCTGTGCCCAGCCAGTGTCTAGCCTGTGTCTAGCCTGTGCCTAGCCAGTTTCTAGCCTGTGTCTAGCCTGTGCTTAGCCAGTGTCTAGTCTGTGCCAAGCCAGTGTCTAGCCTGTGTCTAGCCTCTGCCTTGCCTGTGACTGGCATGTGTATAGCCTGTGCCTAGCCAGTGTCTAGCCAGTGCCTAGCCAGTACCTAGCCTGTGCCTAGCCAGTGTCTAGCCTGTGCCTAGCCAGTGTCTAGTCTGTGCCAAGCCAATGTCTAGCCTGTGCCAAGCCAGTGTCTAGCCTGTGTCTAGCCTGTGTCTAGCCTGTGCCTTGCCTGTGACTGGCATGTGCATAGCCTGTGCCTAGCCAGTGTCTAGCCTGTGTCTAGCCTGTGCCTAGCCAGTGTCTAGCCTTGTCTAGCTTGTGCACACCAGATTCTAGCCTGTGCCTAGCTAGTGTATAGCCTCTGTCTAGCCTGTGTATAGTCTGTGTCTTGACGATGTCTAGCCGATGTCTAGCCGGTGTCTAGCCGGTGTCTAGCCTGTGTCTAGCCTGTGCCTAGCCAGTGTCTAGCCTGTGTCTATCTAGTGTCTAGCCTGTGTCTAGCCTGTGCCTAGCCAGTTTCTAGCCTGTGTCTAGCGTGTGCTTAGCCAGTGTCTAGTCTGTGCCAAGCCAGTGTCTAGCCTGTGCCTAGCCAGTTTCTAGCCTGTGTCTAGCCTGTTCTTAGCCAATGTCTAGTCTGTGCCAAGCCAGTGTCTAGCCTGTGTCTAGCCTGTGCCTTGCCTGTGACTGGCATGTGCATAGCCTGTGCATAGCCAGTGTCTAGCTAGTGCCTAGCCTGTACCTAGCCAGTACCTAGCCTGTACCTAGCCAGTGCCTAGCCTGTACATAGCCATTGTCTAGCCTGTGCCTAGCCAGTGTCTAGCCTGTGCCTAGCCAGTGTCTAGCCTGTGCCTAGCCAGTGTCTAACCTGTGCCTAGCCAGTGTCTAGCCTGTGCCCAGCCAGTGTCTAGCCTGTGTCTAGCCTGTGTCTAGCCTGTGCCTAGCCAGTTTCTAGCCTGTGCCTAGCCATTGTCTAGCCTGTGCCTAGCCAGTGTCTAGCCTGTGCCCAGCCAGTGTCTAGCCTGTGTCTAGCCTGTGCTAAGCCAGTTTCTAGCCTGTGTCTAGCCTGTTCTTAGCCAATGTCTAGTCTGTGCCAAGCCAGTGTCTAGCCTGTGTCTAGCCTGTGCCTTGCCTGTGACTGGCATGTGCATAGCCTGTGCATAGCCAGTGTCTAGCTAGTGCCTAGCCTGTACCTAGCCAGTACCTAGCCTGTACCTAGCCAGTACCTAGCCTGTACCTAGCCAGTGCCTAGCCTGTACATAGCCATTGTCTAGCCTGTGCCTAGCCAGTGTCTAGCCTGTGCCTAGCCAGTGTCTAGCCTGTGCCTAGCCAGTGTCTAGCCTGTGCCCAGCCAGTGTCTAGCCTGTGTCTAGCCTGTGCCTAGCCAGTTTCTAGCCTGTGCTTAGCCAATGTCTAGTCTGTGCCAAGCCAGTGTCTAGCCTGTGCCAAGCCAGTGTCTAGCCTGTGTCTAGCCTGTGTCTAGCCTGTGCCTTGCCTGTGACTGGCATGTGCATAGCCTGTGCCTAGCCAGTGTCTAGCCAGTGCCTAGCCTGTGCCTAGCCAGTGTCTAGCCTTTGTCTAGCCTGTGCATAGCCAGATTCTAGCCTGTGCCTAGCCAGTGTATAGCCTCTGTCTAGCCTGTGTATAGTCTGTGTCTTGACGATGTCTAGCCGATGTCTAGCCGGTGTCTAGCCGGTGTCTAGCCTGTGTCTAGCCTGTGCCTAGCCAGTGTCTAGCCTATGTCTAGCTAGTGTCTAGCCTGTGTCTAGCCTGTGCCTAGCCAGTTTCTAGCCTGTGTCTAGCGTGTGCTTAGCCAGTGTCTAGTCTGTGCCAAGCCAGTGTCTAGCCTGTGCCTAGCCAGTGTCTAGCCTGTGTCTAGCCTGTGTCTAGCCTGTGCCTTGCTTGTGACTGGCATGTGCATAGCCTGTGCCTAGCCAGTGTCTAGCCAGTGCCTAGCCTGTGCCTAGCCAGTGTCTAGCCTTTGTCTAGCCTGTGCCTAGCCAGTGTATAGCCTCTGTCTAGCCTGTGCCTAGCCTGTGCCTAGCCTGTGCCTAGCCTGTGCCTAGCCTGTGCCTAGCCTGTGCCTAGCCTGTGCCTAGCCTGTGCCTAGCCTGTGCCTAGCCTGTGCCTAGCCTGTGCCTAGCCTGTGCCTAGCCAGTGTCTAGCCAGTGCCTAGCCTGTGCCTAGCCAGTGTCTAGCCTGTGTATAACCTCTGTCTAGCCTGTGTCTAGTCTGTGTCTTGACGGTGTCTAGCCGGTGGCTAGCCAATGTCTAGCCTGTGCCTAGCCTGTGCCTAGCTTGTGCCTAGCCTGTGCCTAGCCTGCGCCTAGCTTGTGCCCAGCCTGTGCCTAGCCTATGCCTAGCCTGTGTCTAGCCTGTGTCTAGACTGTGTCTAGCCTGTGTCTAGCGTGTGTCTAGCCTGTGTCTAGCCTGTGTCTAGCCTGTGTCCAGCCTGTGTCTAGCATGTGTCTAGCCTTTGTCTAGCCTGTGTCTAGCCTGAGTCTAGCCTGTGTCTAGCCTGTGTCTAGCCTGTGTCTAGCCTGTGTCTATCCTGTGCCTTGCCTGTGACTGGCATGTGCATAGCCTGTGCCTAGCCAGTGTCTAGCCAGTGCCTAGCCAGTGTCTAGCCAGTGCCTAGCCTGTACCTAGCCAGTACCTAGCCTGTTACTAGCCAGTACCTAGCCTGTACCTAGCCAGTGCCTAGCCTGTACATAGCCATTGTCTAGCCTGTGCCTAGCCAGTGTCTAGCCTGTGCCTAGCCAGTGTCTAGCCTGTGCCTAGCCAGTGTCTAGCCTGTGCCCAGCCAGTGTCTAGCCTGTGTCTAGCCTGTGCCTAGCTAGTTTCTAGCCTGTGCTTAGCCAGTGTCTAGTCTGTGCGAAGCCAGTGTCTAGCCTGTGCCAAGCCAATGTCTAGCCTATGCCTAGCCAGTGTCTAGCCTTTGTCTAGCCTGTGCATAGCCAGATTCTAGCCTGTGCCTAGCCAGTGTATAGCCTCTGTCTAGCCTGTGTATAGTCTGTGCCTAGTCTGTGCCTAGCCTGTGCCTAGCCAGTGCCTAGCCTGTGCCTAGCCAGTGCCTAGCCAGTGCCTAGCCTATGCCTAGTCTGTGCATAGCCTGTGCCTAGCCAGTGTCTAGCCTTTGTCTAGCCTGTGCATAGCCAGATTCTAGTCTGTGCCTAGCCAGTGTATAGACTCTGTCTAGCCTGTGTATAGTCTGTGCCTAGCCAGTGCCTAGCCAATGCCTGGCCTGTGCCTGGCCTGTGCCTAGCCTGTGCCTAGCCTGTGCCTAGCCTGTGCCTAGCCTGTGCCTAGCCTGCGCCTAGCCAGTGCCTAGCCAGTGCCTAGCCTGTGCCTGGCCTGTGCCTAGCCTGTGCCTAGCCAGTGCCTAGCCTGTGCCTGGCCTGTGCCTAGCCTGTGCCTAGCCTGTGCCTAGTTTGTGCCTAGCCTGTGCCTAGCCTATTCCTAGTCTGTGCCTAGCCTGTGCCTAGCCTGTGCCTGGCCTGTGTCTAGCCTGTGTCTAGCCTGTGCCTTGCCTGTGACTGGCATGTGCAAAGCCTGTGCCTAGCCTGTGTCTAGCCTGTGTCTAGCCTGTGTCTAGCCTGTGCCTTGCCTGAGACAGGCATCTGCATAGCGTGTGCCTAGCCAGTGTCTAGCCAGTGCCTAGCCTATGCCTAGCCAGTGTCTAGCCTTTGTCTAGCCTGTGCATAGCCAGATTCTAGCCTGTGCCTAGCCAGTGTATAGCCTCTGTCTAGCCTGTGTATAGTCTGTGCCTAGTCTGTGCCTAGCCTGTGCCTAGCCAGTGCCTAGCCAGTGCCTAGCCTGTGCCTGGCCTGTGCCTAGCCTGTGCCTAGCCTGTGCCTAGCCTGTGCCTAGCCTGTGCCTAGCCTGTGCCTAGCCTGTGCCTAGCCAGTGCCTAGCCAGTGCCTAGCCTGTGCCTGGCCTGTGCCTAGCCTGTGCCTAGCCTGTGCCTAGCCTGTGCCTTGCCTGTGCCTGGCCTGTGCCTAGCCTGTGCCTAGCTTGTGCCTAGCCTGTGCCTAGCCTATGCCTAGTCTGTGCCTAGCCTGTGCCTAGCCTGTGCCTGGCCTGTGTCTAGCCTGTGTCTAGCCTGTGCCTTGTCTGTGACTGGCATGTACATAGCCTGTGCCTAGCCTGTGTCTAGCCTGTGTCTAGCCTGTGCCTTGCCTGAGACAGGCATGTGCATTGCGGTGCCTAGCCAGTGTCTAGCCAGTGCCTAGCCTGTGCCTAGCCTGTGTCTAGCCTGTGCCTAGCCTGTGCCTAGCCTGTGCCTAGCCTGCGCCTAGCCAGTGCCTAGCCAGTGCCTAGCCTGTGCCTGGCCTGTGCCTAGCCTGTGCCTAGCCAGTGTCTAGCCAGTGCCTAGCCTGTGCCTAGCCTGTGTCTAGCCTGTGTCTAGCCTGTGTCTAGCCAATGTCTATTCTGTGCCAAGCCAGTGTCTAGCCTGTGCCAAGCCAGTGTCTAGCCTGTGTCTAGCCTGTGCCTTGCCTGTGACTGGCATGTGCATAGCCTGTGCCTAGCCAGTGTCTAGCCAGTGCCTAGCCTGTGCCTAGCCAGTGTCTAGCCTTTGTCTAGCCTGTGCATAGCCAGATTCTAGCCTGTGCCTAGACAGTGTATAGCCTCTGTCTAGCCTGTGTATAGTCTGTGTCTTGACGGTGTCTAGTCGGTGTCTAGCCGGTGTCTAGCCGGTGTCTAGCCGGTGTCTAGCCGGTGTCTAGCCGGTGTCTAGCCGGTGTCTAGCCGGTGTCTAGCCGGTGTCTAGCCGGTGTCTAGCCTGTGCCTAGCCTGTGCCTAGCCTGTGCCTAGCCTGTGCCTAGTCTGTGCCTAGCCTGTGCCTAGCCTGTGCCTAGCCTGTGCCTAGCCTGTGCCTAGCCTGTGCCTAGCCTGTGCCTAGCCTGTGCATAGCCTGTGCCTAGCCTGTGCCTAGCCAGTGCCTAGCCTGTGCCTAGCCTGTGCCTAGCCTGTGCCTAGCCTGTGCCTAGCCTGTGCCTAGCCTGTGCCTAGCCTGTGCCTAGTCTGTGCCTTTCCTGTGCCTAGCCAGTGCCTAGCCAGTGCCTAGCCTTTGCCTGGCTTGTGCCTGGCCTGTGCCTAGCCTGTGCCTAGCCTGTGCCTAGCCAGTGCCTAGCCTATGCCTAGCCTGTGTCTAGCCTGTGCCTAGCCTGTGCCTAGCCTGTGTCTAGCCTGTGTCTACCCTGTGCCTTGCCTGTGACTGGCATGTGCATAGCCTGTGCCTAGCCTGTGTCTAGCCTGTGTCTAGCCTGTGCCTTGCCTGAGACAGGCATGTGCATAGCGTGTGCCTAGCCAGCGTTTAGCCAGTGCCCAGCCTGTGCCTAGCCAGTGTCTAGCCTTTGCATTGCCTGTGTCTAGCCTGTGCCCAGCCAGTGTCTAGCCTGTGTCTAGCCTGTGCCTAGCCAGTTTCTAGCCTGTGCTTAGCCAGTGTCTAGTCTGTGCGAAGCCAGTGTCTAGCCTGTGCCAAGCCAGTGTCAAGCCTGTGTCTAGCCTCTGCCTTGCCTGTGACTTGCATGTGCATAGCCTGTGCCTAGCCTGTGCCTAGCCTGTGCCTAGCTTGTGCCCAGCCTGTGCCTAGCCTATGCCTAGCCTGTGTCTAGCCTGTGTCTAGACTGTGTCTAGCCTGTGTCTAGCGTGTGTCTAGCCTGTGTCTAGCCTGTGTCTAGCCTGTGTCCAGCCTGTGTCTAGCATGTGTCTAGCCTTTGTCTAGCCTGTGTCTAGCCTGAGTCTAGCCTGTGTCTAGCCTGTGTCTAGCCTGTGTCTAGCCTGTGTCTATCCTGTGCCTTGCCTGTGACTGGCATGTGCATAGCCTGTGCCTAGCCAGTGTCTAGCCAATGCCTGGCCTGTGCCTGGCCTGTGCCTAGCCTGTGCCTAGCCTGTGCCTAGCCTGTGCCTAGCCTGTGCCTAGCCTGTGCCTAGCCTGCGCCTAGCCAGTGCCTAGCCAGTGCCTAGCCTGTGCCTGGCCTGTGCCTAGCCTGTGCCTAGCCAGTGCCTAGCCTGTGCCTGGCCTGTGCCTAGCCTGTGCCTAGCCTGTGCCTAGTTTGTGCCTAGCCTGTGCCTAGCCTATGCCTAGTCTGTGCCTAGCCTGTGCCTAGCCTGTGCCTGGCCTGTGTCTAGCCTGTGTCTAGCCTGTGCCTTGCCTGTGACTGGCATGTGCAAAGCCTGTGCCTAGCCTGTGTCTAGCCTGTGTCTAGCCTGTGTCTAGCCTGTGCCTTGCCTGAGACAGGCATCTGCATAGCGTGTGCCTAGCCAGTGTCTAGCCAGTGCCTAGCCTATGCCTAGCCAGTGTCTAGCCTTTGTCTAGCCTGTGCATAGCCAGATTCTAGCCTGTGCCTAGCCAGTGTATAGCCTCTGTCTAGCCTGTGTATAGTCTGTGCCTAGTCTGTGCCTAGCCTGTGCCTAGCCAGTGCCTAGCCAGTGCCTAGCCTGTGCCTGGCCTGTGCCTAGCCTGTGCCTAGCCTGTGCCTAGCCTGTGCCTAGCCTGTGCCTAGCCAGTGCCTAGCCAGTGCCTAGCCTGTGCCTGGCCTGTGCCTAGCCTGTGCCTAGCCAGTGCCTAGCCTGTGCCTTGCCTGTGCCTAGCCTGTGCCTAGCCTGTGCCTAGCTTGTGCCTAGCCTGTGCCTAGCCTATGCCTAGTCTGTGCCTAGCCTGTGCCTAGCCTGTGCCTGGCCTGTGTCTAGCCTGTGCCTTGTCTGTGACTGGCATGTACATAGCCTGTGCCTAGCCTGTGTCTAGCCTGTGTCTAGCCTGTGCCTTGCCTGAGACAGGCATGTGCATTGCGGTGCCTAGCCAGTGTCTAGCCAGTGCCTAGCCTGTGCCTAGCCTGTGTCTAGCCTGTGCCTAGCCTGTGCCTAGCCTGTGCCTAGCCTGCGCCTAGCCAGTGCCTAGCCAGTGCCTAGCCTGTGCCTGGCCTGTGCCTAGCCTGTGCCTAGCCAGTGTCTAGCCAGTGCCTAGCCTGTGCCTAGCCTGTGTCTAGCCTGTGTCTAGCCTGTGTCTAGCCAATGTCTATTCTGTGCCAAGCCAGTGTCTAGCCTGTGCCAAGCCAGTGTCTAGCCTGTGTCTAGCCTGTGCCTTGCCTGTGACTGGCATGTGCATAGCCTGTGCCTAGCCAGTGTCTAGCCAGTGCCTAGCCTGTGCCTAGCCAGTGTCTAGCCTTTGTCTAGCCTGTGCATAGCCAGATTCTAGCCTGTGCCTAGACAGTGTATAGCCTCTGTCTAGCCTGTGTATTGTCTGTGTCTTGACGGTGTCTAGCCGGTGTCTAGCCGGTGTCTAGCCGGTGTCTAGCCGGTGTCTAGCCGGTGTCTAGCCGGTGTCTAGCCGGTGTCTAGCCGGTGTCTAGCCGGTGTCTAGCCGGTGTCTAGCCGGTGTCTAGCCGGTGTCTAGCCTGTGCCTAGCCTGTGCCTAGCCTGTGCCTAGCCTGTGCCTAGCCTGTGCCTAGCCTGTGCCTAGCCTGTGCCTAGCCTGTGCCTAGCCTGTGCCTAGCCTGTGCCTAGCCTGTGCCTAGCCTGTGCATAGCCTGTGCCTAGCCTGTGCCTAGCCTGTGCCTAGCCAGTGCCTAGCCTGTGCCTAGCCTGTGCCTAGCCTGTGCCTAGCCAGTGCCTAGCCTGTGCCTAGCCTGTGCCTAGCCTGTGCCTAGTCTGTGCCTTTCCTGTGCCTAGCCAGCGCCTAGCCAGTGCCTAGCCTTTGCCTGGCTTGTGCCTGGCCTGTGCCTAGCCTGTGCCTAGCCTGTGCCTAGCCAGTGCCTAGCCTATGCCTAGCCTGTGTCTAGCCTGTGCCTAGCCTGTGCCTAGCCTGTGTCTAGCCTGTGTCTACCCTGTGCCTTGCCTGTGACTGGCATGTGCATAGCCTGTGCCTAGCCTGTGTCTAGCCTGTGTCTAGCCTGTGCCTTGCCTGAGACAGGCATGTGCATAGCGTGTGCCTAGCCAGCGTTTAGCCAGTGCCCAGCCTGTGCCTAGCCAGTGTCTAGCCTTTGCATTGCCTGTGTCTAGCCTGTGCCCAGCCAGTGTCTAGCCTGTGTCTAGCCTGTGCCTAGCCAGTTTCTAGCCTGTGCTTAGCCAGTGTCTAGTCTGTGCGAAGCCAGTGTCTAGCCTGTGCCAAGCCAGTGTCAAGCCTGTGTCTAGCCTCTGCCTTGCCTGTGACTTGCATGTGCATAGCCTGTGCCTAGCCAGTGTCTAGCCAGTGCCTAGCCTGTGCCTAGCCAGTGTCTAGCCATTGTCTAGCCTGTGCATAGCCAGAATCTAGCCTGTGCCTAGCCAGTGTATAGCCTCTGTCTAGCCTGTGTATAGTCTGTGCCTAGTCTGTGCCTAGCCTGTGCCTAGCGAGTGCCTAGCCAGTGCCTAGCCTGTGCCTGGCCTGTGCCTGGCCTGTGCCTAGCCTGTGCCTAGCCTGTGCCTAGCCTGTGCCTAGTCTGTGCCTAGCCTGTGCCTAGCCAGTGCCTAGCCAGTGCCTAGCCAGTGCCTGGCCTGTGCCTAGCCTGTGCCTAGCCTGTGCCTAGCCTGTGCCTAGCTTGTGCCTAAGCCTGTGCCTAGCCTATGCCTAGTCTGTGCCTAGCCTGTGCCTAGCCTGTGCCTAGCCTGTATCTAGCCTGTGTCTAGCCTGTGCCTTGCCTGTGACTGGCATGTGCATAGCCTGTGCCTAGCCTGTGTCTAGCCTGTGTCTAGCCTGTGCCTTGCCTGAGACAGGCATGTGCATGGCGTGTGCCTAGCCAGTGTCTAGCCAGTGCCTAGCCAGTGTCTAGCCAGTGCCTAGCCTGTGCCTAGCCAGTGTCTAGCCTGTGCATAGCCTGTGTCTAGCTTGTGCCTAGCCAGTGTATGGCCTCTGTCTAGCCTTTGTCTAGTCTGTGTCTTGACGGTGTCTAGCCGGTGGCTAGCCAATGTCTAGCCTGTGCCTAGCCTGTGCCTAGCCTGTGCCTAGCCTGTGCCTAGCCTGTTCCTAGCCTGTGCCTGGCCTGTGCCTAGCCTGTGCCTAGCTTGTGCCTAGCCTGTGCCTAGCCTGTGCCTAGCCTGTGCCTAGCCTGTGTCTAGCCTGTGTCTAGCCTGTGTCTAGCGTGTGTCTAGCCTGTGTCTAGCCTGTGTCTAACCTGAGTCTAGCCTGTGTCCAGCCTGTGTCTAGCCTGTGTCTATCCTGTGTCTAGCCTGTGTCTAGCCTGTGTCTAGCCTGTGTCTAGCCTGTGTCTAGCCTGTGTCTAGCCTGTGTCTAACCTGTCTCTAGCCTGTGTCTAGCCTGTGTCTAGCCAGTGCCTAGCCAGTGCCTAGCCTGTGCCTAGCCTGTGCCTAGCCTGTGCCTAGTCTGTGCCTTTCCTGTGCCTAGCCAGCGCCTAGCCAGTGCCTAGCCTTTGCCTGGCTTGTGCCTGGCCTGTGCCTAGCCTGTGCCTAGCCTGTGCCTAGCCAGTGCCTAGCCTATGCCTAGCCTGTGTCTAGCCTGTGCCTAGCCTGTGCCTAGCCTGTGTCTAGCCTGTGTCTACCCTGTGCCTTGCCTGTGACTGGCATGTGCATAGCCTGTGCCTAGCCTGTGTCTAGCCTGTGTCTAGCCTGTGCCTTGCCTGAGACAGGCATGTGCATAGCGTGTGCCTAGCCAGCGTTTAGCCAGTGCCCAGCCTGTGCCTAGCCAGTGTCTAGCCTTTGCATTGCCTGTGTCTAGCCTGTGCCCAGCCGGTGTCTAGCCTGTGTCTAGCCTGTGCCTAGCCAGTTTCTAGCCTGTGCTTAGCCAGTGTCTAGTCTGTGCGAAGCCAGTGTCTAGCCTGTGCCAAGCCAGTGTCAAGCCTGTGTCTAGCCTCTGCCTTGCCTGTGACTTGCATGTGCATAGCCTGTGCCTAGCCAGTGTCTAGCCAGTGCCTAGCCTGTGCCTAGCCAGTGTCTAGCCATTGTCTAGCCTGTGCATAGCCAGAATCTAGCCTGTGCCTAGCCAGTGTATAGCCTCTGTCTAGCCTGTGTATAGTCTGTGCCTAGTCTGTGCCTAGCCTGTGCCTAGCGAGTGCCTAGCCAGTGCCTAGCCTGTGCCTGGCCTGTGCCTGGCCTGTGCCTAGCCTGTGCCTAGCCTGTGCCTAGCCTGTGCCTAGTCTGTGCCTAGCCTGTGCCTAGCCAGTGCCTAGCCAGTGCCTAGCCAGTGCCTGGCCTGTGCCTAGCCTGTGCCTAGCCTGTGCCTAGCCTGTGCCTAGCTTGTGCCTAGCCTGTGCCTAGCCTATGCCTAGTCTGTGCCTAGCCTGTGCCTAGCCTGTGCCTAGCCTGTATCTAGCCTGTGTCTAGCCTGTGCCTTGCCTGTGACTGGCATGTGCATAGCCTGTGCCTAGCCTGTGTCTAGCCTGTGTCTAGCCTGTGCCTTGCCTGAGACAGGCATGTGCATGGCGTGTGCCTAGCCAGTGTCTAGCCAGTGCCTAGCCAGTGTCTAGCCAGTGCCTAGCCTGTGCCTAGCCAGTGTCTAGCCTGTGCATAGCCTGTGTCTAGCTTGTGCCTAGCCAGTGTATGGCCTCTGTCTAGCCTTTGTCTAGTCTGTGTCTTGACGGTGTCTAGCCGGTGGCTAGCCAATGTCTAGCCTGTGCCTAGCCTGTGCCTAGCCTGTGCCTAGCCTGTGCCTAGCCTGTTCCTAGCCTGTGCCTGGCCTGTGCCTAGCCTGTGCCTAGCTTGTGCCTAGCCTGTGCCTAGCCTGTGCCTAGCCTGTGCCTAGCCTGTGTCTAGCCTGTGTCTAGCCTGTGTCTAGCGTGTGTCTAGCCTGTGTCTAGCCTGTGTCTAACCTGAGTCTAGCCTGTGTCCAGCCTGTGTCTAGCCTGTGTCTATCCTGTGTCTAGCCTGTGTCTAGCCTGTGTCTAGCCTGTGTCTAGCCTGTGTCTAGCCTGTGTCTAACCTGTCTCTAGCCTGTGTCTAGCCTGTGTCTAGCCGGTGTCTAGCCTGTGTCTAGCGTGTGTCTAGCCTGTGTCTAGCCAGTGTCTAGCCTGAGTCTAGCCTGTGTCTAGCCTGTGTCTAGCCTGTGTCTACCCTGTGTCTAGCCTGTGTCTAGCCTGTGTCTAGCCTGTGTCTAGCCGGTGTCTAGCCTGTGTCTAGCCTGTGCCTAGCCAGTGTCTAGCCTGTGCCCAGCCAGTGCTAGCCTGTGTCTAGCCTGTGTCTAGCCTGTGTCTAGCCTGTGTCTAGCCTGTGCCTAGCCAGTGTCTAGCCTGTGCCCAGCCAGTGTCTAGCCTGTGTCTAGCCTGTGCCTAGCCAGTGTCTAGCCTGTGTCTAGCTAGTGTCTAGCCTGTGTCTAGCCTGTGCCTAGCCAGTTTCTAGCCTGTTTCTAGCGTGTGCTTAGCCAGTGTCTAGTCTGTGCCAAGCCAGTGTCTAGCCTGTGCCTAGCCAGTGTCTAGCCTGTGTCTAGCCTGTGTCTAGCCTGTGCCTTGCCTGTGACTGGCATGTGCATAGCCTGTGCCTAGCCAGTGTCTAGCCTGTGCTTTGCCAGTGTCTAGTCTGTGCCAAGCCAGTGTCTAGCCTGTGTCCAGCCTGTGCCTGGCCTGTGCCTGTGCCTAGCCTGTGCCAAGCCAGTGTCTAGCCTGTGTCTAGCCTGTGTCTAGCCTGTGCCTTGCTTGTGACTGGCATGTGCATAGCCTGTGCCTAGCCAGTGTCTAGCCAGTGTCTAGCCTGTGCCTAGCCAGTGTCTAGCCTTGTCTAGCTTGTGCATAGCCAGATTCTAGCCTGTGCCTAGCTAGTGTATAGCCTCTGTCTAGCCTGTGTATAGTCTATGTCTTGACGGTGTCTAGCCGGTGTCCAGCCGGTGTCTAGCCGGTCTCTAGCCTGTGCCTAGCCTGTGCCTAGCCTGTGCCTAGCCTGTGCCTAGCCTGTGCCTAGCCTGTGCCTAGCCTGTGCCTAGCCAGTGCCTAGCCTGTGCCTGGCCTGTGCCTAGCCTGTGCCTAGCCTGTGCCTAGTTTGTGCCTAGCCTGTGCCTAGCCTATGCCTAGTCTGTGCCTAGCATGTGCCTAGCCTGTGCCTGGCCTGTGTCTAGCCTGTGTCTAGCCTGTGCCTTGCCTGTGACTGGCATGTGCATAGCCTGTGCCTAGCCAGTGTCTAGCCAGTGTCTAGCCTGTGCCTAGCCAGTGTCTAGCCTTGTCTAGCTTGTGCATAGCCAGATTCTTGCCTGTACCTAGCTAGTGTATAGCCTCTGTCTAGCCTTTGTCTAGTCTATGTCTTGACGGTGTCTAGCCGGTGTCTAGCCGGTCTCTAGCCTGTGCCTAGCCTGTGCCTAGCCTGTGCCTAGCCTGTGCCTAGCCTGTGCCTAGCCTGTGCCTAGCCTGTGTCTAGCCTGTGTCTAGCCTGTGTCTAGCCTGTGCCTTGCCTGTGACTGGCATGTGCATAGCCTGTGCCTAGCCAGTGTCTAGCCAGTGCCTAGCCTGTACCTAGCCAGTACCTAGTCTGTTACTAGCCAGTACCTAGCCTGTACCTAGCCAGTGCCTAGCCTGTACATAGAAATTGTCTAGCCTGTGCCTAGCCAGTGTCTAGCCTGTGCCTAGCCAGTGTCTAGCCTGTGCCTAGCCAGTGTCTAGCCTGTGCCTAGCCAGTGTCTAGCCTGTGCCCAGCCAGTGTCCAGCCTATGTCTAGCCTGTGCCTAGCCAGTTTCTAGCCTGTGCTTAGCCAGTGTCTAGTCTGTGCGAAGCCAGTGTCTAGCCTGTGCCAAGCCAGTGTCTAGCCTATGCCTAGCCTTTGTCTAGCCTGTGCATAGCCAGATTCTAGCCTGTGCCTAGCCAGTGTATAGCCTCTGTCTAGCCTGTGTATAGTCTGTGCCTAGTCTGTGCCTAGCCTGTGCCTAGCCAGTGCCTAGCCTGTGCCTAGCCAGTGCCTAGCCTGTGCCTAGCCAGTGCCTAGCCTGTGCCTAGCCAGTGCCTAGCCAGTGCCTAGCCTATGCCTAGTCTGTGCATAGCCTGTGCCTAGCCAGTGTCTAGCCTTTGTCTAGCCTGTGCATAGCCAGATTCTAGTCTGTGCCTAGCCAGTGTATAGACTCTGTCTAGCCTGTGTATAGTCTGTGCCTAGTCTGTGCCTAGCCTGTGCCTAGCCAGTGCCTAGCCAGTGCCTGGCCTGTGCCTGGCCTGTGCCTAGCCTGTGCCTAGCCTGTGCCTAGCCTGTGCCTAGCCTGTGCCTAGCCTGCGCCTAGCCAGTGCCTAGCCAGTGCCTAGCCTGTGCCTAGCCTGTGCCTAGCCTGTGCCTAGCCTGTGCCTAGCCTGTGCCTAGCCTGTGCCTAGCCAGTGCCTAGCCTGTGCCTGGCCTGTGCCTAGCCTGTGCCTAGCCTGTGCCTAGTTTGTGCCTAGCCTGTGCCTAGCCTATGCCTAGTCTGTGCCTAGCATGTGCCTAGCCTGTGCCTGGCCTGTGTCTAGCCTGTGTCTAGCCTGTGCCTTGCCTGTGACTGGCATGTGCATAGCCTGTGCCTAGCCAGTGTCTAGCCAGTGTCTAGCCTGTGTCTAGCCAGTGTCTAGCCTGTGCCTAGCCAGTGTCTAGCCTTGTCTAGCTTGTGCATAGCCAGATTCTAGCCTGTACCTAGCTGGTGTGTAGCCTCTGTCTAGCCTTTGTCTAGTCTATGTCTTGACGGTGTCTAGCCGGTGTCTAGCCGGTCTCTAGCCTGTGCCTAGCCTGTGCCTAGCCTGTGCCTAGCCTGTGCCTAGCCTGTGCCTAGCCTGTGTCTAGCCTGTGTCTAGCCTGTGTCTAGCCTGTGCCTTGCCTGTGACTGGCATGTGCATAGCCTGTGCCTAGCCAGTGTCTAGCCAGTGCCTAGCCTGTACCTAGCCACTACCTAGTCTGTTACTAGCCAGTACCTAGCCTGTACCTAGCCAGTGCCTAGCCTGTACATAGCCATTGTCTAGCCTGTGCCTAGCCAGTGTCTAGCCTGTGCCTAGCCAGTGTCTAGCCTGTGCCTAGCCAGTGTCTAGCCTGTGCCCAGCCAGTGTCCAGCCTATGTCTAGCCTGTGCCTAGCCAGTTTCTAGCCTGTGCTTAGCCAGTGTCTAGTCTGTGCGAAGCCAGTGTCTAGCCTGTGCCAAGCCAGTGTCTAGCCTATGCCTAGCCAGTGTCTAGCCTTTGTCTAGCCTGTGCATAGCCAGATTCTAGCCTGTGCCTAGCCAGTGTATAGCCTCTGTCTAGCCTGTGTATAGTCTGTGCCTAGTCTGTGCCTAGCCTGTAGCCTGTGCCTAGCCTGTGCCTAGCCAGTGCCTAGCCTGTGCCTAGCCAGTGCCTAGCCAGTGCCTAGCCTATGCCTAGTCTGTGCATAGCCTGTGCCTAGCCAGTGTCTAGCCTTTGTCTAGCCTGTGCATAGCCAGATTCTAGTCTGTGCCTAGCCAGTGTATAGACTCTGTCTAGCCTGTGTATAGTCTGTGCCTAGTCTGTGCCTAGCCTGTGCCTAGCCAGTGCCTAGCCAGTGCCTGGCCTGTGCCTGGCCTGTGCCTAGCCTGTGCCTAGCCTGTGCCTAGCCTGTGCCTAGCCTGTGCCTAGCCTGCGCCTAGCCAGTGCCTAGCCAGTGCCTAGCCTGTGCCTGGCCTGTGCCTGGCCTGTGCCTAGCCTGTGCCTAGCCAGTGCCTAGCCTGTGCCTGGCCTGTGCCTAGCCTGTGCCTAGCCTGTGCCTAGTTTGTGCCTAGCCTGTGCCTAGCCTATGCCTAGTCTGTGCCTAGCATGTGCCTAGCCTGTGCCTGGCCTGTGTCTAGCTTTTGTCTAGCCTGTGCATAGCCAGATTCTAGCCTGTGCCTAGCCAGTGTATAGCCTCTGTCTAGCCTGTGTATAGTCTGTGTCTTGACGATGTCTAGCCGATGTCTAGCCGGTGTCTAGCCGGTGTCTAGCCGGTGTCTAGCCTGTGCCTAGCCTGTGCCTAGCCTGTGCCTAGCCTGTGCTTAGCCTGTGCCTAGCCTGTGCCTAGTCTGTGCCTAGCCTGTGCCTAGCCAGTGCCGAGCCTGTGCCTGGCCTGTGCCTGTGCCTAGCCTGTGCCAAGCCAGTGTCTAGCCTGTGCCTAGCCTGTGCTTAGCCTGTGCCTAGCCTGTGCCTAGTCTGTGCCTAGCCTGTGCCTAGCCAGTGCCGAGCCTGTGCCTGGCCTGTGCCTGTGCCTAGCCTGTGCCAAGCCAGTGTCTAGCCTGTCTAGCCTGTGTCTAGCCTGTGCCTAGCCAGTGCCGAGCCTGTGCCTGGCCTGTGCCTGTGCCTAGCCTGTGCCAAGCCAGTGTCTAGCCTGTGCCTAGCCAGTGTCTAGCCTTGTCTAGCTTGTGCATAGCCAGATTCTAGCCTGTGCCTAGCTAGTGTATAGCCTCTGTCTAGCCTGTGTATAGTCTGTGTCTTGACGGTGTCTAGCCGGTGTCTAGCCGGTGTCTGGCCGGTGTCTGGCCTGTGCCTAGCCTGTGCCAAGCCTGTGCCTGGCCTGTGCCTAGCCTGTGCCTAGCCTGTGCCTAGCTTGTGCCTAGCCTGTGCCTAGCCTATGCCTAGTCTGTGTCTAGCCTGTGCCTAGCCATTGTCTAGCCTGTGCCTAGCCAGTGTCTGGCCTGTGCCCAGCCAGTGTTTAGCCTGTGTCTAGCCTGTGCCTAGCCAGTTTCTAGCCAGTGCCTAGCCTGTGCCTAGCCAGTGTCTAGCCTTTGTCTAGCCTGTGCATAGCCAGAGTCTAGCCTGTGCCTAGCCTGTGTGTAGCCTCTGTCTAGCATGTGTCTAGTCTGTGTCTTGACGGTGTCTAGCCGGTGTCTAGCCTGTGTCTAGCCAGTGCCAAGCCTGTGCCTGGCCTGTGCCTAGCCTGTGCCTAGCCTGTGCTTAGCTTGTGCCTAGCCTGTGCCTAGCCTATGCCTAGTCTGTGTCTAGCCTGTGCCTAGCCATTGTCTAGCCTGTGCCTAGCCAGTGTCTAGCCTGTGCCTAGCCAGTGTCTAGCTTGTGTCTAGCCTGTGCCTAGCCAGTTTCTAGCCTGTGTCTAGCCTGTTTTTAGCCAATGTCTAGTCTGTGCCAAGCCAGTGTCTAGCCTGTGTCTAGCCTGTGCCTTGCCTGTGACTGGCATGTGCATAGCCTGTGTCTAGCCTGTGTCTAGCCTGTGTCTAGAATGTGTCTAGTTTGTGTCTAGCCTTGGTCTAGCCTGTGTCTAGAATGTGTCTAGCCTGTGTCTAGCTTGTGTCTAGCCTGTGTCTAGCCTGTGCCTTGCCTGTGACTGGCATGTGTCTAGCCTGTGTCTAGCCTTTGTCTAGCCTGTGTCTAGCCTGTGCCTAGCCAGTTTCTAGCCTGTGTCTAGCCTGTGCCTAGCTCGTGTCTAATCTGTGCCAAGCCAGTGTCTAGCCTGTGTCTATCCTGTGCCTTGCCTGTGACTGGCATGTGCCTAGCATGTACCTAGCCAGTGCCTAGCCTGTACCTAGCCAGTACCTAGCCTGTACCTAGCCAGTACCTAGCTTGTACCTAGCCAGTGCCTAACGTGTACATAGCCAGTGCCTAGCCTGTACATAGCCATTGTCTAAACTGTGCCTAGCCATTGTCTAGCCTGTGCCTAGCCAGTGTCTAGCCTGTGCCCAGCCAGTGTCTAGCCTGTGTCTAGCCTGTGCCTTGCCAAATTCTAGCCTGTGTCTAGCCTGTGCTTAGCCATTGCCTAGTCTGTGCCTAGCCTGTGCCTAGCCAGTGCCTAGCCAGTGCCGAGCCTGTGCCTGGCCTGTACCTGTGCCTAGCCTGTGCCAAGCCAGTGTCTAGCCTGTGTCTAGCCTGTGTCTAGCCTCTGCCTTGCCTGTGACTGGCATGTGCATAGCCTGTGCCTAGCCAGTGTCTAGCCAGTGCCTAGCCAGTACCTAGCCTGTGCCTAGCCAGTGTCTAGCCTGTGCCTAGCCAGTTTCTAGCCTGTGCTTAGCCAGTGTCTAGTCTGTGCCAAGCCAATGTCTAGCCTGTGCCAAGCCAGTGTCTAGCCTGTGTCTAGCCTGTGTCTAGCCTGTGCCTTGCCTGTGACTGGGATGTGCATAGCCTGTGCCTAGCCAGTGTCTAGCCAGTGTCTAGCCTGTGCCTAGCCAGTGTCTAGCCTTGTCTAGCTTGTGCATAGCCAGATTCTAGCCTGTGCCTAGCTAGTGTATAGCCTCTGTCTAGCCTATGTATAGTCTGTGTCTTGACGGTGTCTAGCCGGTGCCTAGCCGGTGTCTAGCCGGTGTCTAGCCGGTGTCTAGCCTGTGCCTAGCCTGTGCCTAGCCTGTGCCTAGCCTGTGCCTAGCCCGTGCCTAGCCTGTGCCTAGCCTGTGCCTAGCCTGTGCCTAGCCAGTTCCTAGCCAGTGCCAAGCCTGTGCCTGGCCAGTGCCTAGCCTGTACCTAGCCAGTACCTAGCTTGCACCTAGCCAGTACCTAGCTTGTACCTAGCCAGTGCCTAGCCTGTACATAGCCATTGTCTAGCCTGTGCCTAGCCAGTGTCTAGCCTGTGCCTAGCCAGTGTCTAGCCTGTGCCTAGCCAGTGTCTAGCCTGTGCCCAGCCAGTGTCCAGCCTATGTCTAGCCTGTGCCTAGCCAGTTTCTAGCCTGTGCTTAGCCAGTGTCTAGTCTGTGCGAAGCCAGTGTCTAGCCTGTGCCAAGCCAGTGTCTAGCCTATGCCTAGCCAGTGTCTAGCCTTTGTCTAGCCTGTGCATAGCCAGATTCTAGCCTGTGCCTAGCCAGTGTATAGCCTCTGTCTAGCCTGTGTATAGTCTGTGCCTAGTCTGTGCCTAGCCTGTGCCTAGCCTGTGCCTAGCCAGTGCCTAGCCTGTGCCTAGCCAGTGCCTAGCCAGTGCCTAGCCTATGCCTAGTCTGTGCATAGCCTGTGCCTAGCCAGTGTCTAGCCTTTGTCTAGCCTGTGCATAGCCAGATTCTAGTCTGTGCCTAGCCAGTGTATAGACTCTGTCTAGCCTGTGTATAGTCTGTGCCTAGTCTGTGCCTAGCCTGTGCCTAGCCAGTGCCTAGCCAGTGCCTGGCCTGTGCCTGGCCTGTGCCTAGCCTGTGCCTAGCCTGTGCCTAGCCTGTGCCTAGCCTGTGCCTAGCCTGCGCCTAGCCAGTGCCTAGCCAGTGCCTAGCCTGTGCCTGGCCTGTGCCTGGCCTGTGCCTAGCCTGTGCCTAGCCAGTGCCTAGCGTGTGCCTGGCCTGTGCCTAGCCTGTGCCTAGCCTGTGCCTAGTTTGTGCCTAGCCTGTGCCTAGCCTATGCCTAGTCTGTGCCTAGCATGTGCCTAGCCTGTGCCTGGCCTGTGTCTAGCTTTTGTCTAGCCTGTGCATAGCCAGATTCTAGCCTGTGCCTAGCCAGTGTATAGCCTCTGTCTAGCCTGTGTATAGTCTGTGTCTTGACGATGTCTAGCCGATGTCTAGCCGGTGTCTAGCCGGTGTCTAGCCGGTGTCTAGCCTGTGCCTAGCCTGTGCCTAGCCTGTGCCTAGCCTGTGCTTAGCCTGTGCCTAGCCTGTGCCTAGTCTGTGCCTAGCCTGTGCCTAGCCAGTGCCGAGCCTGTGCCTGGCCTGTGCCTGTGCCTAGCCTGTGCCAAGCCAGTGTCTAGCCTGTGCCTAGCCTGTGCTTAGCCTGTGCCTAGCCTGTGCCTAGTCTGTGCCTAGCCTGTGCCTAGCCAGTGCCGAGCCTGTGCCTGGCCTGTGCCTGTGCCTAGCCTGTGCCAAGCCAGTGTCTAGCCTGTGTCTAGCCTGTGCCTAGCCTGTGCCTAGCCAGTGCCGAGCCTGTGCCTGGCCTGTGCCTGTGCCTAGCCTGTGCCAAGCCAGTGTCTAGCCTGTGCCTAGCCAGTGTCTAGCCTTGTCTAGCTTGTGCATAGCCAGATTCTAGCCTGTGCCTAGCTAGTGTATAGCCTCTGTCTAGCCTGTGTATAGTCTGTGTCTTGACGGTGTCTAGCCGGTGTCTAGCCGGTGTCTAGCCGGTGTCTAGCCTGTGCCTAGCCTGTGCCAAGCCTGTGCCTGGCCTGTGCCTAGCCTGTGCCTAGCCTGTGCCTAGCTTGTGCCTAGCCTGTGCCTAGCCTATGCCTAGTCTGTGTCTAGCCTGTGCCTAGCCATTGTCTAGCCTGTGCCTAGCCAGTGTCTGGCCTGTGCCCAGCCAGTGTTTAGCCTGTGTCTAGCCTGTGCCTAGCCAGTTTCTAGCCAGTGCCTAGCCTGTGCCTAGCCAGTGTCTAGTCTTTGTCTAGCCTGTGCATAGCCAGAGTCTAGCCTGTGCCTAGCCTGTGTGTAGCCTCTGTCTAGCATGTGTCTAGTCTGTGTCTTGACGGTGTCTAGCCGGTGTCTAGCCTGTGTCTAGCCAGTGCCAAGCCTGTGCCTGGCCTGTGCCTAGCCTGTGCCTAGCCAGTGTCTAGCCTGTGCCTAGCCAGTTTCTAGCCTGTGCTTAGCCAGTGTCTAGTCTGTGCCAAGCCAATGTCTAGCCTGTGCCAAGCCAGTGTCTAGCCTGTGTCTAGCCTGTGTCTAGCCTGTGCCTTGCCTGTGACTGGGATGTGCATAGCCTGTGCCTAGCCAGTGTCTAGCCAGTGTCTAGCCTGTGCCTAGCCAGTGTCTAGCCTTGTCTAGCTTGTGCATAGCCAGATTCTAGCCTGTCCTAGCTAGTGTATAGCCTCTGTCTAGCCTATGTATAGTCTGTGTCTTGACGGTGTCTAGCCGGTGTCTAGCCGGTGTCTAGCCGGTGTCTAGCCGGTGTCTAGCCTGTGCCTAGCCTGTGCCTAGCCTGTGCCTAGCCTGTGCCTAGCCTGTGCCTAGCCTGTGCCTAGCCTGTGCCTAGCCAGTGCCTAGCCATTGTCTAGCCTGTGCCTAGCCAGTGTCTGGCCTGTGCCCAGCCAGTGTTTAGCCTGTGTCTAGCCTGTGCCTAGCCAGTTTCTAGCCAGTGCCTAGCCTGTGCCTAGCCAGTGTCTAGCCTTTGTCTAGCCTGTGCATAGCCAGAGTCTAGCCTGTGCCTAGCCTGTGTGTAGCCTCTGTCTAGCATGTGTCTAGTCTGTGTCTTGACGGTGTCTAGCCGGTGTCTAGCCTGTGTCTAGCCAGTGCCAAGCCTGTGCCTGGCCTGTGCCTAGCCTGTGCCTAGCCTGTGCTTAGCTTGTGCCTAGCCTGTGCCTAGCCTATGCCTAGTCTGTGTCTAGCCTGTGCCTAGCCATTGTCTAGCCTGTGCCTAGCCAGTGTCTAGCCTGTGCCTAGCCAGTGTCTAGCTTGTGTCTAGCCTGTGCCTAGCCAGTTTCTAGCCTGTGTCTAGCCTGTTTTTAGCCAATGTCTAGTCTGTGCCAAGCCAGTGTCTAGCCTGTGTCTAGCCTGTGCCTTGCCTGTGACTGGCATGTGCATAGCCTGTGTCTAGCCTGTGTCTAGCCTGTGTCTAGAATGTGTCTAGTTTGTGTCTAGCCTTGGTCTAGCCTGTGTCTAGAATGTGTCTAGCCTGTGTCTAGCATGTGTCTAGCCTGTGTCTAGCCTGTGCCTTGCCTGTGACTGGCATGTGTCTAGCCTGTGTCTAGCCTTTGTCTAGCCTGTGTCTAGCCTGTGCCTAGCCAGTTTCTAGCCTGTGTCTAGCCTGTGCCTAGCTCGTGTCTAATCTGTGCCAAGCCAGTGTCTAGCCTGTGTCTATCCTGTGCCTTGCCTGTGACTGGCATGTGCCTAGCATGTACCTAGCCAGTGCCTAGCCTGTACCTAGCCAGTACCTAGCCTGTACCTAGCCAGTACCTAGCTTGTACCTAGCCAGTGCCTAACGTGTACATAGCCAGTGCCTAGCCTGTACATAGCCATTGTCTAACCTGTGCCTAGCCATTGTCTAGCCTGTGCCTAGCCAGTGTCTAGCCTGTGCCCAGCCAGTGTCTAGCCTGTGTCTAGCCTGTGCCTTGCCAAATTCTAGCCTGTGTCTAGCCTGTGCTTAGCCAGTGCCTAGTCTGTGCCTAGCCTGTGCCTAGCCAGTGCCTAGCCAGTGCCGAGCCTGTGCCTGGCCTGTACCTGTGCCTAGCCTGTGCCAAGCCAGTGTCTAGCCTGTGTCTAGCCTGTGTCTAGCCTCTGCCTTGCCTGTGACTGGCATGTGCATAGCCTGTGCCTAGCCAGTGTCTAGCCAGTGCCTAGCCAGTACCTAGCCTGTGCCTAGCCAGTGTCTAGCCTGTGCCTAGCCAGTTTCTAGCCTGTGCTTAGCCAGTGTCTAGTCTGTGCCAAGCCAATGTCTAGCCTGTGCCAAGCCAGTGTCTAGCCTGTGTCTAGCCTGTGTCTAGCCTGTGCCTTGCCTGTGACTGGGATGTGCATAGCCTGTGCCTAGCCAGTGTCTAGCCAGTGTCTAGCCTGTGCCTAGCCAGTGTCTAGCCTTGTCTAGCTTGTGCATAGCCAGATTCTAGCCTGTGCCTAGCTAGTGTATAGCCTCTGTCTAGCCTATGTATAGTCTGTGTCTTGACGGTGTCTAGCCGGTGCCTAGCCGGTGTCTAGCCGGTGTCTAGCCGGTGTCTAGCCTGTGCCTAGCCTGTGCCTAGCCTGTGCCTAGCCTGTGCCTAGCCCGTGCCTAGCCTGTGCCTAGCCTGTGCCTAGCCTGTGCCTAGCCAGTTCCTAGCCAGTGCCAAGCCTGTGCCTGGCCAGTGCCTAGCCTGTACCTAGCCAGTACCTAGCTTGTACCTAGCCAGTACCTAGCTTGTACCTAGCCAGTGCCTAACGTGTACATAGCCAGTGCCTAGCCTGAACATAGCCATTGTCTAACCTGTGCCTAGCCATTGTCTAGCCTGTGCCTGTGCCTAGCCTGTGCCAAGCCAGTGTCTAGCCTGTGCCTAGCCAGTGTCTAGCCTTGTCTAGCTTGTGCATAGCCAGATTCTAGCCTGTGCCTAGCTAGTGTATAGCCTCTGTCTAGCCTGTGTATAGTCTGTGTCTTGACGGTGTCTAGCCGGTGTCTAGCCGGTGTCTAGCCGGTGTCTAGCCTGTGCCTAGCCTGTGCCAAGCCTGTGCCTGGCCTGTGCCTAGCCTGTGCCTAGCCTGTGCCTAGCTTGTGCCTAGCCTGTGCCTAGCCTATGCCTAGTCTGTGTCTAGCCTGTGCCTAGCCATTGTCTAGCCTGTGCCTAGCCAGTGTCTGGCCTGTGCCCAGCCAGTGTTTAGCCTGTGTCTAGCCTGTGCCTAGCCAGTTTCTAGCCAGTGCCTAGCCTGTGCCTAGCCAGTGTCTAGCCTTTGTCTAGCCTGTGCATAGCCAGAGTCTAGCCTGTGCCTAGCCTGTGTGTAGCCTCTGTCTAGCATGTGTCTAGTCTGTGTCTTGACGGTGTCTAGCCGGTGTCTAGCCTGTGTCTAGCCAGTGCCAAGCCTGTGCCTGGCCTGTGCCTAGCCTGTGCCTAGCCTGTGCTTAGCTTGTGCCTAGCCTGTGCCTAGCCTATGCCTAGTCTGTGTCTAGCCTGTGCCTAGCCATTGTCTAGCCTGTGCCTAGCCAGTGTCTAGCCTGTGCCTAGCCAGTGTCTAGCTTGTGTCTAGCCTGTGCCTAGCCAGTTTCTAGCCTGTGTCTAGCCTGTTTTTAGCCAATGTCTAGTCTGTGCCAAGCCAGTGTCTAGCCTGTGTCTAGCCTGTGCCTTGCCTGTGACTGGCATGTGCATAGCCTGTGTCTAGCCTGTGTCTAGCCTGTGTCTAGAATGTGTCTAGTTTGTGTCTAGCCTTGGTCTAGCCTGTGTCTAGAATGTGTCTAGCCTGTGTCTAGCATGTGTCTAGCCTGTGTCTAGCCTGTGCCTTGCCTGTGACTGGCATGTGTCTAGCCTGTGTCTAGCCTTTGTCTAGCCTGTGTCTAGCCTGTGCCTAGCCAGTTTCTAGCCTGTGTCTAGCCTGTGCCTAGCTCGTGTCTAATCTGTGCCAATCCAGTGTCTAGCCTGTGTCTATCCTGTGCCTTGCCTGTGACTGGCATGTGCCTAGCATGTACCTAGCCAGTGTCTAGCCTGTGCCTAGCCTGTACCTAGCCAGTACCTAGCCTGTACCTAGCCAGTACCTAGCTTGTACCTAGCCAGTGCCTAACGTGTACATAGCCAGTGCCTAGCCTGTACATAGCCATTGTCTAACCTGTGCCTAGCCATTGTCTAGCCTGTGCCTAGCCAGTGTCTAGCCTGTGCCCAGCCAGTGTCTAGCCTGTGTCTAGCCTGTGCTTTGCCAAATTCTAGCCTGTGTCTAGCCTGTGCTTAGCCAGTGCCTAGTCTGTGCCTAGCCTGTGCCTAGCCAGTGCCTAGCCAGTGCCGAGCCTGTGCCTGGCCTGTACCTGTGCCTAGCCTGTGCCAAGCCAGTGTCTAGCCTGTGTCTAGCCTGTGTCTAGCCTCTGCCTTGCCTGTGACTGGCATGTGCATAGCCTGTGCCTAGCCAGTGTCTAGCCAGTGCCTAGCCAGTACCTAGCCTGTGCCTAGCCAGTGTCTAGCCTGTGCCTAGCCAGTTTCTAGCCTGTGCTTAGCCAGTGTCTAGTCTGTGCCAAGCCAATGTCTAGCCTGTGCCAAGCCAGTGTCTAGCCTGTGTCTAGCCTGTGTCTAGCCTGTGCCTTGCCTGTGACTGGGATGTGCATAGCCTGTGCCTAGCCAGTGTCTAGCCAGTGTCTAGCCTGTGCCTAGCCAGTGTCTAGCCTTGTCTAGCTTGTGCATAGCCAGATTCTAGCCTGTGCCTAGCTAGTGTATAGCCTCTGTCTAGCCTATGTATAGTCTGTGTCTTGACGGTGTCTAGCCGGTGCCTAGCCGGTGTCTAGCCGGTGTCTAGCCGGTGTCTAGCCTGTGCCTAGCCTGTGCCTAGCCTGTGCCTAGCCTGTGCCTAGCCCGTGCCTAGCCTGTGCCTAGCCTGTGCCTAGCCTGTGCCTAGCCAGTTCCTAGCCAGTGCCAAGCCTGTGCCTGGCCAGTGCCTAGCCTGTACCTAGCCAGTACCTAGCTTGTACCTAGCCAGTACCTAGCTTGTACCTAGCCAGTGCCTAACGTGTACATAGCCAGTGCCTAGCCTGAACATAGCCATTGTCTAACCTGTGCCTAGCCATTGTCTAGCCTGTGCCTAGCCAGTGTCTAGCCTGTGCCCAGCCAGTGTCTAGCCTGTGTCTAGCCTGTGCCTTGCCAGTTTCTAGCCTCTGTCTAGCCTGTGCTTAGCCAGTGCCTAGTCTGTGCCTAGCCTGTGCCTAGCCAGTGCCTAGCCAGTGCCGAGCCTGTGCCTGGCCTGTACCTGTGCCTAGCCTGTGCCAAGCCAGTGTCTAGCCTGTGTCTAGCCTGTGTCTAGCCTCTGCCTTGCCTGTGACTGGCATGTGCATAGCCTGTGCCTAGCCAGTGTCTAGCCAGTGCCTAGCCAGTACCTAGCCTGTGCCTAGCCAGTGTCTAGCCTGTGCCTAGCCAGTTTCTAGCCTGTGCTTAGCCAGTGTCTAGTCTGTGCCAAGCCAATGTCTAGCCTGTGCCAAGCCAGTGTCTAGCCTGTGTCTAGCCTGTGTCTAGCCTGTGCCTTGCCTGTGACTGGGATGTGCATAGCCTGTGCCTAGCCAGTGTCTAGCCAGTGTCTAGCCTGTGCCTAGCCAGTGTCTAGCCTTGTCTAGCTTGTGCATAGCCAGATTCTAGCCTGTCCTAGCTAGTGTATAGCCTCTGTCTAGCCTATGTATAGTCTGTGTCTTGACGGTGTCTAGCCGGTGTCTAGCCGGTGTCTAGCCGGTGTCTAGCCGGTGTCTAGCCTGTGCCTAGCCTGTGCCTAGCCTGTGCCTAGCCTGTGCCTAGCCTGTGCCTAGCCTGTGCCTAGCCTGTGCCTAGCCAGTGCCTAGCCAGTGCCAAGCCTGTGCCTGGCCTGTGCCTAGCCTGTGCCTAGCCTCTGCCTAGCCTGTGCTTAGCTTGTGCCTAGCCTGTGCCTAGCCTATGCCTAGTCTGTGTCTAGCCTGTGCCTAGCCATTGTCTAGCCTGTGCCTAGCCAGTGTCTAGCCTGTGCCTAGCCAGTGTCTAGCTTGTGTCTAGCCTGTGCCTAGCCAGTTTCTAGCCTGTGTCTAGCCTGTTTTTAGCCAATGTCTAGTCTGTGCCAAGCCAGTGTCTAGCCTGTGTCTAGCCTGTGCCTTGCCTGTGACTGGCATGTGCATAGCCTGTGCATAGCCAGTGTCTAGCTAGTGCCTAGCCTGTACCTAGCCAGTACCTAGCCTGTACCTAGCCAGTGCCTAGCCTGTACATAGCCATTGTCTAGTCTGTGCCTAGCCAGTGTCTAGCCTGTGCCTAGCCAGTGTCTAGCCTGTGCCTAGCCAGTGTCTAACCTGTGCCCAGCCAGTGTCTAGCCTGTGTCTAGCCTGTGCCTAGCCAGTTTCTAGCCTGTGCTTAGCCAATGTCTAGTCTGTGCCAAGCCAGTGTCTAGCCTGTGCCAAGCCAGTGTCTAGCCTGTGTCTAGCCTATGGCTAGCCTGTGCCTTGCCTGTGACTGGCATGTGCATAGCCTGTGCCTAGCCAGTGTCTAGCCAGTGCCTAGCCTGTGCCTAGCCAGTGTCTAGCCTTTGTCTAGCCTGTGCATAGCCAGATTCTAGCCTGTGCCTAGCCAGTGTATAGCCTCTGTCTAGACTGTGTATAGTCTGTGTCTTGACGATGTCTAGCCGGTGTCTAGCCGGTGTCTAGCCTGTGCTAGCCTGGTGCCTAGCCTGTGCCTAGCCTGTGCCTAGCCTGTGCCTAGCCTGTGCCTAGCCTGTGCCTAGCCTGTGCCTAGCCTATGTCTAGCCTGAGTCTAGCCTGTGTCTAGCCTGTGTCTAGCCTGTGTCTAGCCTGTGTCTAGCCTGTGTCTAGCCTGTGTCTAGCCTGTGTCTAGCCTGTGTCTAGCCTGTGTCTATTCTGTGTCTAGCCAGTGTCTAGCCTGTGTCTAGCCAGTGTCTAGCCTGTGTCTAGCCTGTGTCTAGCCTGTGTCTAGCGTGTGTCTAGCCTGTGTCTAGCCTGTGTCTAGCATGTGTCCAGCATGTGTCTAGCCTGTGTCTAGCCTGTGTCTAGCCTGTGTCTAGCCTGTGTCTAGCCTGTGTCTAGCCTGTGTCTAGCCTGTGTCTAGCCTGTGTCTAGCCTGTGTCTAGCCTGTGTCTAGCCTGTGTCTAGCCTTTGCCTTGCCTGTGACTGGCATGTGCATAGCCTGTGCCTAGCCAGTGTCTAGCCAGTGCCTAGCCTGTACCTAGCCAGTACCTAGCCTGTAACTAGCCAGTACCTAGCCTGTACCTAGCCAGTGCCTAGCCTGTACATAGCCATTGTCTAGCCTGTGCCTAGCCAGTTTCTAGCCTGTGCCTAGCCAGTGTCTAGCCTGTGCCTAGCCAGTGCCTAGCCAGTGTCTAGCCTGTGCCTAGCCAGTGTCTAGCCTGTGCCCAGCCAGTGTCTAGCCTGTGTCTAGCCTGTGCCTAGCCAGTTTCTAGCCTGTGTCTAGCCTGTGCCTTGCCTGTGACTGGCATGTGCATAGCCTGTGCCTAGCCAGTGTCTAGCCAGTGCCTAGCCTGTGCCTAGCCAGTGTCTAGCCAGTGCCTAGCCTGTGCCTAGCCTGTGCATTGCCAGATTCTAGCCTGTTCCTAGCCAGTGTATAGCCTGTGTATAGTCTGTGCCTAGTCTGTGCCTAGCCTGTGCCTAGCCAGTGCCTAGCCAGTGCCTAGCCTGTGCCTGGCCTGTGCCTAGCCTGTGCCTAGCCTGTGCCTAGCCTGTGCCTAGCCTGTGCCTAGCCTGTGCCTAGCCTGTGCCTAGCCTGTGCCTAACCAGTGCCTAGCCAGTGCCTAGCCAGTGCCTAGCCTGTGCCTGCCCTGTGCCTAGCCTGTGCCTAGCCTGTGCCTAGCTTGTGCCTAGCCTGTGCCTAGCCTATGCCTAGTCTGTGCATAGCCTGTGCCTAGCCTGTGTCTAGCCTGTGTCTAGCCTGTGTCTAGCCTGTGCCTTGCCTGTGACTGGCATGTGCATAGCCTGTGCCTGGCCTGTGCCTAGCCTGTGCCTTGCCTGAGACAGGCATTTGCATAGCGTGTGCCTAGCCAGTGTCTAGCCAGTGCCTAGCCTCTGCCTAGCCAGTGTCTAGCCTGTGCATAGCCTGTGTCTAGCCTGTGCCTAGCCAGTGTATAGCCTCTGTCTAGCCTGTGTCTAGTCTGTGTCTTGACGGTGTCTAGCCGGTGTCTAGCCGGTGGCTAGCCAATGTGCCTAGCCTGTGCCTAGCCTGTGCCTAGCCTGTGCCTAGCCTGTGCCTAGCCTGTGCCTGGCCTGTGCCTAGCCAGTTTCTAGCCTGTGTCTAGCGTGTGCTTAGCCAGTGTCTAGTCTGTGCCAAGCCAGTGTCTAGCCTGTGCCTAGCCAGTGTCTAGCCTGTGTCTAGCCTGTGTCTAGCCTGTGCCTTGCCTGTGACTGGCATGTGCATAGCCTGTGCCTAGCCAGTGTCTAGCCTGTGCTTTGACAGTGTCTAGTCTGTGCCAAGCCAGTGTCTAGCCTGTGTCCAGCCTGTGCCTGGCCTGTGCCTGTGCCTAGATTGTGCCAAGCCAGTGTCTAGCCTCTGTCTAGCCTGTGTCTAGCCTGTGCCTTGCCTGTGACTGGCATGTGCATAGCCTGTGCCTAGCCAGTGTCTAGCCAGTGTCTAGCCTGTGCCTAGCCAGTGTATAGCCTCTGTCTAGCCTGTGTATAGTCTGTGTCTTGACGGTGTCTAGCCGGTGTCTAGCCGGTGTCTAGCCTGTGCCTAGCCTGTGCCTAGCCTGTGCCTAGCCTGTGCCTAGCCTGTGCCTAGCCTGTGCCTTGCCTGTGACTGGCATGTGCATAGCCTGTGCCTAGCCAGTGTCTAGCCAGTGTCTAGCCTGTGCCTAGCTAGTGTATAGCCTCTGTCTAGCCTGTGTATAGTCTGTGTCTTGACGGTGTCTAGCCGGTGTCTAGCCGGTCTCTAGCCTGTGCCTAGCCTGTGCCTAGCCTGTGCCTAGCCTGTGCCTAGCCTGTGCCTAGCCTGTGCCTAGCCTGTGCCTAGCCTGTGCCTAGCCTGTGCCTAGCCTGTGCCTAGCCTGTGCCTAGCCAGTGCCTCGCCAGTGCCAAGCCTGTGCCTATCCTGTGCCTAGCCTGTTCCTAGCCTGTGCCTAGCTTGTGCCTAGCCTGTGCCTAGCCAGTGTCTAGCTTTTGTCTAGCCTGTGCATAGCCAGATTCTAGCCTGTGCCTAGCCAGTGTATAGCCTCTGTCTAGCCTGTGTATAGTCTGTGTCTTGACGATGTCTAGCCGATGTCTAGCCGGTGTCTAGCCGGTGTCTAGCCGGTGTCTAGCCTGTGCCTAGCCTGTGCCTAGCCTGTGCCTAGCCTGTGCTTAGCCTGTGCCTAGCCTGTGCCTAGTCTGTGCCTAGCCTGTGCCTAGCCAGTGCCGAGCCTGTGCCTGGCCTGTGCCTGTGCCTAGCCTGTGCCAAGCCAGTGTCTAGCCTGTGTCTAGCCTGTGTCTAGCCTGTGCCTTGCCTGTGACTGGCATGTGCATAGCCTGTGCCTAGCCAGTGTCTAGCCAGTGTCTAGCCTGTGCCTAGCCAGTGTCTAGCCTTGTCTAGCTTGTGCATAGCCAGATTCTAGCCTGTGCCTAGCTTGTGTATAGCCTCTGTCTAGCCTGTGTATAGTCTGTGTCTTGACGGTGTCTAGCCGGTGTCTAGCCGGTGTCTAGCCGGTGTCTAGCCGGTGTCTAGCCGGTGTCTAGCCGGTGTCTAGCCGGTGTCTAGCCGGTGTCTAGCCGGTGTCTAGCCTGTGCCTAGCCTGTGCCTAGCCTGTGCCTAGCCTGTGCCTAGCCTGTGCCTAGCCTGTGCCTAGCCTGTGCCTGGCCTGTGCCTAGCCTGTGCCTAGCCTGTGCCTAGCCAGTGCCTAGCCAGTGCCAAGCCTGTGCCTGGCCTGTGCCTAGCCTGTGCCTAGCCTGTGCCTAGCTTGTGCCTAGCCTGTGCCTAGCCTATGCCTAGTCTGTGTCTAGCCTGTGCCTAGCCATTGTCTAGCCTGTGCCTAGCCAGTGTCTAGCCTGTGCCCAGCCAGTGTTTAGCCTGTGTCTAGCCTGTGCCTAGCCAGTTTCTAGCCTGTGCCTAGCATGTGCCTAGCCAGTGTCTACCCTTTGTCTAGCCTGTGCATAGCCAGAGTCTAGCCTGTGCCTAGCCTGTGTGTAGCCTCTGTCTAGCATGTGTCTAGTCTGTGTCTTGACGGTGTCTAGCCGGTGTCTAGCCTGTGTCTAGCCTGTGTCTAGCCTGTGTCTAGCCTGTGTCTAGAATGTGTCTAGTTTGTGTCTAGCCTTGGTCTAGCCTGTGTCTAGAATGTGTCTAGCATGTGTCTAGCATGTGTCTAGCCTGTGTCTAGCCTGTGCCTTGCCTGTGACTGGCATGTGTCTAGCCTGTGTCTAGCCTTTGTCTAGCCTGTGTCTAGCCTGTGCCTAGCCAGTTTCTAGCCTGTGCCTAGCCTGTACCTAGCCAGTACCTAGCTTGTACCTAGCCAGTACCTAGCTTGTACCTAGCCAGTGCCTAACCTGTACATAGCCAGTGCCTAGCCTGTACATAGCCATTGTCTAACCTGTGCCTAGCCATTGTCTAGCCTGTGCCTAGCCAGTCTCTAGCCTGTGCCCAGCCAGTGTCTAGCCTGTGTCTAGCCTGTGCCTTGCCAGTTTCTAGCCTGTGTCTAGCCTTGCTTAGCCAGTGCCTAGTCTGTGCCTAGCCTGTGCCTAGCCAGTGCCTAGCCAGTGCCGAGCCTGTGCCTGGCCTGTACCTGTGCCTAGCCTGTGCCAAGCCAGTGTTTAGCCTGTGTCTAGCCTGTGTCTAGCCTGTGTCTAGCCTCTGCCTTGCCTGTGACTGGCATGTGCATAGCCTGTGCCTAGCCAGTGTCTAGCCAGTGCCTAGCCAGTACCTAGCCTGTGCCTAGCCAGTGTCTAGCCTGTGCCTAGCCAGTTTCTAGCCTGTGCTTAGCCAGTGTCTAGTCTGTGCCAAGCCAATGTCTAGCCTGTGCCAAGCCAGTGTCTAGCCTGTGTCTAGCCTGTGTCTAGCCTGTGTCTAGCCTGTGCCTTGCCTGTGACTGGGATGTGCATAGCCTGTGCCTAGCCAGTGTCTAGCCAGTGTCTAGCGTGTGCCTAGCCAGTGTCTAGCCTTGTCTAGCTTGTGCATAGCCAGATTCTAGCCTGTGCCTAGCTAGTGTATAGCCTCTGTCTAGCCTGTGTCTTGACGGTGTCTAGCCGGTGTCTAGCCGGTGTCTAGCCTGTGCCTAGCCTGTGCCTAGCCTGTGCCTAGCCTGTGCCTAGCCTGTGCCTAGCCTGTGCCTAGCCTGTGCCTAGCCTGTGCCTAGCCAGTGCCTAGCCAGTGCCAAGCCTGTGCCTGGCCTGTGCCTAGCCTGTGCCTAGCCTGTGCCTAGCTTGTGCCTAGCCTGTGCCTAGCCTGTGCCTAGCCTGTGCCTAGCCTATGCCTAGTCTGTGTCTAGCCTGTGCCTAGCCATTGTCTAGCCTGTGCCTAGCCAGTGTCTAGCCTGTGCCTAGCCAGTGTCTAGCCTGTGTCTAGCCTGTGCCTAGCCAGTTTCTAGCCTGTGTCTAGCCTGTTCTTAGCCAATGTCTAGTCTGTGCCAAGCCAGTGTCTAGCCTGTGTCTAGCCTGTGCCTTGCCTGTGACTGGCATGTGCATAGCCAGTGTCTAGCTAGTGCCTAGCCTGTACCTAGCCTAGTACCTAGCCTGTACCTAGCCAGTGCCTAGCCTGTACATAGCCATTGTCTAGTCTGTGCCTAGCCAGTGTCTAGCCTGTGCCTAGCCAGTGTCTAGCCTGTGCCTAGCCAGTGTCTAGCCTGTGCCCAGCCAGTGTCTAGCCTGTGTCTAGCCTGTGCCTAGCCAGTTTCTAGCCTGTGCTTAGCCAATGTCTAGTCTGTGCCAAGCCAGTGTCTAGCCTGTGCCAAGCCAGTGTCTAGCCTGTGTCTAGCCTGTGTCTAGCCTGTGCCTTGCCTGTGACTGGCATGTGCATAGCCTGTGCCTAGCCAGTGTCTAGCCAGTGCCTAGCCTGTGCCTAGCCAGTGTCTAGCCTTTGTCTAGCCTGTGCATAGCCAGATTCTAGCCTGTGCCTAGCCAGTGTATAGGCTCTGTCTAGCCTGTGTATAGTCTGTGTCTTGACGATGTCTAGCCGGTGTCTAGCCGGTGTCTAGCCGGTGTCTGGCCGGTGTCTAGCCTGTGCCTAGCCTGTGCCTAGCCTGTGCCTAGCCTGTGCCTAGCCTGTGCCTAGCCTGTGCCTGGCCTGTGCCTAGCCTGTGCCTAGCTTGTGCCTAGCCTGTGCCTAGCCTATGTCTAGCCTGAGTCTAGCCTATGTCTAGCCTGAGTCTAGCCTATGTCTAGCCTGAGTCTAGCCTGTGTCTAGCCTGTGTCTAGCCTGTGTCTAGCCTGTGTCTAGCCTGTGTCTATTCTGTGTCTAGCCAGTGTCTAGCCTGTGTCTAGCCAGTGTCTATCCTGTGTCTAGCCTGTGTCTAGCCTGTGTCTAGCCTGTGTCTAGCGTGTGTCTAGCCTGTGTCTAGCCTGTGTCTAGCATGTGTCCAGCATGTGTCTAGCCTGTGTCTAGCCTGTGTCTAGCCTGTGTCTAGCCTGTGTCTAGCCTGAGTCTAGCCTGTGTCTAGCCTGTGTCTGGCCTGTGTCTAGCCTGTGCCTAGCCTGTGTCTAGCCTGTGCCTAGCCTGTGTCTAGCCTGTGTCTAGCCTGTGCCTAGCCTGTGCCTTGCCTGTGACTGGCATGTGCATAGCCTGTGCCTAGCCAGTGTCTAGCCAGTGCCTAGCCTGTACCTAGCCAGTGCCTAGCCTGTAACTAGCCAGTACCTAGCCTGTACCTAGCCAGTGCCTAGCCTGTACATAGCCATTGTCTAGCCTGTGCCTAGCCAGTTTCTAGCCTGTGCCTAGCCAGTGTCTAGCCTGTGCCTAGCCAGTGCCTAGCCAGTGTCTAGCCTGTGCCTAGCCAGTGTCTAGCCTGTGCCCAGCCAGTGTCTAGCCTGTGTCTAGCCTGTGTCTAGCCTGTGCCTAGCCAGTTTCTAGCCTGTGCTTAGCCAGTGTCTAGTCTGTGCGAAGCCAGTGTCTAGCCTGTGCCAAGCTCGTGTCTAGCCTGTGTTTAGCCTGTGCCTTGCCTGTGACTGGCATGTGCATAGCCTGTGCCTAGCCAGTGTCTAGCCAGTGCCTAGCCTGTGCCTAGCCAGTGTCTAGCCTTTGTCTAGCCTGTGCATTGCCAGATTCTAGCCTGTGCCTAGCCAGTGTATAGCCTCTGTCTAGCCTGTGTATAGTCTGTGCCTAGTCTGTGCCTAGCCTGTGCCTAGCCAGTGCCTAGCCAGTGCCTAGCCATTGCCTAGCCAGTGCCTAGCCTGTGCCTAGCCTGTGCCTAGCCTGTGCCTAGCCTGTGCCTAGCCTGTGCCTAGCCTGTGCCTAGCCTGTGCCTAGCCTGTGCCTAACCAGTGCCTAGCCAGTGCCTAGCCTGTGCCTGCCCTGTGCCTAGCCTGTGCCTAGCCTGTGCCTAGCTTGTGCCTAGCCTGTCCCTAGCCTATGCCTAGTCTGTGCATAGCCTGTGCCTAGCTTGTGTCTAGCCTGTGTCTAGCCTGTGTCTAGCCTGTGCCTTGCCTGTGACTGGCATGTGCATAGCCTGTGCCTGGCCTGTGCCTAGCCTGTGCCTTGCCTGAGACAGGCATGTGCATAGCGTGTGCCTAGCCAGTGTCTAGCCAGTGCCTAGCCTGTGCCTAGCCAGTGTCTAGCCTGTGCATAGCCTGTGTCTAGCCTGTGCCTAGCCAGTGTATAGCCTCTGTCTAGCCTGTGTCTAGTCTGTGTCTTGACGGTGTCTAGCCGGTGTCTAGCCGGTGGCTAGCCAATGTCTAGCCTGTGCCTAGCCTGTGCCTAGCCTGTGCCTAGCCTGTGCCTAGCCTGTGCCTGGCCTGTGCCTAGCCTGTGCCTAGCTTGTGCCTAGCCTGTGCCTAGCCTGTGCCTAGCCTGTGCCTAGCCTATGCCTAGCCTGTGTCTGGCCTGTGTCTAGCCTGTGTCTAGCCTGTGTCTAGCCTGTGTCTAGCCTGTGTCTAGCCTGTGTCTAGCCTGTGCCTTGCCTGTGACTGGCATGTGCATAGCCTGTGCCTAGCCAGTGTCTAGCCTGCGTCTAGCCTGTGCATAGCCAGAGTCTAGCCTGTGTCTAGCCTGTGTCTAGCGTGTGTCTAGCCTGTGTCTAGCCTGTGCCTTGCCTGTGACTGGCCTGTGCCTTGCCTGTGACTGGCATGTGCATAATCTGTGCATAGCCAGTGTCTAGCCAGTGCCTAGCCTGTACCTAGCCAGTACCTAGCCTGTACCTAGCCAGTGCCTAGCCTGTACATAGCCATTGTCTAGCCTGTGCCTAGCCAGTGTCTAGCCTGTGCCTAGCCAGTGTCTAGCCTGTGCCTAGCCAGTGTCTAGCCTGTGCCTAGCCAGAGTCTAGCCTGTGCCCAGCCAGTGTCTAGCCTGTTTCTAGCCTGTGCCTAGCCAGTTTCTAGCCTGTGCTTAGCCAATGTCTAGTCTGTGCCAAGCCAGTGTCTAGCCTGTGCCAAGCCAGTGTCTAGCCTGTGTCTATTCTGTGTCTAGCCAGTGTCTAGCCTGTGTCTAGCCAGTGTCTAGCCTGTGTCTAGCCTGTGTCTAGCCTGTGTCTAGCCTGTGTCTAGCCTGTGTCTAGCCTGTGTCTAGCCTGTGTCTAGCATGTGTCCAGCATGTGTCTAGCCTGTGTCTAGCCTGTGTCTAGCCTGTGTCTAGCCTGTGTCTAGCCTGTGTCTAGCCTGTGTCTAGCCTGTGTCTAGCCTGTGTCTAGCCTGTGTCTAGCCTGTGTCTAGCCTGTGCCTTGCCTGTGACTGGCATGTGCATAGCCTGTGCCTAGCCAGTGTCTAGCCAGTGCCTAGCCTGTACCTAGCCAGTACCTAGCCTGTAACTAGCCAGTACCTAGCCTGTACCTAGCCAGTGCCTAGCCTGTACCTGTACATAGCCATTGTCTAGCCTGTGCCTAGCCAGTTTCTAGCCTGTGCCTAGCCAGTGTCTAGCCTGTGCCTAGCCAGTGCCTAGCCAGTGTCTAGCCTGTGCCTAGCCAGTGTCTAGCCTGTGCCCAGCCAGTGTCTAGCTTGTGTCTAGCCTGTGCCTAGCCAGTTTCTAGCCTGTGCTTAGCCAGTGTCTAGTCTGTGCGAAGCCAGTGTCTAGCCTGTGCCAAGCCCGTGTCTAGCCTGTGTTTAGCCTGTGCCTTGCCTGTGACTGGCATGTGCATAGCCTGTGCCTAGCCAGTGTCTAGCCAGTGCCTAGCCTGTGCCTAGCCAGTGTCTAGCCTTTGTCTAGCCTGTGCATTGCCAGATTCTAGCCTGTGCCTAGCCAGTGTATAGCCTCTGTCTAGCCTGTGTATAGTCTGTGCCTAGTCTGTGCCTAGCCTGTGCCTAGCCAGTGCCTAGCCAGTGCCTAGCCTGTGCCTGGCCTAGCCTGTGCCTAGCCTGTGCCTAGCCTGTGCCTAGCCTGTGCCTAGCCTGTGCCTTGCCTGTGCCTAACCAGTGCCTAGCCAGTGCCTAGCCTGTGCCTGCCCTGTGCCTAGCCTGTGCCTAGCCTGTGCCTAGCTTGTGCCTAGCCTGTGCCTAGCCTATGCCTAGTCTGTGCATAGCCTGTGCCTAGCTTGTGTCTGGCCTGTGTCTAGCCTGTGTCTAGCCTGTGTCTAGCCTGTGCCTTGCCTGTGACTGGCATGTGCATAGCCTGTGCCTGGCCTGTGCCTAGCCTGTGCCTTGCCTGAGACAGGCATGTGCATAGCTTGTGCCTAGCCAGTGTCTAGCCAGTGTCTAGCCTGTGCATAGCCTGTGTCTAGCCTGTGCCTAGCCAGTGTATAGCCTCTGTCTAGCCTGTGTCTAGTCTGTGTCTTGACGGTGTCTAGCCGGTGTCTAGCCGGTGGCTAGCCAATGTCTAGCCTGTGCCTAGCCTGTGCCTAGCCTGTGCCTAGCCTGTGCCTAGCCTGTGCCTGGCCTGTGCCTAGCCTGTGCCTAGCTTGTGCCTAGCCTGTGCCTAGCCTGTGCCTAGCCTGTGCCTAGCCTATGCCTAGCCTGTGTCTGACCTGTGTCTAGCCTGTGTCTAGCCTGTGTCTAGCCTGTGTCTAGCCTGTGTCTAGCCTGTGTCTAGCCTGTGTCTAGCCTGTGTCTAGCCTGTGCCTTGCCTGTGACTGGCATGTGCATAGCCTGTGCCTAGCCAGTGTCTAGCCTGCGTCTAGCCTGTGCATAGCCAGAGTCTAGCCTGTGTCTAGCCTGTGTCTAGCGTGTGTCTAGCCTGTGTCTAGCCTGTGCCTTGCCTGTGACTGGCATGTGCATAATCTGTGCATAGCCAGTGTCTAGCCAGTGCCTAGCCTGTACCTAGCCAGTACCTAGCCTGTACCTAGCCAGTGCCTAGCCTGTACATAGCCATTGTCTAGCCTGTGCCTAGCCAGTGTCTAGCCTGTGCCTAGCCAGTGTCTAGCCTGTGCCTAGCCAGTGTCTAGCCTGTGCCCAGCCAGTGTCTAGCCTGTTTCTAGCCTGTACCTAGCCAGTGCCTAGCCTGTACATAGCCATTGTCTAGCCTGTGCCTAGCCAGTGTCTAGCCTGTGCCTAGCCAGTGTCTAGCCTGTGCCTAGCCAGTGTCTAGCCTGTGCCTAGCCTGTGCCTAGCCTGTGTCTAGCCTGTGTCTAGCCTGTGTCTAGCCAATGTCTAGCCTGTGCCAAGCCAGTGTCTAGCCTGTGTCTAGCCTGTGCCTTGCCTGTGACTGGCATGTGCATAGCCTGTGCCTAGCCAGTGTCTAGCCAGTGCCTAGCCTGTGCCTAGCCAGTGTATAGCCTCTGTCTAGCCTGTGTATAGTCTGTGTCTTGACGGTGTCTAGCCGATGTCTAGCCGGTGTCTAGCCGGTGTCTAGCCTGTGCCTAGCCTGTGTATAGCCTCTGTCTAGCCTGTGTCTAGTCTGTGTCTTGACGGTGTCTAGCCGGTGTCTAGCCTGTGCCTAGCCTGTGCCTAGCCTGTGCCTAGCCTGTGCCTAGCCTGTGCCTAGCCTGTGCCTGGCCTGTGCCTAGCCTGTGCCTAGCTTGTGCCTAGCCTGTGCCTAGCCTGTGCCTAGCCTGTGCCTGGCCTGTGCCTAGCCTGTGCCTAGCTTGTGCCTAGCCTGTGCCTAGCCTGTGCCTAGCCTGTGCCCAGACTGTGCCTAGCCTATGCCTAGCCTGTGTCTAGCCTGTGTCTAGCATGTGTCTAGCCTGAGGTCTGGCCTGTGTCTGGCCTATGCCTAGCCTGTGTCTAGCCTGTGTCTAGCATGTGTCTAGCCTGTGTCTAGCCTGTGTCTAGCCTGTGTCTAGCCTGTGTCTAGCGTGTGTCTGGCCTGTGTCTAGCCTGTGTCCAGCCTGTGTCTAGCCTGTGTCTAGCCTGTGTCTAGCCTGTGTCTAGCCTGTGTCTAGCCTGTGTCTAGCCTGTGTCTAGCCTGTGCCTAGCCTGTGCCTAGCCTGTGCCTAGCCTGTGCCTAGCCTGTGCCTAGCCTGTGCCTAGCCTGTGCCTGGCCTGTGCCTAGCCTGTGCCTAGCCTGTGCCTAGCCTGTGCCTAGCCTGTGCCTAGCCTGTGCCTAGCCTGTGCCTAGCCTGTGCCTAGCCTGTGCCTAGCCTGTGCCTAGCCTGTGCCTAGCCTGTGCCTAGCCAGTGCCTAGCCAGTGCCAAGCCTGTGCCTGGCCTGTGCCTAGCCTGTGCCTAGCCTTTGCCTAGCTTGTGCCTAGCCTGTGCCTAGCCTATGCCTAGTCTGTGTCTAGCCTGTGCCTAGCCATTGTCTAGCCTGTGCCTAGCCAGTGTCTAGCCTGTGCCCAGCCAGTGTTTAGCCTGTGTCTAGCCTGTTCCTAGCCAGTTTCTAGCCAGTGCCTAGCCTGTACCTAGCCAGTACCTAGCCTGTAACTAGCCAGTACCTAGCCTGTACCTAGCCAGTGCCTAGCCTGTACATAGCCATTGTCTAGCCTGTGCCTAGCCAGTTTCTAGCCTGTGCCTAGCCAGTGTCTAGCCTGTGCCTAGCCAGTGCCTAGCCAGTGTCTAGCCTGTGCCTAGCCAGTGTCTAGCCTGTGCCCAGCCAGTGTCTAGCTTGTGTCTAGCCTGTGCCTAGCCAGTTTCTAGCCTGTGCTTAGCCTGTACCTAGCCAGTACCTAGCCTGTAACTAGCCAGTACCTAGCCTGTACCTAGCCAGTGCCTAGCCTGTACATAGCCATTGTCTAGCCTGTGCCTAGCCAGTTTCTAGCCTGTGCCTAGCCAGTGTCTAGCCTGTGCCTAGCCAGTGCCTAGCCAGTGTCTAGCCTGTGCCTAGCCAGTGTCTAGCCTGTGCCCAGCCAGTGTCTAGCTTGTGTCTAGCCTGTGCCTAGCCAGTTTCTAGCCTGTGCTTAGCCAGTGTCTAGTCTGTGCGAAGCCAGTGTCTAGCCTGTGCCAAGCCCGTGTCTAGCCTGTGTTTAGCCTGTGCCTTGCCTGTGACTGGCATGTGCATAGCCTGTGCCTAGCCAGTGTCTAGCCAGTGCCTAGCCTGTGCCTAGCCAGTGTCTAGCCTGTGCCCAGCCAGTGTCTAGCTTGTGTCTAGCCTGTGCCTAGCCAGTTTCTAGCCTGTGCTTAGCCAGTGTCTAGTCTGTGCGAAGCCAGTGTCTAGCCTGTGCCAAGCCCGTGTCTAGCCTGTGTTTAGCCTGTGCCTTGCCTGTGACTGGCATGTGCATAGCCTGTGCCTAGCCAGTGTCTAGCCAGTGCCTAGCCTGTACCTAGCCAGTACCTAGCCTGTAACTAGCCAGTACCTAGCCTGTACCTAGCCAGTGCCTAGCCTGTACATAGCCATTGTCTAGCCTGTGCCTAGCCAGTTTCTAGCCTGTGCCTAGCCAGTGTCTAGCCTGTGCCTAGCCAGTGCCTAGCCAGTGTCTAGCCTGTGCCTAGCCAGTGTCTAGCCTGTGCCCAGCCAGTGTCTAGCTTGTGTCTAGCCTGTGCCTAGCCAGTTTCTAGCCTGTGCTTAGCCAGTGTCTAGTCTGTGCAGAAGCCAGTGTCTAGCCTGTGCCAAGCCCGTGTCTAGCCTGTGTTTAGCCTGTGCCTTGCCTGTGACTGGCATGTGCATAGCCTGTGCCTAGCCAGTGTCTAGCCAGTGCCTAGCCTGTGCCTAGCCAGTGTCTAGCCTTTGTCTAGCCTGTGCATTGCCAGATTCTAGCCTGTGCCTAGCCAGTGTATAGCCTCTGTCTAGCCTGTGTATAGTCTGTGCCTAGTCTGTGCCTAGCCTGTGCCTAGCCAGTGCCTAGCCAGTGCCTAGCCTGTGCCTAGCCTGTGCCTAGCCTGTGCCTAGCCTGTGCCTAGCCTGTGCCTAGCCTGTGCCTTGCCTGTGCCTAACCAGTGCCTAGCCAGTGCCTAGCCTGTGCCTGCCCTGTGCCTAGCCTGTGCCTAGCCTGTGCCTAGCTTGTGCCTAGCCTGTGCCTAGCCTATGCCTAGTCTGTGCATAGCCTGTGCCTAGCTTGTGTCTAGCCTGTGTCTAGCCTGTGTCTAGCCTGTGTCTAGCCTGTGCCTTGCCTGTGACTGGCATGTGCATAGCCTGTGCCTGGCCTGTGCCTAGCCTGTGCCTTGCCTGAGACAGGCATGTGCATAGCTTGTGCCTAGCCAGTGTCTAGCCAGTGTCTAGCCTGTGCATAGCCTGTGTCTAGCCTGTGCCTAGCCAGTGTATAGCCTCTGTCTAGCCTGTGTCTAGTCTGTGTCTTGACGGTGTCTAGCCGGTGTCTAGCCGGTGGCTGGCCAATGTCTAGCCTGTGCCTAGCCTGTGCCTAGCCTGTGCCTAGCCTGTGCCTAGCCTGTGCCTGGCCTGTGCCTAGCCTGTGCCTAGCTTGTGCCTAGCCTGTGCCTAGCCTGTGCCTAGCCTATGCCTAGCCTGTGTCTGACCTGTGTCTGGCCTGTGTCTAGCCTGTGTCTAGCCTGTGTCTAGCCTGTGTCTAGCCTGTGTCTAGCCTGTGTCTAGCCTGTGTCTAGCCTGTGTCTAGCCTGTGCCTTGCCTGTGACTGGCATGTGCATAGCCTGTGCCTAGCCAGTGTCTAGCCTGCGTCTAGCCTGTGCATAGCCAGAGTCTAGCCTGTGTCTAGCCTGTGTCTAGCGTGTGTCTAGCCTGTGTCTAGCCTGTGCCTTGCCTGGACTGGCATGTGCATAATCTGTGCATAGCCAGTGTCTAGCCAGTGCCTAGCCTGTACCTAGCCAGTACCTAGCCTGTACCTAGCCAGTGCCTAGCCTGTACATAGCCATTGTCTAGCCTGTGCCTAGCCAGTGTCTAGCCTGTGCCTAGCCAGTGTCTAGCCTGTGCCTAGCCAGAGTCTAGCCTGTGCCCAGCCAGTGTCTAGCCTGTTTCTAGCCTGTACCTAGCCAGTGCCTAGCCTGTACATAGCCATTGTCTAGCCTGTGCCTAGCCAGTGTCTAGCCTGTGCCTAGCCAGTGTCTAGCCTGTGCCTAGCCAGAGTCTAGCCTGTGCCTAGCCTATGCCTAGCCTGTGTCTGGCCTGTGTCTAGCCTGTGTCTAGCCAATGTCTAGCCTGTGCCAAGCCAGTGTCTAGCCTGTGTCTAGCCTGTGCCTTGCCTGTGACTGGCATGTGCATAGCCTGTGCCTAGCCAGTGTCTAGCCAGTGCCTAGCCTGTGCCTAGCCAGTGTATAGCCTCTGTCTAGCCTGTGTATAGTCTGTGTCTTGACGGTGTCTAGCCGATGTCTAGCCGGTGTCTAGCCGGTGTCTAGCCTGTGCCTAGCCTGTGTATAGCCTCTGTCTAGCCTGTGTCTAGTCTGTGTCTTGACGGTGTCTAGCCGGTGTCTAGCCTGTGCCTAGCCTGTGCCTAGCCTGTGCCTAGCCTGTGCCTAGCCTGTGCCTAGCCTGTGCCTGGCCTGTGCCTAGCCTGTGCCTAGCTTGTGCCTAGCCTGTGCCTAGCCTGTGCCTAGCCTGTGCCTGGCCTGTGCCTAGCCTGTGCCTAGCTTGTGCCTAGCCTGTGCCTAGCCTGTGCCTAGCCTGTGCCCAGACTGTGCCTAGCCTATGCCTAGCCTGTGTCTAGCCTGTGTCTAGCATGTGTCTAGCCTGAGTCTAGCCTGTGTCTAGCCTATGCCTAGCCTGTGTCTAGCCTGTGTCTAGCATGTGTCTAGCCTGTGTCTAGCCTGTGTCTAGCCTGTGTCTAGCCTGTGTCTAGCGTGTGTCTAGCCTGTGTCTAGCCTGTGTCCAGCCTGTGTCTAGCCTGTGTCTAGCCTGTGTCTAGCCTGTGTCTAGCCTGTGTCTAGCCTATGTCTAGCCTGTGTCTAGCCTGTGCCTAGCCTGTGCCTAGCCTATGCCTAGCCTGTGCCTAGCCTGTGCCTAGCCTGTGCCTAGCCTGTGCCTAGCCTGTGCCTAGCCTGTGCCTAGCCTGTGCCTAGCCTGTGCCTAGCCTGTGCCTAGCCTGTGCCTAGCCTGTGCCTAGCCTGTGCCTAGCCTGTGCCTAGCCTGTGCCTAGCCTGTGCCTAGCCTGTGCCTAGCCTGTGCCTAGCCTGTGCCTAGCCAGTGCCTAGCCAGTGCCAAGCCTGTGCCTGGCCTGTGCCTAGCCTGTGCCTAGCCTTTGCCTAGCTTGTGCCTAGCCTGTGCCTAGCCTATGCCTAGTCTGTGTCTAGCCTGTGCCTAGCCATTGTCTAGCCTGTGCCTAGCCAGTGTCTAGCCTGTGCCCAGCCAGTGTTTAGCCTGTGTCTAGCCTGTTCCTAGCCAGTTTCTAGCCAGTGCCTAGCCTGTGCCTAGCCAGTGTCTAGCCTTTGTCTAGCCTGTGCATAGCCAGAGTCTAGCCTGTGCCTAGCCTGTGTGTAGCCTCTGTCTAGCATGTGTCTAGTCTGTGTCTTGACGGTGTCTAGCCGGTGTCTAGCCTGTGTCTAGCCTGTGTCTAGCCTGTGTCTAGCCTGTGTCTAGAATGTGTCTAGTTTGTGTCTAGCCTTGGTCTAGCCTGTGTCTAGAATGTGTCTAGCCTGTGTCTAGCATGTGTCTAGCCTGTGTCTAGCCTGTGCCTTGCCTGTGACTGGCATGTGTCTAGCCTGTGTCTAGCCTTTGTCTAGCCTGTGTCTAGCCTGTGCCTAGCCAGTTTCTAGCCTGTGTCTAGCCTGTGCCTAGCTCGTGTCTAATCTGTGCCAAGCCAGTGTCTAGCCTGTGTCTATCCTGTGCCTTGCCTGTGACTGGCATGTGCCTAGCCTGTACCTAGCCAGTGCCTAGCCTGTACCTAGCCAGTACCTAGCTTGTACCTAGCCAGTACCTAGCTTGTACCTAGCCAGTGCCTAACCTGTACATAGCCAGTGCCTAGCCTGTACATAGCCATTGTCTAACCTGTGCCTAGCCATTGTCTAGCCTGTGCCTAGCCAGTGTCTAGCCTGTGCCCAGCCAGTGTCTAGCCTGTGTCTAGCCTGTGCCTTGCCAGTTTCTAGCCTGTGTCTAGCCTGTGCTTTGCCAGTGCCTAGTCTGTGCCTAGCCTGTGCCTAGCCAGTTCCTAGCCTGTGCCGAGCCTGTGCCTGGCCTGTACCTGTGCCTAGCCTGTGCCAAGCCAGTGTCTAGCCTGTGTCTAGCCTGTGTCTAGCCTGTGTCTAGCCTCTGCCTTGCCTGTGACTGGCATGTGCATAGCCTGTGCCTAGCCAGTGTCTAGCCAGTGCCTAGCCAGTACCTAGCCTGTGCCTAGCCAGTGTCTAGCCTGTGCCTAGCCAGTTTCTAGCCTGTGCTTAGCCAGTGTCTAGTCTGTGCCAAGCCAATGTCTAGCCTGTGCCAAGCCAGTGTCTAGCCTGTGTCTATTCTGTCTCTAGCCTGTGTCTAGCCTGTGTCCAGCCTGTGTCTAGCCTGTGTCTAGCCTGTGTCTAGCCTGTGTCTAGCCTGAGTCTAGCCTGTGTCTAGCCTGTGTCTAGCCTGTGTCTAGCCTGTGCCTTGCCTGTGTCTAGCCTGTGCCTAGCCAGTGTATAGCCTCTGTCTAGCCTGTGTCTAATCTGTGTCTAGCCGGTGTCTAGCCTGTGCCTTGCCTGTGCCTTGCCTGTGACTGGGATGTGCATAGCCTGTGCCTAGCCAGTGTCTAGCCTTGTCTAGCTTGTGCATAGCCAGATTCTAGCCTGTGCCTAGCTAGTGTATAGCCTCTGTCTAGCCTGTGTATAGTCTGTGTCTTGACGGTGTCTAGCCGGTGTCTAGCCGGTGTCTAGCCGGTGTCTAGCCGGTGTCTAGCCTGTGCCTAGCCTGTGCCTAGCCTGTGCCTAGCCTGTGCCTAGCCTGTGCCTAGCCTTTGCCTAGCCTGTGCCTAGCCAGTGCCAAGCCAGTGCCTAGCCAGTGCCAAGCCTGTGCCTGGCCTGTGCCTAGCCTGTGCCTAGCCTGTGCCTAGCTTGTGCCTAGCCTGTGCCTAGCCTATGCCTAGTCTGTGTCTAGCCTGTGCCTAGCCATTGTCTAGCCTGTGCCTAGCCAGTGTCTAGCCTGTCCCTAGGTAGTGTCTAGCCTGTGTCTAGCCTGTGCCTAGCCAGTTTCTAGCCTGTGTCTAGCCTGTTCTTAGCCAATGTCTAGTCTGTGCCAAGCCAGTGTCTAGCCTGTGTCTAGCCTGTGCGTTGCCTGTGACTGGCATGTGCATAGCCTGTGCATAGCCAGTGTCTAGCTAGTGCCTAGCCTGTACCTAGCCAGTACCTAGCCTGTACCTAGCCAGTGCCTAGCCTGTACATAGCCATTGTCTAGTCTGTGCCTAGCCAGTGTCTAGCCTGTGCCTTGCCAGTGTCTAGCCTGTGCCTAGCCAGTGTCTAGCCTGTGCCCAGCCAGTGTCTAGCCTGTGTCTAGTCTGTGCCTAGCCAGTTTCTAGCCTGTGCTTAGCCAATGTCTAGTCTGTGCCAAGCCAGTGTCTAGCCTGTGCCAAGCCATTGTCTAGCCTGTGTCTAGCCTGTGTCTAGCCTGTGCCTTGCCTGTGACTGGCATGTGCATAGCCTGTGCCTAGCCAGTGTCTAGCCAGTGCCTAGCCTGTGCCTAGCCAGTGTCTAGCCTTTGTCTAGCCTGTGCATAGCCAGATTCTAGCCTGTGCCTAGCCAGTGTATAGCCTCTGTCTAGCCTGTGTATAGTCTGTGTCTAGCCGGTGTCTAGCCGGTGTCTAGCCGGTGTCTAGCCGGTGTCTAGCCGGTGTCTAGCCGGTGTCTAGCCGGTGTCTAGCCGGTGTCTAGCCGGTGTCTAGCCGGTGTCTAGCCTGTGCCTAGCCTGTGTCTAGCCTGTGCCTAGCCTGTGCCTAGCCTGTGCCTAGCCTGTGCCTAGCCTGTGCCTAGCCTGTGCCTAGCCTGTGCCTGGCCTGTGCCTAGCCTGTGCCTAGCTTGTGCCTAGCCTGTGCCTAGCCTATGTCTAGCCTGAGTCTAGCCTGTGTCTAGCCTGTGTCTAGCCTGTGTCTAGCCTGTGTCTAGCCTGTGTCTAGCCTGTGTCTATTCTGTGTCTAGCCAGTGTCTAGCCTGTGTCTAGCCAGTGTCTAGCCTGTGTCTAGCCAGTGTCTAGCCTGTGTCTAGCCTGTGTCTAGCCTGTGTCTAGCCTGTGTCTAGCGTGTGTCTAGCCTGTGTCTAGCCTGTGTCTAGCATGTGTCCAGCATGTGTCTAGCCTGTGTCTAGCCTGTGTCTAGCCTGTGTCTAGCCTGTGTCTAGCCTGAGTCTAGCCTGTGTCTAGCCTGTGCCTAGCCAGTGTCTAGCCAGTGCCTAGCCTGTACCTAGCCAGTACCTAGCCTGTAACTAGCCAGTACCTAGCCTGTACCTAGCCAGTGCCTAGCCTGTACATAGCCATTGTCTAGCCTGTACATAGCCATTGTCTAGCCTGTGCCTAGCCAGTTTCTAGCCTGTGCCTAGCCAGTGTCTAGCCTGTGCCTAGCCAGTGCCTAGCCAGTGTCTAGCCTGTGCCTAGCCAGTGTCTAGCCTGTGCCCAGCCTGTACCTCGCCAGTACCTAGCCTGTAACTAGCCAGTACCTAGCCTATACCTAGCCAGTGCCTAGCCTGTACATAGCCATTGTCTAGCCTGTGCCTAGCCAGTTTCTAGCCTGTGCCAAGCCAGTGTCTAGCCTGTGCCTAGCCAGTGCCTAGCCAGTGTCTAGCCTGTGCCTAGCCAGTGTCTAGCCTGTGTCTAGCCTGTGCCTAGCCAGTTTCTAGCCTGTGTCTAGCCTGTGTCTAGCCCGGAGTCTAGCCTGTGTCTAGCCTGTGTCTAGCCTGTGTCTAGCCTGTGTCTAGCCTGTGTCTAGCCTGTGTCTAGGCTGTGTCTAGCCTGTGTCTAGCCTGTGTCTAGCCTGTGTCTAGCCTGTGTCTAGCCTGTGCCTTGCCTGTGACTGGCATGTGCATAGCCTGTGCCTAGCCAGTGTCTAGCCAGTGCCTAGCCTGTACCTAGCCAGTACCACGCCTGTAACTAGCCAGTACCTAGCCTGTACCTAGCCAGTGCCTAGCCTGTACATAGCCATTGTCTAGCCTGTGCCTAGCCAGTTTCTAGCCTGTGCCTTGCCAGTGTCTAGCCTGTGCCTAGCCAGTGCCTACCCAGTGTCTAGCCTGTGCCTAGCCAGTGTCTAGCCTGTGCCCAGCCAGTGTCTAGCCTGTGTCTAGCCTGTGCCTAGCCAGTTTCTAGCCTGTGCTTAGCCAGTGTCTAGTCTGTGCGAAGCCAGTGTCTAGCCTGTGCCAAGCCCGTGTCTAGCCTGTGTCTAGCCTGTGCCTTGCCTGTGACTGGCATGTGCATAGCCTGTGCCTAGCCAGTGTCTAGCCAGTGCCTAGCCTGTGCCTAGCCAGTGTCTAGCCTTTGTCTAGCCTGTGCATTGCCAGATTCTAGCCTGTGCCTAGCCAGTGTATAGCCTCTGTCTAGCCTGTGTATAGTCTGTGCCTAGTCTGTGCCTAGCCTGTGCCTAGCCAGTGCCTAGCCAGTGCCTAGCCTGTGCCTGGCCTGTGCCTAGCCTGTGCCTAGCCTGTGCCTAGCCTGTGCCTAGCCTGTGTCTAGCCTGTGCCTTGCCTGTGACTGGCATGTGCATAGCCTGTGCCTAGCCTGTGCCTAGCCTATGTCTAGCCTGAGTCTAGCCTGTGTCTAGCCTGTTTCTAGCCTGTGTCTAGCCTGTGCCTAGCCAGTGTATAGCCTCTGTCTAGCCTGTGTCTAGTCTGTGTCTTGACGGTGTCTAGCCGGTGGCTAGCCAATGTCTAGCCTGTGCCTACCCTGTGCCTAGCCTGTGCCTAGCCTGTGCCTAGCCTGTGCCTGGCCTGTGCCTAGCCTGTGCCTAGCTTGTGCCTAGCCTGTGCCTAGCCTGTGCCTAGCCTGTGCCTAGCCTGTGCCTAGCCTGTGCCTAGCCTATGCCTAGCCTGTGTCTGGCCTGGTGTCTATCCTGTGTCTAGCCTGTGTCTAGCCTGTGTCTAGCCTGTGTCTAGCCTGTGTCTAGCCTGTGTCTAGCCTGTGTCTAGCCTGTGCCTTGCCTGTGACTGGCATGTGCATAGCCTGTGCCTAGCCAGTGTCTAGCCTGTGCCTAGCCAGTGCCTAGCCAGTGTCTAGCCTGTGCCTAGCCAGTGTCTAGCCTGTGCCTAGCCAGTGTCTAGCCTGTGTCTAGCCTGTGCCTAGCCAGTGTCTAGCCTGTGTCTAGCCTGTGTCTAGCCTGAGTCTAGCCTGTGTCTAGCCTGTGTCTAGCCTGTGTCTAGCCTGTGTCTAGCCTGTGTCTAGCCTGAGTCTAGCCTGTGTCTAGCCTGTGTCTAGCCTGTGTCTAGCCTGTGTCTAGCCTGTGTCTAGCCTGTGTCTAGCCTGTGCCTTGCCTGTGACTGGCATGTGCATAGCCTGTGCCTAGCCAGTGTCTAGCCAGTGCCTAGCCTGTACCTAGCCAGTACCTAGCCTGTAACTAGCCAGTACCTAGCCTGTACCTAGCCAGTGCCTAGCCTGTACATAGCCATTGTCTAGCCTGTGCCTAGCCAGTTTCTAGCCTGTGCCTAGCCAGTGTCTAGCCTGTGCCTAGCCAGTGCCTAGCCAGTGTCTAGCCTGTGCCTAGCCAGTGTCTAGCCTGTGCCTAGCCAGTGTCTAGCCTGTGCCCAGCCAGTGTCTAGCCTGTGTCTAGCCTGTGCCTAGCCAGTTTCTAGCCTGTGCTTAGCCAGTGTCTAGTCTGTGCGAAGCCAGTGTCTAGCCTGTGCCAAGCCCGTGTCTAGCCTGTGTCTAACCTGTGCCTTGCCTGTGACTGGCATGTGCATAGCCTGTGCCTAGCCAGTGTCTAGCCAGTGCCTAGCCTGTGCCTAGCCAGTGTCTAGCCAGTGCCTAGCCTGTGCCTAGCCAGTGTCTAGCCTTTGTCTAGCCTGTGCATTGCCAGATTCTAGCCTGTGCCTAGCCAGTGTATAGCCTCTGTCTAGCCTGTGTATAGTCTGTGCCTAGTCTGTGCCTAGCCTGTGCCTAGCCAGTGCCTAGCCAGTGCCTAACCCGTGCCTGGCCTGTGCCTAGCCTGTGCCTGGCCTGTGCCTAGCCTGTGCCTAGCCTGTGCCTAGCCTGTGCCTAGCCTGTGCCTAGCCTGTGCCTAGCCTGTGCCTAGCCTGTGCCTAGCCTGTGCCTAGCCTGTGCCTAACCAGTGCCTAGCCAGTGCCTAGCCTGTGCCTGCCCTGTGCCTAGACTGTGCCTAGCCTGTGCCTAGCTTGTGCCTAGCCTGTGCCTAGCCTATGCCTAGTCTGTGCATAGCCTGTGCCTAGCCTGTGTCTAGCCTGTGTCTAGCCTGTGTCTAGCCTGTGCCTTGCCTGTGTCTGGCATGTGCATAGCCTGTGCCTGGCCTGTGCCTAGCCTGTGCCTTGCCTGAGACAGGCATGTGCATAGCGTGTGCCTAGCCAGTGTCTAGCCAGTGCCTAGCCTGTGCCTAGCCAGTGTCTAGCCTGTGCATAGCCTGTGTCTAGCCTGTGCCTAGCCAGTGTATAGCCTCTGTCTAGCCTGTGTCTAGTCTGTGTCTTGACGGTGTCTAGCCGGTGGCTAGCCAATGTCTAGCCTGTGCCTACCCTGTGCCTAGCCTGTGCCTAGCCTGTGCCTAGCCTGTGCCTGGCCTGTGCCTAGCCTGTGCCTAGCTTGTGCCTAGCCTGTGCCTAGCCTGTGCCTAGCCTGTGCCTAGCCTGTGCCTAGCCTGTGCCTAGCCTATGCCTAGCCTGTGTCTGGCCTGTGTCTAGCCTGTGTCTAGCCTGTGTCTAGCCTGTGTCTAGCCTGTGTCTAGCCTGTGTATAGCCTGTGTCTAGCCTGTGTCTAGCCTGTGCCTTGCCTGTGACTGGCATGTGCATAGCCTGTGCCTAGCCTGTGCCTAGCCTATGTCTAGCCTGAGTCTAGCCTGTGTCTAGCCTGTTTCTAGCCTGTGTCTAGCCTGTGTCTAGCCTGTGTCTAGCCTGTGTCTAGCCTGTGTCTAGCCTGTGTCTAGCCTGTGTCTATTCTGTGTCTAGCCAGTGTCTAGCCTGTGTCTAGCCAGTGTCTAGCCTGTGTCTAGCCTGTGTCTAGCCTGTGTCTAGCCTGTGTCTGGCGTGTGTCTAGCCTGTGTCTAGCCTGTGTCTAGCATGTGTCCAGCATGTGTCTAGCCTGTGTCTAGCCTGTGTCTAGCCTGTGTCTAGCCTGTGTCTAGCCTGAGTCTAGCCTGTGTCTAGCCTGTGTCTAGCCTGTGTCTAGCCTGTATCTAGCCTGTGTCTAGCCTGTGTCTAGCCTGTGTCTAGCCTGTGCCTTGCCTGTGACTGGCATGTGCATAGCCTGTGCCTAGCTAGTGTCGAGCCAGTGCCTAGCCTGTACCTAGCCAGTACCTAGCCTGTAACTAGCCAGTACCTAGCCTATACCTAGCCAGTGCCTAGCCTGTACATAGCCATTGTCTAGCCTGTGCCTAGCCAGTTTCTAGCCTGTGCCAAGCCAGTGTCTAGCCTGTGCCTAGCCAGTGCCTAGCCAGTGTCTAGCCTGTGCCTAGCCAGTGTCTAGCCTGTGCCCACCCAGTGTCTAGCCTGTGTCTAGCCTGTGCCTAGCCAGTTTCTAGCCTGTGTCTAGCCTGTGTCTAGCCCGAGTCTAGCCTGTGTCTAGCCTGTGTCTAGCCTGTGTCTAGCCTGTGTCTAGCCTGTGTCTAGCCTGTGTCTAGGCTGTGTCTAGCCTGTGTCTAGCCTGTGTCTAGCCTGTGTCTAGCCTGTGTCTAGCCTGTGCCTTGCCTGTGACTGGCATGTGCATAGCCTGTGCCTAGCCAGTGTCTAGCCAGTGCCTAGCCTGTACCTAGCCAGTACCACGCCTGTAACTAGCCAGTACCTAGCCTGTACCTAGCCAGTGCCTAGCCTGTACATAGCCATTGTCTAGCCTGTGCCTAGCCAGTTTCTAGCCTGTGCCTTGCCAGTGTCTAGCCTGTGCCTAGCCAGTGCCTACCCAGTGTCTAGCCTGTGCCTAGCCAGTGTCTAGCCTGTGCCCAGCCAGTGTCTAGCCTGTGTCTAGCCTGTGCCTAGCCAGTTTCTAGCCTGTGCTTAGCCAGTGTCTAGTCTGTGCGAAGCCAGTGTCTAGCCTGTGCCAAGCCCGTGTCTAGCCTGTGTCTAGCCTGTGCCTTGCCTGTGACTGGCATGTGCATAGCCTGTGCCTAGCCAGTGTCTAGCCAGTGCCTAGCCTGTGCCTAGCCAGTGTCTAGCCTTTGTCTAGCCTGTGCATTGCCAGATTCTAGCCTGTGCCTAGCCAGTGTATAGCCTCTGTCTAGCCTGTGTATAGTCTGTGCCTAGTCTGTGCCTAGCCTGTGCCTAGCCAGTGCCTAGCCAGTGCCTAGCCTGTGCCTGGCCTGTGCCTAGCCTGTGCCTAGCCTGTGCCTAACCAGTGCCTAGCCAGTGCCTAGCCTGTGCCTGCCCTGTGCCTAGCCTGTGCCTAGCCTGTGCCTAGCTTGTGCCTAGCCTGTGCCTAGCCTATGCCTAGTCTGTGCATAGCCTGTGCCTAGCCTGTGTCTAGCCTGTGTCTAGCCTGTGTCTAGCCTGTGCCTTGCCTGTGACTGGCATGTGCATAGCCTGTGCCTGGCCTGTGCCTAGCCTGTGCCTTGCCTGAGACAGGCATGTGCATAGCGTGTGCCTAGCCAGTGTCTAGCCAGTGCCTAGCCTGTGCCTAGCCAGTGTCTAGCCTGTGCATAGCCTGTGTCTAGCCTGTGCCTAGCCAGTGTATAGCCTCTGTCTAGCCTGTGTCTAGTCTGTGTCTTGACGGTGTCTAGCCGGTGGCTAGCCAATGTCTAGCCTGTGCCTAGCCAGTGCCTAGCCTGTGCCTAGCCTGTGCCTATCCTGTGCCTAGCCTGTGCCTAGCGTGTGCCTGGCCTGTGCCTAGCCTGTGCCTAGCTTGTGCCTAGCCTGTGCCTAGCCTGTGCCTAGCCTGTGCCTAGCCTATGCCTAGCCTGTGTCTGGCCTGTGTCTAGCCTGTGTCTAGCCTGTGTCTAGCCTGTGTCTAGCCTGTGTCTAGCCTGTGTCTAGCCTGTGCCTTGCCTGTGACTGGCATGTGCATAGCCTGTGCCTAGCCTGTGCCTAGCCTATGTCTAGCCTGAGTCTAGCCTGTGTCTAGCCTGTGTCTAGCCTGTGTCTAGCCTGTGTCTAGCCTGTGTCTAGCCTGTGTCTATTCTGTGTCTAGCCAGTGTCTAGCCTGTGTCTAGCCTGTGTCTAGCCTGTGTCTAGCCTGTGTCTAGCGTGTGTCTAGCCTGTGTCTAGCCTGTGTCTAGCATGTGTCCAGCATGTGTCTAGCCTGTGTCTAGCCTGTGTCTAGCCTGCGTCTAGCCTGTGTCTTGCCTGAGTCTAGCCTGTGTCTAGCCTGTGTCTAGCCTGTGTCTAGCCTGTGTCTAGCCTGTGTCTAGCCTGTGTCTAGCCTGTGTCTAGCCTGTGTCTAGCCTGTGCCTTGCCTGTGACTGGCATGTGCATAGCCTGTGCCTAGCCAGTGTCTAGCCAGTGCCTAGCCTGTACCTAGCCAGTACCTAGTCTGTAACTAGCCAGTACCTAGCCTGTACCTAGCCAGTGCCTAGCCTGTACATAGCCATTGTCTAGCCTGTGCCTAGCCAGTTTCTAGCCTGTGCCTAGCCAGTGTCTAGCCTGTGCCTAGCCTGTGCCTAGCCAGTGTCTAGCCTGTGCCTAGCCTGTGCCTAGCCAGTGTCTAGCCTGTGCCTAGCCTGTGTCTAGCCTGTGCCTAGCCAGTGCCTAGCCAGTGTCTAGCCTGTGCCTAGCCAGTGTCTAGCCTGTGCCCAGCCAGTGTCTAGCCTGTGTCTAGCCTGTGCCTAGCCAGTTTCTAGCCTGTGTCTAGCCTGTGTCTAGCCCGAGTCTAGCCTGTGTCTAGCCTGTGTCTAGCCTGTGTCTAGCCTGTGTCTAGCCTGTGTCTAGCCTGTGTCTAGCCTGTGACTGGCATGTGCATAGCCTGTGCCTAGCCAGTGTCTAGCCAGTGCCTAGCCTGTACCTAGCCAGTACCTAGCCTGTAACTAGCCAGTACCTAGCCTGTACCTAGCCAGTGCCTAGCCTGTACATAGCCATTGTCTAGCCTGTGCCTAGCCAGTTTCTAGCCTGTGCCTTGCCACTGTCTAGCCTGTGCCTAGCCAGTGCCTAGCCAGTTTCTAGCCTGTGCCTAGCCAGTGTCTAGCCTGTGCCCAGCCAGTGTCTAGCCTGTGTCTAGCCTGTGCCTAGCCAGTTTCTAGCCTGTGCTTAGCCAGTGTCTAGTCTGTGCGAAGCCAGTGTCTAGCCTGTGCCAAGCCCGTGTCTAGCCTGTGTCTAGCCTGTGCCTTGCCTGTGACTGGCATGTGCATAGCCTGTGCCTAGCCAGTGTCTAGCCAGTGCCTAGCCTGTGCCTAGCCAGTGTCTAGCCTTTGTCTAGCCTGTGCATTGCCAGATTCTAGCCTGTGCCTAGCCAGTGTATAGCCTCTGTCTAGCCTGTGTATAGTCTGTGCCTAGTCTGTGCCTAGACTGTGCCTAGCCAGTGCCTAGCCAGTGCCTAGCCTGTGCCTGGCCTGTGCCTAGCCTGTGCCTAGCCTGTGCCTAGCCTGTGCCTAACCAGTGCCTAGCCAGTGCCTAGCCTGTGCCTGCCCTGTGCCTAGCCTGTGCCTAGCCTGTGCCTAGCTTGTGCCTAGCCTGTGCCTAGCCTATGCCTAGTCTGTGCATAGCCTGTGCCTAGCCTGTGTCTAGCCTGTGTCTAGCCTGTGTCTAGCCTGTGCCTTGCCTGTGACTGGCATGTGCATAGCCTGTGCCTGGCCTGTGCCTAGCCTGTGCCTTGCCTGAGACAGGCATGTGCATAGCGTGTGCCTAGCCAGTGTCTAGCCAGTGCCTAGCCTGTGCCTAGCCAGTGTCTAGCCTGTGCATAGCCTGTGTCTAGCCTGTGCCTAGCCAGTGTATAGCCTCTGTCTAGCCTGTGTCTAGTCTGTGTCTTGACGGTGTCTAGCCGGTGGCTAGCCAATGTCTAGCCTGTGCCTAGCCTGTGCCTAGCCTGTGCCTAGCCTGTGCCTAGCCTGTGCCTGGCCTGTGCCTAGCCTGTGCCTAGCTTGTGCCTAGCCTGTGCCTAGCCTGTTCCTAGCCTGTGCCTAGCCTATGCCTAGCCTGTGTCTGGCCTGTGTCTAGCTTGTGTCTAGCCTGTGTCTAGCCTGTGTCTAGCCTGTGTCTAGCCTGTGTCTAGCCTGTGTCTAGCCTGTGTCTAGCCTGTGCCTTGCCTGTGACTGGCATGTGCATAGCCTGTGCCTAGCCAGTGTCTAGCCTGCGTCTAGCCTGTGCATAGCCAGAGTCTAGCCTGTGTCTAGCCTGTGTCTAGCGTGTGTCTAGCCAGTGTCTAGCCGGTGCCTAGCCTGTACCTAGCCAGTACCTAGCCTGTACCTAGCCAGTGCCTAGCCTGTACATAGCCATTGTCTAGCCTGTGCCTAGCCAGTGTCTAGCCTGTGCCTAGCCAATGTCTAGCCTGTGCCTAGCCAGAGTCTAGCCTGTGCCCAGCCAGTGTCTAGCCTGTTTCTAGCCTGTGCCTAGCCAGTTTCTAGCCTGTGCTTAGCCAATGTCTAGTCTGTGCCAAGCCAGTGTCTAGCCTGTGCCAAGCCAGTGTCTAGCCTGTGTCTAGCCTGTGCCTTGCCTGTGACTGGCATGTGCATAGCCTGTGCCTAGCCAGTGTCTAGCCAGTGCCTAGCCTGTGCCTAGCCAGTGTATAGCCTCTGTCTAGCCTGTGTATAGTCTGTGTCTTGACGGTGTCTAGCCGATGTCTAGCCGGTGTCTAGCCGGTGTCTAGCCTGTGCCTAGCCTGTGCCTAGCCTGTGCCTAGCCTGTGCTTAGCCTGTGCCTAGCCTGTGCCTAGTCTGTGCCTATCCTGTGCCTAGCCTGTGCCTAGTCTGTGCCTAGCCTGTGCCTAGCCAGTGCCTAGCCAGTGCCGAGCCTGTGCCTGGCCTGTGCCTAGCCTGTGCCTAGCCTTTGCCTAGCTTGTGCCTAGCCTGTGCCTAGCCTATGCCTAGTTTGTGCCTAGCCTGTGCCTGGCCTGTGTCTAGCCTGTGTCTAGCCTGTGTCTAGCCTGTGCCTTGCCTGTGACTGGCATGTGCATAGCCTGTGCCTAGCCTGTGTCTAGCCTGTGTCTAGCCTGTGCCTTGCCTGAGACAGGCATGTGCATAGCGTGTGCCTAGCCAGTGTTTAGCCAGTGCCTAGCCTGTGCTTAGCCAGTGTCTAGCCTGTGTATAGCCTCTGTCTAGCCTGTGTCTAGTCTGTGTCTTGACGGTGCCTAGCCGGTGGCGAGCCAATGTCTAGCCTGTGCCTAGCCTGTGCCTAGGCCGGTGTCTGGCCGGTGTCTAGCCTGTGCCTAGCCTGTGCCTAGCCTGTGCCTAGACTGTGCTTAGCCTGTGCCTAGCCTGTGCCTAGCCTGTGTCTAGCCTGTGCCTAGCCAGTGCCTAGCCAGTGCCTTGCCTGTGCCTGGCCTGTGCCTAGCCTGTGCCTAGCCTGTGCCTAGCCTGTGCCTAGCCTGTGTCTAGCCTGTGTCTAGCCTGTGCCTTGCCTGTGACTGGCATGTGCATAGCCTGTGCCTAGCCTGTGTCTAGCCTGTGTCTAGCCTGTGCCTTGCTTGAGACAGGCATGTGGATAGCGTGTGCCTAGCCAGTGTTTAGCCAGTGCCTAGCCTGTGCCTAGCCAGTGTCTAGCCTTTGTCTAGCCTGTGCATTGCCAGATTCTAGCCTTTGCCTAGCCAGTGTATAGCCTCTGTCTAGCCTGTGTATAGTCTGTGCCTAGTCTGTGCCTAGCCTGTGCCTAGCCAGTGCCTAGCCAGTGCCTAGCCTGTGCCTGGCCTGTGCCTCTCCTGTGCCTAGCCTGTGCCTAGCCTGTGCCTAGCCTGTGCCTAGCCTGTGCCTAACCAGTGCCTAGCCAGTGCCTAGCCTGTGCCTGCCCTGTGCCTAGCCTGTGCCTAGCCTGTGCCTAGCTTGTGCCTAGCCTGTGCCTAGCCTATGCCTAGTCTGTGCATAGCCTGTGCCTAGCCTGTGTCTAGCCTGTGTCTAGCCTGTGTCTAGCCTGTGCCTTGCCTGTGACTGGCATGTGCATAGCCTGTGCCTGGCCTGTGCCTAGCCTGTGCCTTGCCTGAGACAGGCATGTGCATAGCGTGTGCCTAGCCAGTGTCTAGCCAGTTCCTGGCCTGTGCCTAGCCAGTGTCTAGCCTGTGCTTAGCCTGTGTCTAGCCTGTGCCTAGCCAGTGTATAGCCTCTGTCTAGCCTGTGTCTAGTCTGTGTCTTGACGGTGTCTAGCCGGTGGCTAGCCAATGTCTAGCCTGTGCCTAGCCTGTGCCTAGCCTGTGCCTAGCCTGTGCCTAGCCTGTGCCTAGCCTGTGCCTGGCCTGTGCCTAGCCTGTGCCTAGCTTGTGCCTAGCCTGTGCCTAGCCTGTGCCTAGCCTGTGCCTAGCCTGTGCCTAGCCTGTGTCTGGCCTGTGTCTAGCCTGTGTCTAGCCTGTGTCTAGCCTGTGTCTAGCCTGTGTCTAGCCTGTGCCTTGCCTGTGACTGGCATGTGCATAGCCTGTGCCTAGCCAGTGTCTAGCCTGCGTCTAGCCTGTGCATAGCCAGAGTCTAGCCTGTGTCTAGCCTGTGTCTAGCGTGTGTCTAGCCTGTGTCTAGCCTGTGCCTTGCCTGTGACTGGCATGTGCATAATCTGTGCATAGCCAGTGTCTAGCCAGTGCCTAGCCTGTACCTAGCCAGTACCTAGCCTGTACCTAGCCAGTGCCTAGCCTGTACATAGCCATTGTCTAGCCTGTGCCTAGCCAGTGACTAGCCTGTGCCTAGCCAGTGTCTAGCCTGTGCCTAGCCAGAGTCTAGCCTGTGCCCAGCCAGTGTCTAGCCTGTTTCTAGCCTGTGCCTAGCCAGTTTCTAGCCTGTGCTTAGCCAATGTCTAGTCTGTGCCAAGCCAGTGTCTAGCCTGTGCCAAGCCAGTGTCTAGCCTGTGTCTAGCCTGTGCCTTGCCTGTGACTGGCATGTGCATAGCCTGTGCCTAGCCAGTGTCTAGCCAGTGCCTAGCCTGTGCCTAGCCAGTGTATAGCCTCTGTCTAGCCTGTGTATAGTCTGTGTCTTGACGGTGTCTAGCCGATGTCTAGACGGTGTCTAGCCGGTGTCTAGCCTGTGCCTAGCCTGCGCCTAGCCTGTGCCTAGCCTGTGCTTAGCCTGTGCCTAGCCTGTGCCTAGCCTGTGCCTAGCCTGTGCCTAGCCTGTGCCTAGCCTGTGCCTAGCCTGTGCCTAGCCTGTGCCTAGCCTGTGCCTAGCCTGTGCCTAGCCTGTGCCTAGCCTGTGCCTAGCCTGTGCCTAGCCTGTGCCTAGCCTGTGCCTAGCCTGTGCCTAGCCTGTGCCTTGCTTGAGACAGGCATGTGGATAGCGTGTGCCTAGCCAGTGTTTAGCCAGTGCCTAGCCTGTGCCTAGCCAGTGTCTAGCCTGTGTATAGCCTCTGTCTAGCCTGTGTCTAGTCTGTGTCTTGACGGTGTCTAGCCGGTGTCTAGCCTGTGCCTAGCCTGTGCCTAGCCTGTGCCTAGCCTGTGCCTAGCCTGTGCCTAGCCTGTGCCTAGCCTGTGCCTGGCCTGTGTCTAGCCTGTGCCTAGCTTGTGCCTAGCCTGTGCCTAGCCTGTGCCTAGCCTGTGCCCAGCCTGTGCCTAGCCTATGCCTAGCCTGTGTCTAGCCTGTGTCTAGCATGTGTCTAGCCTGTGTCTAGCCTGTGTCTAGCCTGTGTCTAGCGTGATTCTAGCCTGTGTCTAGCCTGTGTCCAGCCTGTGTCTAGCCTGTGTCCAGCCTGTGTCTAGCCTGTGTCCAGCCTGTGTCTAGCCTGTGTCTAGCCTGTATCTAGCCTGTGTCTAGCCTGTGTCTAGCCTGTGTCTAGCCTGTGTCTAGCCTATGTCTAGCCTGTCTAGCCTTTCTCTAGCCTGTCTCTAGCCTGTGTCTAGCCTGTGTCTAGCCTGTGTCTAGCCGGTGTCTAGCCTGTGTCTAGCCGGTGTCTAGCCGGTGTCTAGCCTGTGTCTTGCCTGTGTCTAGCCTGTGTCTAGCCTGTGTCTAGCCGTTGTCTAGCCTGTGTCTAGCCTGTGTCTAGCCTGTGCCTAGCCAGTATTTAGCCTGTGCCTAGCCAGTGTCTAGCCTGTGCCCAGCCAGTGTCTAGCCTGTGTCTAGCCTGTGTCTAGCCTGTGTCTAGCCTGTGTCTAGCCTGTGTCTAGCCTGTGTCTAGCCTGTGCCTAGCCAGTGTCTAGCCTGTGCCCAGCCAGTGTCTAGCCTGTGTCTAGCCTGTGCTTAGCCAGTGTCTAGTCTGTGCCAAGCCAGTGTCTAGCCTGTGCCTAGCCAGTGTCTAGCCTGTGCCTAGCCAGTGTCTAGTCTGTGTCTAGCCTGTGCCTTGCCTGTGACTGGCATGTGCATAGCCTGTGCCTAGCCCGTGTCTTGCCTGTGTCTTGCCTGTGTCTAGCCTTTGTCTAGCCTGTGTCTAGCCTTTGTCTAGCCTGTGCCTAGCCTGTGTCTAGCCGGTGTCTAGCCTGTGTCAAGCCAGTGTCTAGCCTGTGTCTAGCCGTTGTCTAGCCTGTGTCTAGCCTGTGTCTAGCCTGTGTCTAGCCTGTGTCTAGCCTGTGTCTAGCCTGAGTCTAGCCTGTGTCTAGCCTGTGTCTAGCCTGTGTCTAGCCTGTGTCTAGCCTGTGTCTAGCCTGTGTCTAGCCTGTCTCTAGCCTGTGTCTAGCCTGTGCCTTGCCTGTGACTGGCATGTGCATAGCCTGTGCCTAGCCAGTGTCTAGCCTGTGTCTAGCCAGAGTCTAGCCTGTGCCTAGCCTGTGTCTAGCCAGAGTCTAGCCTGTGCCTAGCCAGTGCCTAGCCTGTACCTAGCCAGTGCCTAGCCTGTACCTAGCCAGTGCCTAGCCTGTACCTAACCAGTCTAGCCTGTGCCTAGCCAGTGTCTAGCCTGTGTCTAGCCTGTGTCTAGCCAGAGTCTAGCCTGTGCCTAGCCAGTGTATAGCCTCTGTCTAGCCTGTGTCTAGTCTGTCTCTTGACGGTGTCTAGCTGGTGTCTAGCCTGTGCCTAGCCGGTGTCTCGGCTGTGCTTAGTTTGTGCTTAGCCAATGTATAGCCTGTGCCTAGCCAGTGTCTAGCCTGTTCCCAGCCAGTGTCTAGCCTGTGTCTAGCCAGTGTCTAGCCTGTGCCTAGCCAAAGACTGGCATGTGCATAGCGTGTGCCTAGCCAGTGTCTAGCCAGTGCCTAGCCTGTGCCTAGCCAGTGGCAAGCCTTTGTCTAGCCTGTGCATAGCCAGAGTCTAGCCTGTGCCTAGCCAGTGTATAGCCTCTGTCTAGCCTGTGTCTAGCCTGTGTCTAGCCTGTGTCTAGCCTGTGTCTAGCCTGTGTCTAGCCTGTGTCTAGCCTGTGACTAGCCAGTGTCTAGCCTGTGTCTAGCCTGTGTCTAGCCTGTGTCTAGCCTGTGTCTAGCCTGTGTTTAGCCTGTGTCTAGCCTGTGTCTAGCCTGTGTCTAGCCTTTGTCTAGCTTCTGTCTAGCATGTGGCTAGCCTCTGCCTAGCCTGTACCTAGCCAGTGCCTAGCCTGTACCTAGCCAGTGCCTAGCCTGTACCTAGCCAGTGCCTAGCCTGTACCTAGCCAGTGCCTAGCCTGTACCTAGCCAGTGTCTAGCCTGTGCCTAGCCAGTGTCTAGCCTGTGTCTAGCCTGTGTCTAGCCAGAGTCTAGCCTGTGCCTAGCCAGTGTATAGCCTCTGTCTAGCCTGTGTCTAGTCTGTCTCTTGACGGTGTCTAGCTGGTGTCTAGCCTGTGCCTAGCCGGTGTCTCGGCTGTGCTTAGTTTGTGCTTAGCCAATGTATAGCCTGTGCCTAGCCAGTGTCTAGCCTGTTCCCAGCCAGTGTCTAGCCTGTGTCTAGCCAGTGTCTAGCCTGTGTCTAGCCTGTGTCTAGCCAGAGTCTAGCCTGTGCCTAGCCTGTGTCTAGCCAGAGTCTAGCCTGTGCCTAGCCAGTGTATAGCCTGTGTCTAGCCTGTGTCTAGCCAGAGTCTAGCCTGTGCCTAGCCAGTGTATAGCCTCTGTCTAGCCTGTGTCTAGTCTGTCTCTTGACGGTGTCTAGCTGTTGTCTAGCCTGTTCCTCGCCGATGTCTCGGCTGTGCATAGTTTGTGCTTAGCCAATGTATAGCCTGTGCCTAGCCAGTGTCTAGCCTGTGTCTAGCCAGTGTCTAGCCTGTGTCTAGCCTGTGTCTAGCCTGTGTCTAGCCTGTGTCTAGCCAGTGTCTAGCCTGTGTCTAGCTAGTGTCTAGCCAGTGTCTAGCCTGTGTCGAGCCTGTGTCTAGCCTGTGTCTAGCCTGTGTCTAGCCTGTGTCTAGCCTGTGTCTAGCCTGTGTCTAGCCTGTGTCTAGCCTGTGTCTAGCCTGTGTCTAGCCTGTGTCTAGCCTGTGTCTAGCCTGTGTCTAGCCTGTGTCTAGCCTGTGTCTAGCCTTTGTCTAGCCTGTGTCTAGCCTGTGTCTAGCCTGTTTCTAGCCTGTGTCTAGCCTGTGTCTAGCCTGTGTCTAGCCTGTGTCTAGCCTGTGTCTAGCCTGTGTCTAGCCTGTGCCCAGCCAGTGTCTAGCCTGTGTCTAGTCTGTGCCTAGCCAGTTTCTAGCCTGTGTCTAGCCTGTGCTTAGTCAGTGCCTAGTCTGTGCCAAGCCAGTGTCTAGCCTGTGCCTAGCCAGTGTCTAGCCTGTGTCTTGCCTGTGCCTTTCCTCTGACTGGCATGTGCATAGCCTGTGCCTAGCCTATGCCTTGCCTGAGACTGGCATGTGCATAGCCTGTGCATAGCCAGAGTCTAGCCTGTGCCTAGCCAGTGTATAGCCTCTGTCTAGCCTGTGTCTAGTCTTTGTCTTGACGGTGTCTAGCCGGTGTCTAGCCTGTGCCTAGCCTGTGCCTAGCCAGTGCCTAGCCTGTACCTAGCCTGTGCCTAGCCTGTGCATAGCTTTTGCCTAGCTTGTGCCTAGCCTGTGCCTAGCCTGTGTCTAGCCTATGTCTAGCCTGTGTCTAGCCTGTGCCTAGCCTGTGCCTAGCTTGTGCCTAGCTTGTGCCTAGCCTGTGCCTAGCCTGTGTCTAGCCTGTGTCTAGCCTATGTCTAGCCTGTGTCTAGCCTGTGCCTAGCCTGTATCTAGCCTATGCCTAGCCTGTGCCTAGCCTGTGTCTAGCCTGTGCCTAGCCTGTGTCTAGCCTGTGCCTAGCCTGTGTCTAGCCTGTGTCTAGCCTGTGTCTAGCCTATGTGTAGCCTGTGCCTAGCCTGTGTCTAGCCTGTGTCTAGCCTATGTCTAGCCTGTGTCTAGCCTGTGCCTAGCCTGTGTCTAGCCTGAGACTGGCATGTGCCTAGCCTGTGTCTAGCCAGAGTCTAGCCTGTGCCTAGCCAGTGTATAGCCTCTGTCTAGCCTGTGTTCAGTCTGTCTCTTGACGGTGTCTAGCTGGTGTCTAGCCTGTGCCTAGCCGGTGTCTCGGCTGTGCGTAGTTTGTGCTTAGCCAATGTATAGCCTGTGCCTAGCCAGTGTCTAGCCTGTACCCAGCCAGTGTCTAGCCTGTGTCTAGCCTGTGTCTAGCCTGTGTCTAGCCTGTGTCTAGCCTGTGTCTAGCCTGTGTCTAGCCTGTGTCTAGCCTGTGTCTAGCCTGTGTCTAGCCTGTGTCTAGCCTGTGTCTAGGCTGTGTCTAGCCTGTGTCTAGCCTGTGTCTAGCCTGTGTCTAGCCTGTGTCTAGCCAGTGTCTAGCCTGTATCTAGCCAGTGTCTAGCCTGTGTCGAGCCTGTGTCTAGCCAGTGTCTAGCCTGTGTCTAGCCAGTGTCTAGCCTGTGTCGAGCCTGTGTCTAGCCTGTGTCTAGCCTGTGTCTAGCCTGTGTCTAGCCTGTGTCTAGCCAGTGTCTAGCCTGTGTCTAGCCTGTGTCTAGCCTGTGTCTAGCCTGTGTCTAGCCTGTGTCTAGCCTGTGTCTAGCCTGTGTCCAGCCTGTGTCTAGCCTGTGTCTAGCCTGTGTCTAGCCTGTGTCTAGCCTGTGTCTAGCCTGTGACTAGCCAGTGTCTAGCCTGTGTCTAGCCTGTGTCTAGCCTGTGTCTAGCCTGTGTCTAGCCTGTGCTTAGTCAGTGCCTAGTCTGTGCCAAGCCAGTGTCTAGCCTGTGCCTAGCCAGTGTCTAGCCTGTGTCTTGCCTGTGCCTTGCCTCTGACTGGCATATGCATAGCCTGTGCCTAGCCTATGCCTTGCCTGAGACTGGCATGTGCATAGCCTGTGCATAGCCAGAGTCTAGCCTGTGCCTAGCCAGTGTATAGCCTCTGTCTAGCCTGTGTCTAGTCTGTGTCTTGACGGTGTCTAGCCGGTGTCTAGCCCGTTCCTAGCCGGTGTCTCAGCTGTGCCTAGTTTGTGCCTAGCCTGTGCCTAGCCTGTGCCTAGCCAGTGCCTAGCCTGTGCCTGGCCTGTGCCTAGCCTGTGCCTAGCTTGTGCCTAGCTTGTGCCTAGCTTGTGCCTAGCCTGTGTCTAGCCTGTGTCTAGCCTATGTCTAGCCTGTGTCTAGCCTGTGCCTAGCCTGTGTCTAGCCTGTGCCTAGCCTGTGCCTAGCCTGTGTCTAGCCTATGCCTAGCCTATGTCTAGCCTGTGCCTAGCCTGTGTCTAGCCTGTGTCTAGCCTATGTCTAGCCTGTGTCTAGCCTGTGTCTAGCCTGTGTCTAGCCTGTGTCTAGCCTGTGTCTAGCCTGTGTCTAGCCTGTGTCTAGCCTGTGTCTAGATTTTGTCTAGCCTGTGTCTAGCCTGTGTCTAGATTTTGTCTATCCTGTGTCTAGCCCGTGTCTAGCCTGTCTCTAGCCTGTGTCTAGCCTGTGTCTATCCTGTGTCTAGCCTGTGTCTAGCCTGTGTCTAGCCTGTGTCTAGCCTGTGTCTAGCCTGTGTCTAGCCTGTGTCTAGCCTGTGCTTAGCCTTTGTCTTGTCTGTGCCAAGCCAGTGTCTAGCCTGTGCCTAGCCAGTGTCTAGCCTGTGTCTAGCCTGGCCTTGCTTGTGACTGGCATTTGCATAGCATGAGCCTAGCCTCTGCCTAGCCTGTACCTAGCCAGTACCTAGCCTGTACCTAGCCAATGTATAGCCTGTTCCCAGCCAGTGTCTAGCCTGTGTCTAGCCTGTGTCTAGCCTGTGTCTAGCCTGTTTCTAGCCTGTGTCTAGCCTGTGCTTAGCCAGTGTCTAGTCTGTGCCAAGCCAGTGTCTAGCCTGTGCCTAGCCAGTGCCTAGCCTGTGTCTAGCCTGTGCCTTGCCTGTGACTGACATGTGCATAGCCTGTGCCTAGCCTCTGCCTAGCCTGTACCTAGCCAGTGCCTAGCCTGTACCTAGCCAGTACCTAGCCTGTACCTAGCCAGTGCCTAGCCTGTACCTAGCCAATGTATAGCCTGTGCCTAGCCAGTGTCCAGCCTGTGCCTAGCCAGTGTCTAGCCTGTGCCCAGCCAGTGTCTAGCCTGTGTCTGGCCTGTGCCTTGCCTGTGACTGGCATGTGCATAGCCTGTGCCTAGCCAGTGTCAAGCCAGTGCCTAGCCTGTGCCTAGCCAGTGTCAAGCCTTTGTCTAGCCTGTGCCTAGCCAGTGTATAGACTCTGTCTAGCCTGTGTCTAGTCTGTGTCTTGACGGTGTCAAGCCGGTGTCTAGCCTGTGTCTAGCCTGTGTCTAGCATGTGCCTAGCCTGTGTCTAGCCTGTGTCTAGCCTGTGTCTAGCCTGTGTCTAGCCTGTTTCTAGCCTGTGTCTAGCCTGTGCTTAGCCAGTGTCTAGTCTGTGCCAAGCCAGTGTCTAGCCTGTGCCTAGCCAGTGCCTAGCCTGTGTCTAGCCTGTGCCTTGCCTGTGACTGACATGTGCATAGCCTGTGCCTAGCCTCCGCCTAGCCTGTACCTAGCCAGTGCCTAGCCTGTACCTAGCCAGTACCTAGCCTGTACCTAGCCAGTGCCTAGCCTGTAACTAGCCAATGTATAGCCTGTGCCTAGCCAGTCTCCAGCCTGTGGCTAGTCAGTGTCTAGCCTGTGCCCAGCCAGTGTCTAGCCTGTGTCTGGCGTGTGCCTTGCCTGTGACTGGCATGTGCATAGCCTGTGCCTAGCCAGTGTCTAGCCAGTGCCTAGCCTGTGCCTAGCCAGTGTCAAGCCTTTGTCTAGCCTGTACCAAGCCAGTGTATAGACTCTGTCTAGCCTGTGTCTAGTCTGTGTCTTGACGGTGTCAAGCCGGTGTCTAGCCTGTGTCTAGCCTGTGTCTAGCATGTGTCTAGTCTGTGTGTAGCCTTTGTCTAGCCTGTGTCTTGCCTGTGTCTAGCCTGTGTCTAGCCTGTGTCTAGCCTGTGTCTAGCCTGTGCCTAGCTTGTGCCTAGCTTGTGCCTAGCCTTTGTCTAGCCTGTGTCTAGCCTGTGCCTAGCCTGTGCCTAGCCTGTGTCTAGCCTGTGCCTAGGCTGTGTCTAGCCTGTGCCTAGCCTGTGTCTAGCCTGTGTCTAGCCAGTGTCTAGCCTGTGTCTAGCCAGTGTCTAGCCTGTGTCTAGCCTGTGCCTTGCCTGTGACTGGCATTTGCATAGCCAGTGGCTAGCCTCTGCCTAGCATGTACCTAGCCTGTACCTAGCCAGTGCCTAGCCTGTACCTAGCCAGTACCTAGCCTGTACCTAGCCAGTGCCTAGCCTGTACCTAGCCAATGTATAGCCTGTGCCTAGCCAGTGTCTAGCCTGTTCCCAGCCAGTGTCTAGCCTGTGTCTAGCCTGTGTCTAGCCTGTGTCTAGCCTGTGTCTAGCCTGTGTCTAGCCTGTGTCTAGCCTATGTCTAGCCTGTGTCTAGCCTGTGTCTAGCCTGTGTCTAGCCTGTGCCTAGCCAGTGTCTAGCCTGTTCCCAGCCAATGTCTAGCCTATGTCTAGCCTGTGCCTACCCTGTGTCTAGCCTGTGTCAAGCCAGTGTCTAGCCTGTGTCTAGCCTGTGCCTTGCCTGTGACTGACAAGTGCATAGCCTGTGCCTAGCCTCTGCCTAGCCTGTACCTAGCCAGTGCCTAGCCTGTACCTAGCCAGTACCTAGCCTGTACCTAGCCAGTGCCTAGCCTGTACCTAGCCAATGTATAGCCTGTGCCTAGCCAGTGTCCAGCCTGTGCCTAGCCAGTGTCTAGCCTGTGCCCAGCCAGTGTCTAGCCTGCGTCTGGCCTGTGCCTTGCCTGTGACTGGCCTGTGCATAGCCTGTGCCTAGCCAGTGTCTACCCAGTGCCTAGCCTGTGCCTAGCCAGTGTCAAGCCTTTGTCTAGCCTGTACCTAGCCAGTGTATAGACTCTGTCTAGCCTGTGTCTAGTCTGTGTCTTGACGGTGTCAAGCCGGTGTCTATCATGTGTCTAGCCTGTGTCTAGCCTGTGTCTAGCCTGTGTCTTGCCTGTGTCTAGCCTGTGTCTAGCCTGTGTCTAGCCTGTGCCTAGCTTGTGCCTAGCTTGTGCCTAGCCTGTGCCTAGCCTGTGCCTAGCCTGTGCCTAGCCTTTGTCTAGCCTGTGTCTAGCCTATGTCTAGCCTGTGTCTAGCCTGTGCCTAGCCTGTGCCTAGCCTGTGCCTAGCCTGTGTCTAGCCTGTGCCTAGGCTGTGTCTAGCCTGTGTCTAGCCTATGTCTAGCCTGTGTCTAGCCAGTGTCTAGCCTGTGTCTAGCCTGTGCCTTGCCTGTGACTGGCATTTGCATAGCCTGTGGCTAGCCTCTGCCTAGCCTGTACCTAGCCAGTGCCTAGCCTGTACCTAGCCAGTACCTAGCCTGTACCTAGCCAGTGCCTAGCCTGTACCTAGCCAATGTATAGCCTGTGCCTAGCCAGTGTCTAGCCTGTTCCCAGCCAGTGTCTAAACTGTGTCTAGCCTGTGTCTAGCCTGTGTCTAGCCTGTGTCTAGCCTGTGTCTAGCCTGTGTCTAGCCTGTGTCTAGCCTGTGTCTAGCCTATGTCTAGCCTGTGTCTAGCCTGTGTTTAGCCTGTGTCTAGCCTGTGCCTAGCCAGTGTCTAGCCTGTTCCTTGCCAGTGTCTAGACTGTGTCTAGCCTGTGTCTAGCCTGTGTCTAGCCTGTGTCTAGCCTGTGTCTAGCCTGTGTCTAGCCTGTGTCTAGCCAGTGTCTAGCCTATGTCTAGCCTGTGTCTAGCCTCTGTCCAGCCTATATCTAGCCTGTGCCTACCCTGTGTCTAGCCTGTGTCTAGCCTGTGTCTAACCAGTGTCTAGCCTATGTCTAGCCTGTGTCTAGCCTGTGTCTAGCCTGTGCTTAGCCAGTGTTTAGTCTGTGCCAAGCCAGTGTCTTGCCTGTGCCTAGCCAGTGTCTAGCCTGTGTCTAGCCTGTGCCTTGCCTGTGACTGGCATGTGCATAGCCTGTGCCTAGCCTCTGCCTAGCCTGTACCTAGCCAGTGCCTAGCCTGTACCTACCTAGTACCTAGTCTGTACCTAGCCAGTGCCTAGCCTGTACCTAGCCAATGTATAGCCTGTGCCTAGCCAGTGTCTAGCCTGTGCCTAGCCAGTGTCTAGCCTATGCCCAGCCAGTGTCTAGCCTGTGTCTGGCCTGTGCCTTGCCTGTGACTGGCATGTGCATAGCCTGAGCCTAGCCAGTGTCTAGCCTGTGTCTAGACTGTGCCTCGCCTGAGACTGGCATGTGCATAGCGTGTGCCTAGCCAGTGTCTAGCCAGTGCCTAGCCTGTGCCTAGCCAGTGTCAAGCCTTTGTCTAGCCTGTGCATAGCCAGAGTCTAGCCTGTGCCTAGCCAGTGTATAGCCTCTGTCTAGCCTGTGTCTAGTCTGTGTCTTGACGGTGTGAAGCCGTTGTCTAGACTGTGTCTAGCCTGTGTCTAGAATGTGTCTAGCCTGTGTCTAGCCTGGGTCTAGCCTGTGTGTAGCCTGTGTCTAGCCTGTGTCTAGCCTGTGTCTAGCCTGTGTCTAGCCTGTGTCTAGCCTGTGTCTAGCCTGTGTCAAGCCTGTGTCTAGCCTGTGTCTAGCCTGTGTCTAGCCTGTGTCTAGCCTATGTCTAGCCTGTGTCAAGCCTGTGTCTAGCCTGTGTCAAGCCTGTGTCTAGCTTGTGTCTAGCCTGTGTCTAGTCTGTGTCTAGCCTGTGTCTACCCTGTGTCTAGCCTGTGTCTAGCCTGTGTCTAGCCTGTGCCTAGTCTGTGCCAAGCCTGTGTCTTGCCTGTCCCTAGCCTGTGCCTAGCCAGTGTCTAGCCTGTGTCTAGCCAGTGTCTAACCTGTGTCTAGCCTGTGCCTTGCCTGTGACTGGCATGAGCATGGCCTGTGCCTAGCCTCTGCCTAGCCTGTACCTAGCCAGTGCCTAGCCTGTACCTAGCCAGTACCTAGCCTGTACCTAGCCAGTGCCTAGCCTGTACCTAGCCAATGTATAGCCTGTGCCTAGCCAGTGTCTAGCCTGTGCCAAGCCAGTGTCTAGCCTGTGCCCAGCCAGTGTCTAGCCTGTGTCTGGCCTGTGCCTTGCCTGTGACTGGCGTGTGCATAGCCTGTGCCCAGCCAGTGTCTAGCCTCTGTCTAGCCTGTGCCTCGCCTGAGCCTGGCATGTGCATAGTGTGTGCCTAGCCAGTGTCTAGCCAGTGCCTAGCCTGTGCCTAGCCAGTGTCAAGCCTTTGTCTAGCCTGTGCATAGCCAGAGTCTAGCCTGTGCCTAGCCAGTGTATAGCCTCTGTCTAGCCTGTGTGTAGTCTGTGTCTTGACGATGTCAAGCCGGTGTCTAGCCTGTGTCTAGCTTGTGTCTAGCCTGTGTCTAGCCTGTGTCTAGAATGTGTCTAGCCTGTGTCTAGCCTGGGTCTAGCCTGTGTCTAGCCTGGTCTAGTCTGTCTAGCCTGTGTCTAGCCTGTGTCTAGCCTGTGTCGAGCCTGTGTCTAGCCTGTGTCTAGCCTGTGTCTAGCCAGTGTCTAGCCTGTGTCGAGCCTGTGTCTAGCCTGTGTCTAGCCTGTGTCTAGCCTGTGTTTAGCCTGTGTCTAGCCTGTGTCTAGCCTGTGTCTAGCCTGTGTCTAGCCTGTGTCTAGCCTGTGTCTAGCCTTTGTCTAGCCTGTGTCTAGCCTGTGTCTAGCCTGTTTCTAGCCTGTGTCTACCCTGTGTCTAGCCTGTGTCTAGCCTGTTTCTAGCCTGTGTCTACCCTGTGTCTAGCCTGTGTCTAGCCTGTGTCTAGCCTGTGTCTAGCCTGTGCCTTGCCTGTGACTGGCATGTGCATAGCCTGTGCCTAGCCTCTGCCTAGCCTGTACCTAGCCAGTGCCTAGCCTGTACCTACCTAGTACCTAGTCTGTACCTAGCCAGTGCCTAGCCTGTACCTAGCCAATGTATAGCCTGTGCCTAGCCAGTGTCTAGCCTGTGCCTAGCCAGTGTCTAGCCTATGCCCAGCCAGTGTCTAGCCTGTGTCTGGCCTGTGCCTTGCCTGTGACTGGCATGTGCATAGCCTGAGCCTAGCCAGTGTCTAGCCTGTGTCTAGACTGTGCCTCGCCTGAGACTGGCATGTGCATAGCGTGTGCCTAGCCAGTGTCTAGCCAGTGCCTAGCCTGTGCCTAGCCAGTGTCAAGCCTTTGTCTAGCCTGTGCATAGCCAGAGTCTAGCCTGTGCCTAGCCAGTGTATAGCCTCTGTCTAGCCTGTGTCTAGTCTGTGTCTTGACGGTGTGAAGCCGTTGTCTAGACTGTGTCTAGCCTGTGTCTAGAATGTGTCTAGCCTGTGTCTAGCCTGGGTCTAGCCTGTGTGTAGCCTGTGTCTAGCCTGTGTCTAGCCTGTGTCTAGCCTGTGTCTAGCCTGTGTCTAGCCTGTGTCTAGCCTGTGTCAAGCCTGTGTCTAGCCTGTGTCTAGCCTGTGTCTAGCCTATGTCAAGCCTGTGTCTAGCCTATGTCTAGCCTGTGTCTAGTCTGTGTCTAGCCTGTGTCTAGCCTGTGTCTAGCCTGTGTCTAGCCTGTGTCTAGCCTTTGCCTAGTCTGTGCCTAGCCTGTGCGTAGCCAGTGCCTAGCCTGTGCCTAGCCTGTGCCTAGCCTGTGCCTAGCTTGTGCCTAGCTTGTGCCTAGCCTGTGCCTAGCCTGTGTCTAGCCTGTGTCTAGCCTATGTCTAGCCTGTGTCTAGCCTGTGCCTAGCCTGTATCTAGCCTATGCCTAGCCTGTGCCTAGCCTGTGTCTAGCCTGTGCCTAGCCTGTGTCTAGCCTGTGCCTAGCCTGTGTCTAGCCTGTGTCTAGCCTATGTGTAGCCTGTGCCTAGCCTGTGTCTAGCCTGTGTCTAGCCTATGTCTAGCCTGTGTCTAGCCTGTGCCTAGCCTGTGTCTAGCCTGAGACTGGCATGTGCATAGCCTGTGCATAGCCAGAGTCTAGCCTGTGCCTAGCCAGTGTATAGCCTCTGTCTAGCCTGTGTCTAGTCTGTGGCTTGACGGTGTCTAGCCTGTTCCTAGCCGGTGTCTCAGCTGTGCCTAGTTTGTGCCTAGCCTGTGCCTAGCCTGTGCCTAGCCAGTGCCTAGCCTGTGCCTGGCCTGTGCCTAGCCTGTGCCTAGCTTGTGCCTAGCTTGTGCCTAGCTTGTGCCTAGCCTGTGTCTAGCCTGTGTCTAGCCTATGTCTAGCCTGTGTCTAGCCTGTGTCTAGCCTGTGTCTAGCCTGTGCCTAGCCTGTGCCTAGCCTGTGTCTAGCCTATGCCTAGCCTGTGTCTAGCCTATGCCTAGCCTATGTCTAGCCTGTGCCTAGCCTGTGTCTAGCCTGTGTCTAGCCTATGTCTAGCCTGTGTCTAGCCTGTGTCTAGCCTGTGTCTAGATTTTGTCTAGCCTGTGTCTAGCCTGTGTCTAGATTTTGTCTATCCTGTGTCTAGCCCGTGTCTAGCCTGTGTCTAGCCTGTGTCTAGCCTGTGTCTATCCTGTGTCTAGCCTGTGTCTAGCCTGTGTCTAGCCTGTGTCTAGCCTGTGTCTAGCCTGTGTCTAGCCTGTGTCTAGCCTGTGTCTAGCCTGTGTCTAGCCTGTGTCTAGCCTGTGTCTAGCCTGTGTCTAGCCTGTGTCTAGCCTGTGTCTAGCCTGTGTCTAGCCTGTGTCTAGCCTGTGTCTAGCCTGTGTCAAGCCTGTGCTTAGCCTTTGTCTTGTCTGTGCCAAGCCAGTGTCTAGCCTATGCCTAGCCAGTGTCTAGCCTGTGTCTAGCCTGTGCCTTGCTTGTGCCTTGCTTGTGACTGGCATTTGCATAGCATGAGCCTAGCCTCTGCCTAGCCTGTACCTAGCCAGTACCTAGCCTGTACCTAGCCAATGTATAGCCTGTACCCAGCCAGTGTCTAGCCTGTGTCTAGCCTGTGTCTAGCCTGTGTCTAGCCTGTTTCTAGCCTGTGTCTAGCCTGTGCTTAGCCAGTGTCTAGTCTGTGCCAAGCCAGTGTCTAGCCTGTGCCTAGCCAGTGCCTAGCCTGTGTCTAGCCTGTGCCTTGCCTGTGACTGACATGTGCATAGCCTGTGCCTAGCCTCTGCCTAGCCTGTACCTAGCCAGTGCCTAGCCTGTACCTAGCCAGTACCTAGCCTGTACCTAGCCAGTGCCTAGCCTGTACCTAGCCAATGTATAGCCTGTGCCTAGCCAGTGTCCAGCCTGTGCCTAGCCAGTGTCTAGCCTGTGCCTAGCCAGTGTCTAGCCTGTGTCTGGCCTGTGCCTTGCCTGTGACTGGCATGTGCATAGCCTGTGCCTAGCCAGTGTCAAGCCAGTGCCTAGCCTGTGCCTAGCCAGTGTCAATCCTTTGTCTAGCCTGTGCCTAGCCAGTGTATAGACTCTGTCTAGCCTGTGTCTAGTCTGTGTCTTGACGGTGTCAAGCCGGTGTCTAGCCTGTGTCTAGCCTGTGTCTAGCATGTGCCTAGCCTGTGTCTAGCCTGTGTCTAGCCTGTGTCTAGCCTGTTTCTAGCCTGTGTCTAGCCTGTGTCTAGCCTGTGTCTAGCCTGTGTCTAGCCTGTGTCTAGCCTGTGTCTAGCCTGTGTCTAGCCTGTGTCTAGCCTGTGTCTAGCCTTTGTCTAGCCTGTGTCTAGCCTGTGCCTAGCCTCTGCCTAGCCTGTACCTAGCCAATGCCTAGCCTGTACCTAGCCAGTACCTAGCCTGTACCTAGCCAGTGCCTAGCCTGTACCTAGCCAATGTATAGCCTGTGCCTAGCCAGTGTCCAGCCTGTGCCTAGCCAGTGTCTAGCCTGTGCCCAGCCAGTGTCTAGCCTGTGTCTGGCGTGTGCCTTGCCTGTGACTGGCATGTGCATAGCCTGTGCCTAGCCAGTGTCTAGCCAGTGCCTAGCCAGTGCCTAGCCAGTGTCAAGCCTTTGTCTAGCCTGTACCTAGCCAGTGTATAGACTCTGTCTAGCCTGTGTCTAGTCTGTGTCTTGACGGTGTCAAGCCGGTGTCTAGCCTGTGTCTAGCCTGTGTCTAGCATGTGTCTAGCCTTTGTGTAGCCTGTGTCTAGCCTGTGTCTTGCCTGTGTCTAGCCTGTGTCTAGCCTGTGTCTAGCCTGTGCCTAGCTTGTGCCTAGCTTGTGCCTAGCCTGTGCCTAGCCTGTGCCTAGCCTTTGTCTAGCCTGTGTCTAGCCTATGTCTAGCCTGTGTCTAGCCTGTGCCTAGCCTGTGCCTAGCCTGTGTCTAGCCTGTGCCTAGGCTGTACCTAGCCTGTGCCTAGCCAGTGCCTAGCCTGTACCTAGGCAATACCTAGCCTGTACCTAGCCAGTGCCTAGCCTGTACCTAGCCAATGTATAGCCTGTGCCTAGCCAGTTCCCAGCCAGTGTCTAGACTGTGCCTAGCCAGTGTCTAGACTGTGTCTAGCCTGTGTCTAGCCTGTGTCTAGCCTGTGTCTGGCCTGTGTCTAGCCTGTGTCTAGCCTGTGCCTAGCCAGTGTCTAGCCTGTTCCCAGCTAGTGTCTAGACTGTGTCTAGCCTGTGTCTAGCCTGTGTCTAGCCTGTGTCTAGCCAGTGTCTAGCCTATGTCTAGCCTGTGTCTAGCCTATGTCTAGCCTGTGTCTAGCCTGTGCCTAGCCAGTGTCTAGCCTGTTCCCAGCCAGTGTCTAGCCTGTGTCTAGCCTGTGTCTAGCCTGTGTCTAGCCTGTGTCTAGCCAGTGTCTAGCCTGTGTCTAGCCAGTGTCTAGCCAGTGTCTAGCCTGTGTCTAGCCTGTGTCTAGCCTGTGTCTAGCCTGTGTCTAGCCTGTGTCTAGCCTGTGTCTAGCCTGTGTCTAGCCTGTGTCTAGCCTGTGTCTAGCCTGTGTCTAGCCTGTGTCTAGCCTGTGTCTAGCCTGTGTCTAGCCTGTGTCTAGATTTTGTCTAGCCTGTGTCTAGCCTGTGTCTAGATTTTGTCTATCCTGTGTCTAGCCCGTGTCTAGCCTGTGTCTAGCCTGTGTCTAGCCTGTGTCTATCCTGTGTCTAGCCTGTGTCTAGCCTGTGTCTAGCCTGTGTCTAGCCTGTGTCTAGCCTGTGTCTAGCCTGTGTCTAGCCTGTGTCTAGCCTGTGTCTAGCCTGTGTCTGGCCTGTGTCTAGCCTGTGTCTAGCCTGTGTCTAGCCTGTGTCTAGCCTGTGTCTAGCCTGTGTCTAGCCTGTGTCTAGCCTGTGTCTAGCCTGTGTCTAGCCTGTGTCTAGCCTGTGTCAAGCCTGTGCTTAGCCTTTTTCTTGTCTGTGCCAAGCCAGTGTCTAGCCTATGCCTAGCCAGTGTCTAGCCTGTGTCTAGCCTGTGCCTTGCTTGTGACTGGCATTTGCATAGCATGAGCCTAGCCTCTGCCTAGCCTGTACCTAGCCAGTACCTAGCCTGTACCTAGCCAATGTATAGCCTGTACCCAGCCAGTGTCTAGCCTGTGTCTAGCCTGTGTCTAGCCTGTGTCTAGCCTGTTTCTAGCCTGTGTCTAGCCTGTGCTTAGCCAGTGTCTAGTCTGTGCCAAGCCAGTGTCTAGCCTGTGCCTAGCCAGTGCCTAGCCTGTGTCTAGCCTGTGCCTTGCCTGTGACTGACATGTGCATAGCCTGTGCCTAGCCTCTGCCTAGCCTGTACCTAGCCAGTGCCTAGCCTGTACCTAGCCAGTACCTAGCCTGTACCTAGCCAGTGCCTAGCCTGTACCTAGCCAATGTATAGCCTGTGCCTAGCCAGTGTCCAGCCTGTGCCTAGCCAGTGTCTAGCCTGTGCCTAGCCAGTGTCTAGCCTGTGTCTGGCCTGTGCCTTGCCTGTGACTGGCATGTGCATAGCCTGTGCCTAGCCAGTGTCAAGCCAGTGCCTAGCCTGTGCCTAGCCAGTGTCAAGCCTTTGTCTAGCCTGTGCCTAGCCAGTGTATAGACTCTGTCTAGCCTGTGTCTAGTCTGTGTCTTGACGGTGTCAAGCCGGTGTTTAGCCTGTGTCTAGCCTGTGTCTAGCATGTGCCTAGCCTGTGTCTAGCCTGTGTCTAGCCTGTGTCTAGCCTGTGTCTAGCCTGTTTCTAGCCTGTGTCTAGCCTGTGCTTAGCCAGTGTCTAGTCTGTGCCAAGCCAGTGTCTAGCCTGTGCCTAGCCAGTGCCTAGCCTGTGTCTAGCCTGTGCCTTGCCTGTGACTGACATGTGCATAGCCTGTGCCTAGCCTCTGCCTAGCCTGTACCTAGCCAATGCCTAGCCTGTACCTAGCCAGTACCTAGCCTGTACCTAGCCAGTGCCTAGCCTGTACCTAGCCAATGTATAGCCTGTGCCTAGCCAGTGTCCAGCCTGTGCCTAGCCAGTGTCTAGCCTGTGCCCAGCCAGTGTCTAGCCTGTGTCTGGCGTGTGCCTTGCCTGTGACTGGCATGTGCATAGCCTGTGCCTAGCCAGTGTCTAGCCAGTGCCTAGCCAGTGCCTAGCCAGTGTCAAGCCTTTGTCTAGCCTGTACCTAGCCAGTGTATAGACTCTGTCTAGCCTGTGTCTAGTCTGTGTCTTGACGGTGTCAAGCCGGTGTCTAGCCTGTGTCTAGCCTGTGTCTAGCATGTGTCTAGCCTTTGTGTAGCCTGTGTCTAGCCTGTGTCTTGCCTGTGTCTAGCCTGTGTCTAGCCTGTGTCTAGCCTGTGCCTAGCTTGTGCCTAGCTTGTGCCTAGCCTGTGCCTAGCCTGTGCCTAGCCTTTGTCTAGCCTGTGTCTAGCCTATATCTAGCCTGTGTCTAGCCTGTGCCTAGCCTGTGCCTAGCCTGTGTCTAGCCTGTGCCTAGGCTGTACCTAGCCTGTGCCTAGCCAGTGCCTAGCCTGTACCTAGGCAATACCTAGCCTGTACCTAGCCAGTGCCTAGCCTGTACCTAGCCAATGTATAGCCTGTGCCTAGCCAGTTCCCAGCCAGTGTCTAGACTGTGCCTAGCCAGTGTCTAGACTGTGTCTAGCCTGTGTCTAGCCTGTGTCTAGCCTGTGTCTGGCCTGTGTCTAGCCTGTGTCTAGCCTGTGCCTAGCCAGTGTCTAGCCTGTTCCCAGCTAGTGTCTAGACTGTGTCTAGCCTGTGTCTAGCCTGTGTCTAGCCTGTGTCTAGCCAGTGTCTAGCCTATGTCTAGCCTGTGTCTAGCCTATGTCTAGCCTGTGTCTAGCCTGTGCCTAGCCAGTGTCTAGCCTGTTCCCAGCCAGTGTCTAGCCTGTGTCTAGCCTGTGTCTAGCCTGTGTCTAGCCTGTGTCTAGCCAGTGTCTAGCCTGTGTCTAGCCAGTGTCTAGCCAGTGTCTAGCCTGTGTCTAGCCTGTGTCTAGCCTGTGTCTAGCCTGTGTCTAGCCTGTGTCTAGCCTGTGTCTAGCCTGTGTCTAGCCTGTGTCTAGCCTGTGTCTAGCCTGTGTCTAGCCTTTTTTCTATCCTCTGTCTAGCATGTGGCTATCCTCTGCCCAGCCTGTACCTAGCCAGTGCCTAACCTGTACCTAGCCAGTGCCTAGCCTGTACCTAGCCAGTGCCTAGCCTGTACCTAGCCAGTGTCTAGCCTGTGCCTAGCCAGTGTCTAGCCTGTGTCTAGCCTGTGTCTAGCCTGTGTCTAGCCTGTGTCTAGCCAGAGTCTAGCCTGTGCCTAGCCAGTGTATAGCCTCTGTCTAGCCTGTGTCTAGTCTGTCTCTTGACGGTGTCTAGCTGGTGTCTAGCCTGTGCCTAGCCGGTGTCTCGGCTGTGCTTAGTTTGTGCTTAGCCAATGTATAGCCTGTGCCTAGCCAGTGTCTAGCCTGTTCCCAGCCAGTGTCTAGCCTGTGTCTAGCCTGTGTCTAGCCTGTTTCTAGCCTGTGTCTACCCTGTGTCTAGCCTGTGTCTAGCCTGTGTCTAGCCTGTGTCTAGCCTGTGTCTAGCCTGTGTCTAGCCTGTGCCCAGCCAGTGTCTAGCCTGTGTCTAGTCTGTGCCTAGCCAGTTTCTAGCCTGTGTCTAGCCTGTGCTTAGTCAGTGCCTAGTCTGTGCCAAGCCAGTGTCTAGCCTGTGCCTAGCCAGTGTCTAGCCTGTGTCTTGCCTGTGCCTTGCCTCTGACTGGCATGTGCATAGCCTGTGCCTAGCCTATGCCTTGCCTGAGACTGGCATGTGCATAGCCTGTGCATAGCCAGAGTCTAGCCTGTGCCTAGCCAGTGTATAGCCTCTGTCTAGCCTGTGTCTAGTCTTTGTCTTGCCTGTGTCTAGCCGGTGTCTAGCCTGTGCCTAGCCTGTGTCTAGCATGTGTCTAGCCTGTGTGTAGCCTGTGTCTAGCCTGTGTCTTCCCTGTGTCTAGCCTGTGTCTAGCCTGTGTCTAGCCTGTGCCTAGCTTGTGCCTAGCTTGTGCCTAGCCAGTGTCTAGCCTGTGCCTAGCCAGTGTCTAGCCTGTGTCTTGCCTGTGCCTTGCCTCTGACTGGCATGTGCATAGCCTGTGCCTAGCCTATGCCCTGCCTGAGACTGGCATGTGCATAGCCTGTGCAAAGCCAGAGTCTAGCCTGTGCCTAGCCAGTGTATAGCCTCTGTCTAGCCTGTGTCTAGTCTTTGTCTTGACGGTGTCTAGCCGGTGTCTAGCCTGTGCCTAGCCTGTGCCTAGCCTGTGCCTAGCCAGTGCCTAGCCTGTACCTAGCCTGTGCCTAGCCTGTGCATAGCTTTTGCCTAGCTTGTGCCTAGCCTGTGCCTAGCCTGTGTCTAGCCTATGTCTAGCCTGTGTCTAGCCTGTGCCTAGCCTGTATCTAGCCTGTGCCTAGCCTGTGCCTAGCCAGTGCCTAGCCTGTGCCTAGCCTGTGCCTAGCCTGTGCCTAGCTTGTGCCTAGCTTGTGCCTAGCCTGTGCCTAGCCTGTGTCTAGCCTGTGTCTAGCCTATGTCTAGCCTGTGTCTAGCCTGTGCCTAGCCTGTGTCTAGCCTGTGTCTAGCCTATGTGTAGCCTGTGCCTAGCCTGTGTCTAGCCTGTGTCTAGCCTATGTCTAGCCTGTGTCTAGCCTGTGCCTAGCCTGTGTCTAGCCTGAGACTGGCATGTGCATAGCCTGTGCATAGCCAGAGTCTAGCCTGTGCCTAGCCAGTGTATAGCCTCTGTCTAGCCTGTGTCTAGTCTGTGTCTTGACGGTGTCTAGCCGGTGTCTAGCCTGTTCCTAGCCGGTGTCTCAGCTGTGCCTAGTTTGTGCCTAGCCTGTGCCTAGCCTGTGCCTAGCCAGTGCCTAGCCTGTGCCTGGCCTGTGCCTAGCCTGTGCCTAGCTTGTGCCTAGCTTGTGCCTAGCTTGTGCCTAGCCTGTGTCTAGCCTGTGTCTAGCCTATGTCTAGCCTGTGTCTAGCCTGTGTCTAGCCTGTGTCTAGCCTGTGTCTAGCCTGTGTCTAGCCTGTGTCTAGCCTGTGCCTAGCTTGTGCCTAGCTTGTGCCTAGCCTGTGCCTAGCCTGTGCCTAGCCTTTGTCTAGCCTGTGTCTAGCCTATATCTAGCCTGTGTCTAGCCTGTGCCTAGCCTGTGCCTAGCCTGTGTCTAGCCTGTGCCTAGGCTGTACCTAGCCTGTGCCTAGCCAGTGCCTAGCCTGTACCTAGGCAATACCTAGCCTGTACCTAGCCAGTGCCTAGCCTGTACCTAGCCAATGTATAGCCTGTGCCTAGCCAGTTCCCAGCCAGTGTCTAGACTGTGCCTAGCCAGTGTCTAGACTGTGTCTAGCCTGTGTCTAGCCTGTGTCTAGCCTGTGTCTGGCCTGTGTCTAGCCTGTGTCTAGCCTGTGCCTAGCCAGTGTCTAGCCTGTTCCCAGCTAGTGTCTAGACTGTGTCTAGCCTGTGTCTAGCCTGTGTCTATCCTGTGTCTAGCCAGTGTCTAGCCTATGTCTAGCCTGTGTCTAGCCTATGTCTAGCCTGTGTCTAGCCTGTGCCTAGCCAGTGTCTAGCCTGTTCCCAGCCAGTGTCTAGCCTGTGTCTAGCCTGTGTCTAGCCTGTGTCTAGCCTGTGTCTAGCCAGTGTCTAGCCTGTGTCTAGCCAGTGTCTAGCCAGTGTCTAGCCTGTGTCTAGCCTGTGTCTAGCCTGTGTCTAGCCTGTGTCTAGCCTGTGTCTAGCCTGTGTCTAGCCTGTGTCTAGCCTGTGTCTAGCCTGTGTCTAGCCTGTGTCTAGCCTGTGTCTAGCCTTTTTCTATCCTCTGTCTAGCATGTGGCTATCCTCTGCCCAGCCTGTACCTAGCCAGTGCCTAACCTGTACCTAGCCAGTGCCTAGCCTGTACCTAGCCAGTGCCTAGCCTGTACCTAGCCAGTGTCTAGCCTGTGCCTAGCCAGTGTCTAGCCTGTGTCTAGCCTGTGTCTAGCCTGTGTCTAGCCTGTGTCTAGCCAGAGTCTAGCCTGTGCCTAGCCAGTGTATAGCCTCTGTCTAGCCTGTGTCTAGTCTGTCTCTTGACGGTGTCTAGCTGGTGTCTAGCCTGTGCCTAGCCGGTGTCTCGGCTGTGCTTAGTTTGTGCTTAGCCAATGTATAGCCTGTGCCTAGCCAGTGTCTAGCCTGTTCCCAGCCAGTGTCTAGCCTGTGTCTAGCCTGTGTCTAGCCTGTTTCTAGCCTGTGTCTACCCTGTGTCTAGCCTGTGTCTAGCCTGTGTCTAGCCTGTGTCTAGCCTGTGTCTAGCCTGTGTCTAGCCTGTGCCCAGCCAGTGTCTAGCCTGTGTCTAGTCTGTGCCTAGCCAGTTTCTAGCCTGTGTCTAGCCTGTGCTTAGTCAGTGCCTAGTCTGTGCCAAGCCAGTGTCTAGCCTGTGCCTAGCCAGTGTCTAGCCTGTGTCTTGCCTGTGCCTTGCCTCTGACTGGCATGTGCATAGCCTGTGCCTAGCCTATGCCTTGCCTGAGACTGGCATGTGCATAGCCTGTGCATAGCCAGAGTCTAGCCTGTGCCTAGCCAGTGTATAGCCTCTGTCTAGCCTGTGTCTAGTCTTTGTCTTGCCTGTGTCTAGCCGGTGTCTAGCCTGTGCCTAGCCTGTGTCTAGCATGTGTCTAGCCTGTGTGTAGCCTGTGTCTAGCCTGTGTCTTCCCTGTGTCTAGCCTGTGTCTAGCCTGTGTCTAGCCTGTGCCTAGCTTGTGCCTAGCTTGTGCCTAGCCAGTGTCTAGCCTGTGCCTAGCCAGTGTCTAGCCTGTGTCTTGCCTGTGCCTTGCCTCTGACTGGCATGTGCATAGCCTGTGCCTAGCCTATGCCCTGCCTGAGACTGGCATGTGCATAGCCTGTGCAAAGCCAGAGTCTAGCCTCTGCCTAGCCAGTGTATAGCCTCTGTCTAGCCTGTGTCTAGTCTTTGTCTTGACGGTGTCTAGCCGGTGTCTAGCCTGTGCCTAGCCTGTGCCTAGCCTGTGCCTAGCCAGTGCCTAGCCTGTACCTAGCCTGTGCCTAGCCTGTGCATAGCTTTTGCCTAGCTTGTGCCTAGCCTGTGCCTAGCCTGTGTCTAGCCTATGTCTAGCCTGTGTCTAGCCTGTGCCTAGCCTGTGTCTAGCCTGTGCCTAGCCTGTGCCTAGCCAGTGCCTAGCCTGTGCCTAGCCTGTGCCTAGCCTGTGCCTAGCTTGTGCCTAGCTTGTGCCTAGCCTGTGCCTAGCCTGTGTCTAGCCTGTGTCTAGCCTATGTCTAGCCTGTGTCTAGCCTGTGCCTAGCCTGTGTCTAGCCTGTGTCTAGCCTATGTGTAGCCTGTGCCTAGCCTGTGTCTAGCCTGTGTCTAGCCTATGTCTAGCCTGTGTCTAGCCTGTGCCTAGCCTGTGTCTAGCCTGAGACTGGCATGTGCATAGCCTGTGCATAGCCAGAGTCTAGCCTGTGCCTAGCCAGTGTATAGCCTCTGTCTAGCCTGTGTCTAGTCTGTGTCTTGACGGTGTCTAGCCGGTGTCTAGCCTGTTCCTAGCCGGTGTCTCAGCTGTGCCTAGTTTGTGCCTAGCCTGTGCCTAGCCTGTGCCTAGCCAGTGCCTAGCCTGTGCCTGGCCTGTGCCTAGCCTGTGCCTAGCTTGTGCCTAGCTTGTGCCTAGCTTGTGCCTAGCCTGTGTCTAGCCTGTGTCTAGCCTATGTCTAGCCTGTGTCTAGCCTGTGTCTAGCCTGTGTCTAGCCTGTGCCTAGCCTGTGCCTAGCCTGTGTCTAGCCTATGCCTAGCCTGTGTCTAGCCTATGCCTAGCCTATGTCTAGCCTGTGCCTAGCCTGTGTCTAGCCTGTGTCTAGCCTATGTCTAGCCTGTGTCTAGCCTGTGTCTAGCCTGTGTCTAGCCTGTGTCTAGCCTGTGTCTAGCCTGTGTCTAGCTTGTGCCTAGCCTGTGCCTAGCCTGTGTCTAGCCTGTGTCTAGCCTATGTCTAGCCTGTGTCTAGCCTGTGCCTAGCCTGTATCTAGCCTATGCCTAGCCTGTGCCTAGCCTGTGTCTAGCCTGTGCCTAGCCTGTGTCTAGCCTGTGCCTAGCCTGTGTCTAGCCTGTGTCTAGCCTATGTGTAGCCTGTGCCTAGCCTGTGTCTAGCCTGTGTCTAGCCTATGTCTAGCCTGTGTCTAGCCTGTGCCTAGCCTGTGTCTAGCCTGAGACTGGCATGTGCATAGCCTGTGCATAGCCAGAGTCTAGCCTGTGCCTAGCCAGTGTATAGCCTCTGTCTAGCCTGTGTCTAGTCTGTGTCTTGACGGTGTCTAGCCGGTGTCTAGCCTGTTCCTAGCCGGTGTCTCAGCTGTGCCTAGTTTGTGCCTAGCCTGTGCCTAGCCTGTGCCTAGCCAGTGCCTAGCCTGTGCCTGGCCTGTGCCTAGCTTGTGCCTAGCTTGTGCCTAGCTTGTGCCTAGCTTGTGCCTAGCCTGTGTCTAGCCTGTGTCTAGCCTATGTCTAGCCTGTGTCTAGCCTGTGTCTAGCCTGTGTCTAGCCTGTGCCTAGCCTGTGCCTAGCCTGTGTCTAGCCTATGCCTAGCCTGTGTCTAGCCTATGCCTAGCCTATGTCTAGCCTGTGCCTAGCCTGTGTCTAGCCTGTGTCTAGCCTATGTCTAGCCTGTGTCTAGCCTGTGTCTAGCCTGTGTCTAGCCTGTGTCTAGCCTGTGTCTAGCCTGTGTCTAGCCTGTGTCTAGATTTTGTCTAGCCTGTGTCTAGCCTGTGTCTAGCCTGTGTCTAGCCTGTGTCTAGATTTTGTCTATCCTGTGTCTAGCCCGTGTCTAGCCTGTGTCTAGCCTGTGTCTAGCCTGTGTCTATCCTGTGTCTATCCTGTGTCTAGCCTGTGTCTAGCCTGTGTCTAGCCTGTGTCTAGCCAGTGTCTAGCCTGTGTCTAGCCTGTGTCTAGCCTGTGTCTAGCCTGTGTCTAGCCTGTGTCTAGCCTGTGTCTAGCCTGTGTCTAGCCTGTGTCTAGCCTGTGCTTAGCCTTTGTCTTGTCTGTGCCAAGCCAGTGTCTAGCCTATGCCTAGCCAGTGTCTAGCCTGTGTCTAGCCTGTGCCTTGCTTGTGACTGGCATTTGCATAGCATGAGCCTAGCCTCTGCCTAGCCTGTACCTATCCAGTACCTAGCCTGTACCTAGCCAATGTATAGCCTGTACCCAGCCAGTTCTAGCCTGTGTCTAGCCTGTGTCTAGCCTGTGTCTAGCCTGTTTCTAGCCTGTGTCTAGCCTGTGCTTAGCCAGTGTCTAGTCTGTGCCAAGCCAGTGTCTAGCCTGTGCCTAGCCAGTGCCTAGCCTGTGTCTAGCCTGTGCCTTGCCTGTGACTGACATGTGCATAGCCTGTGCCTAGCCTCTGCCTAGCCTGTACCTAGCCAGTGCCTAGCCTGTACCTAGCCAGTACCTAGCCTGTACCTAGCCAATGTATAGCCTGTGCCTAGCCAGTGTCCAGCTTGTGCCTAGCCAGTGTCTAGCCTGTGCCTAGCCAGAGTCTAGCCTGTGTCTGGCCTGTGCCTTGCCTGTGACTGGCATGTGCATAGCCTGTGCCTAGCCAGTGTCAAGCCAGTGCCTAGCCTGTGCCTAGCCAGTGTCAAGCCTTTGTCTAGCCTGTGCCTAGCCAGTGTATAGACTCTGTCTAGCCTGTGTCTAGTCTGTGTCTTGACGGTGTCAAGCCAGTGTCTAGCCTGTGTCTAGCCTGTGTCTAGCATGTGCCTAGCCTGTGTCTAGCCTGTGTCTAGCCTGTGTCTAGCCTGTGTCTAGCCTGTGTCTAGCCTGTTTCTAGCCTGTGTCTAGCCAGTGTCTAGTCTGTGCCAAGCCAGTGTCTAGCCTGTGCCTAGCCAGTGCCTAGCCTGTGTCTAGCCTGTGCCTTGCCTGTGACTGACATGTGCATAGCCTGTGCCTAGCCTCTGCCTAGCCTGTACCTAGCCAATGCCTAGCCTGTACCTAGCCAGTACCTAGCCTGTACCTAGCCAGTGCCTAGCCTGTACCTAGCCAATGTATAGCCTGTGCCTAGCCAGTGTCCAGCCTGTGCCTAGCCAGTGTCTAGCCTGTGCCCAGCCAGTGTCTAGCCTGTGTCTGGCGTGTGCCTTGCCTGTGACTGGCATGTGCATAGCCTGTGCCTAGCCAGTGTCTAGCCAGTGCCTAGCCTGTGCCTAGCCAGTGTATAGACTCTGTCTAGCCTGTGTCTAGTCTGTGTCTTGACGGTGTCAAGCCGGTGTCTAGCCTGTGTCTAGCCTGTGTCTAGCATGTGTCTAGCCTGTGTGTAGCCTGTGTCTAGCCTGTGTCTTGCCTGTGTCTAGCCTGTGTCTAGCCTGTGTCTAGCCTGTGCCTAGCTTGTGCCTAGCTTGTGCCTAGCCTGTGCCTAGCCTGTGCCTAGCCTTTGTCTAGCCTGTGTCTAGCCTATGTCTAGCCTGTGTCTAGCCTGTGCCTAGCCTGTGCCTAGCCTGTGTCTAGCCTGTGCCTAGGCTGTACCTAGCCTGTACCTAGCCAGTGCCTAGCCTGTACCTAGGCAGTACCTAGCCTGTACCTAGCCAGTGCCTAGCCTGTACCTAGCCAATGTATAGCCTGTGCCTAGCCAGTGTCTAGCCTGTTCCCAGCCAGTGTCTAGACTGTGTCTAGCCTGTGTCTAGCCTGTGTCTCGCCTGTGTCTAGCCTGTGTCTAGCCTGTGTCTATCCTATGTCTAGCCTGTGTCTAGCCTGTGTCTAGCCTGTGTCTAGCCTGTGCCTAGCCAGTGTCTAGCCTGTTCCCAGCCAGTGTCTAGACTGTGTCTAGCCTGTGTCTAGCCTGTGTCTAGCCTGTGTCTAGCCTGTGTCTAGCCAGTGTCTAGCCTATGTCTAGCCTGTGTCTAGCCTGTGCCTAGCCAGTGTCTAGCCTGTGTCTAGCCAGTGTCTAGCCTGTGTCTAGCCAGTGTCTAGCCAGTGTCTAGCCTGTGTCTAGCCTGTGTCTAGCCTGTGTCTAGCCTGTGTCTAGCCTGTGTCTAGCCTGTGTCTAGCCTGTGTCTAGCCTGTGTCTAGCCTGTGTCTAGCCTGTGTCTAGCCTGTGTCTAGCCTGTGTCTAGCCTGTGTCTAGCCTGTGTCTAGCCTGTGTCTAGCCTTTTTCTAGCCTCTGTCTAGCATGTGGCTAGCCTCTGCCCAGCCTGTACCTAGCCAGTGCCTAACCTGTACCTAGCCAGTGCCTAGCCTGTACCTAGCCAGTGCCTAGCCTGTACCTAGCCAGTGTCTAGCCTGTGCCTAGCCAGTGTCTAGCCTGTGTCTAGCCTGTGTCTAGCCAGAGTCTAGCCTGTGCCTAGCCAGTGTATAGCCTCTGTCTAGCCTGTGTCTAGTCTGTCTCTTGACGGTGTCTAGCTGGTGTCTAGCCTGTGCCTAGCCGGTGTCTCGGCTGTGCTTAGTTTGTGCTTAGCCAATGTATAGCCTGTGCCTAGCCAGTGTCTAGCCTGTTCCCAGCCAGTGTCTAGCCTGTGTCTAGCCTGTGTCTAGCCTGTTTCTAGCCTGTGTCTCACCCTGTGTCTAGCCTGTGTCTAGCCTGTGTCTAGCCTGTGTCTAGCCTGTGTCTAGCCTGTGTCTAGCCTGTGCCCAGCCAGTGTCTAGCCTGTGTCTAGTCTGTGCCTAGCCAGTTTCTAGCCTGTGTCTAGCCTGTGCTTAGTCAGTGCCTAGTCTGTGCCAAGCCAGTGTCTAGCCTGTGCCTAGCCAGTGTCTAGCCTGTGTCTTGCCTGTGCCTTGCCTCTGACTGGCATGTGCATAGCCTGTGCCTAGCCTATGCCTTGCCTGAGACTGGCATGTGCATAGCCTGTGCATAGCCAGAGTCTAGCCTGTGCCTTGCCAGTGTATAGCCTCTGTCTAGCCTGTGTCTAGTCTTTGTCTTGCCTGTGTCTAGCCGGTGTCTAGCCTGTGCCTAGCCTGTGTCTAGCATGTGTCTAGCCTGTGTGTAGCCTGTGTCTAGCCTGTGTCTTGCCTGTGTCTAGCCTGTGTCTAGCCTGTGTCTAGCCTGTGCCTAGCTTGTGCCTAGCTTGTGCCTAGCCTGTGCCTAGCCTGTGCCTAGCCTGTGTCTAGCCTGTGTCTAGCCTGTGTCTAGGCCTGTGTCTAGCCTGTGCCTAGCCTGTGCCTAGCCTGTGTCTAGCCTGTGCCTAGGCTGTACCTAGCCTGTACCTAGCCAGTGCCTAGCTTGTACCTAGGCAGTACCTAGCCTGTACCTAGCCAGTGCCTAGCCTGTACCTAGCCAATGTATAGCCTGTGCCTAGCCAGTGTCTAGCCTGTTCCCAGCCAGTGTCTAGACTGTGTCTAGCCTGTGTCTAGCCTGTGTCTAGCCTGTGTCTAGCCTGTGTCTAGCCTGTGTCTAGCCTGTGTCTAGCCTGTGTCTAGCCTGTGTCTAGCCTGTGTCTAGCCTGTGCCTAGCCAGTGTCTAGCCTGTTCCCAGCCAGTGTCTAGCCTGTGTCTAGCCTGTGTCTAGCCTGTGTCTAGCCTGTGTCTAGCCTGTGTCTAGCCTGTGTCTAGCCAGTGTCTAGCCTATGTCTAGCCTGTGTCTAGCCTGTGCCTAGCCTGTGCCTAGCCAGTGTCTAGCCTGTTCCCAGCCAGTGTCTAGCCTGTGTCTAGCCTGTGTCTAGCCTGTGTCTAGCCTGTGTCTAGCCTGTGTCTAGCCAGTGTCTAGCCTGTGTCTAGCCAGTGTCTAGCCTGTGTCTAGCCTGTGTCTAGCCTGTGTCTAGCCTGTGTCTAGCCTGTGTCTAGCCTGTGTCTTGCCTGTGTCTAGCCTGTGTCTAGCCTGTGTCTAGCCTGTGTCTAGCCTGTGTCTAGCCTGTGTCTAGCCTGTGTCTAGCCTGTGTCTAGCCTGTGTCTAGCCTTTTTCTAGCCTCTGTCTAGCATGTGGCTAGCCTCTGCCCAGCCTGTACCTAGCCAGTGCCTAACCTGTACCTAGCCAGTGTCTAGCCTGTGCCTAGCCAGTGTCTAGCCTGTGTCTAGCCTGTGTCTAGCCAGAGTCTAGCCTGTGCCTAGCCAGTGTATAGCCTCTGTCTAGCCTGTGTCTAGTCTGTCTCTTGACGGTGTCTAGCTGGTGTCTAGCCTGTGCCTAGCCGGTGTCTCGGCTGTGCTTAGTTTGTGCTTAGCCAATGTATAGCCTGTGCCTAGCCAGTGTCTAACCTGTTCCCAGCCAGTGTCTAGCCTGTGTCTAGCCTGTGTCTAGCCTGTTTCTAGCCTGTGTCTACCCTGTGTCTAGCCTGTGTCTAGCCTGTGTCTAGCCTGTGTCTAGCCTGTGTCTAGCCTGTGTCTAGCCTGTGCCCAGCCAGTGTCTAGCCTGTGTCTAGTCTGTGCCTAGCCAGTTTCTAGCCTGTGTCTAGCCTGTGCTTAGTCAGTGCCTAGTCTGTGCCAAGCCAGTGTCTAGCCTGTGCCTAGCCAGTGTCTAGCCTGTGTCTTGCCTGTGCCTTGCCTCTGACTGGCATGTGCATAGCCTGTGCCTAGCCTATGCCTTGCCTGAGACTGGCATGTGCATGGCCTGTGCATAGCCAGAGTCTAGCCTGTGCCTAGCCAGTGTATAGCCTCTGTCTAGCCTGTGTCTAGTCTTTGTCTTGCCTGTGTCTAGCCGGTGTCTAGCCTGTGCCTAGCCTGTGCCTAGCCAGTGCCTAGCCTGTACCTAGCCTGTGCCTAGCCTGTGCATAGCTTTTGCCTAGCTTGTGCCTAGCCTGTGCCTAGCCTGTGTCTAGCCTATGTCTAGCCTGTGTCTAGCTTGTGCCTAGCCTGTATCTAGCCTGTATCTAGCCTGTGCCTAGCCTGTGCCTAGCCAGTGCCTAGCCTGTGCCTAGCCTGTGCCTAGCTTGTGCCTAGCTTGTGCCTAGCCTGTGCCTAGCCTGTGTCTAGCCTGTGTCTAGCCTGAGACTGGCATGTGCATAGCCTGTGCATAGCCAGAGTCTAGCCTGTGCCTAGCCAGTGTATAGCCTCTGTCTAGCCTGTGTCTAGTCTGTGTCTTGACGGTGTCTAGCCGGTGTCTAGCCCGTTCCTAGCCGGTGTCTCAGCTGTGTCTAGCCTGTGCCTAGCCAGTATCAAGCCAGTGCCTAGCCTGTGCCTAGCCAGTGTCAAGCCTTTGTCTAGCCTGTGCCTAGCCAGTGTATAGACTCTGTCTAGCCTGTGTCTAGTCTGTGTCTTGACGGTGTCAAGCCGGTGTCTAGCCTGTGTCTAGCCTGTGTCTAGAATGTGCCTAGCCTGTGTCTAGCCTGTGTCTAGCCTGTGTCTAGCCTGTGTCTAGCCTGTTTCTAGCCTGTGTCTAGCCTGTGCTTAGCCAGTGTCTAGTCTGTGCCAAGCCAGTGTCTAGCCTGTGCCTAGCCAGTGCCTAGCCTGTGTCTAGCCTGTGCCTTGCCTGTGACTGACATGTGCATAGCCTGTGCCTAGCCTCCGCCTAGCCTGTACCTAGCCAGTGCCTAGCCTGTACCTAGCCAGTACCTAGCCTGTACATAGCCAGTGCCTAGCCTGTACCTAGCCAATGTATAGCCTGTGCCTAGCCAGTCTCCAGCCTGTGGCTAGCCAGTGTCTAGCCTGTGCCCAGCCAGTGTCTAGCCTGTGTCTGGCGTGTGCCTTGCCTGTGACTGGCATGTGCATAGCCTGTGCCTAGCCAGTGTCTAGCCAGTGCCTAGCGTGTGCCTAGCCAGTGTCAAGCCTTTGTCTAGCCTGTACCTAGCCAGTGTATAGACTCTGTCTAGCCTGTGTCTAGTCTGTGTCTTGACGGTGTCAAGCCGGTGTCTAGCCTGTGTCTAGCCTGTGTCTAGCATGTGTCTAGTCTGTGTGTAGCCTGTGTCTAGCCTGTGTCTTGCCTGTGTCTAGCCTGTGTCTAGCCTGTGTCTAGCCTGTGCCTAGCTTGTGCCTAGCTTGTGCCTAGCCTGTGCCTAGCCTGTGCCTAGCCTTTGTCTAGCCTGTGTCTAGCCTATGTCTAGCCTGTGTCTAGCCTATGTCTAGCCTGTGTCTAGCCTGTGCCTAGCCTGTGCCTAGCCTGTGCCTAGCCTGTGTCTAGCCTGTGCCTAGGCTGTGTCTAGCCTGTGCCTAGCCTGTGTCTAGCCTGTGTCTAGCCAGTGTCTAGCCTGTGTCTAGCCTGTGCCTTGCCTGTGACTGGCATTTGCATAGCCAGTGGCTAGCCTCTGCCTAGCCTGTACCTAGCCTGTACCTAGCCAGTGCCTAGCCTGTACCTAGCCAGTACCTAGCCTGTACCTAGCCAGTGCCTAGCCTGTACCTAGCCAATGTATAGCCTGTGCCTAGCCAGTGCCTAGCCAGTGTCTAGCCTGTGTCTAGCCAGTGTCTAACCTGTGTCTAGCCTGTGCCTTGCCTGTGACTGGCATGTGCATGGCCTGTGCCTAGCCTCTGCCTAGCCTGTACCTAGCCAGTGCCTAGCCTGTACCTAGCCAGTACCTAGCCTGTACCTAGCCAGTGCCTAGCCTGTACCTAGCCAATGTATAGCCTGTGCCTAGCCAGTGTCTAGCCTGTGCCAAGCCAGTATCTAGCCTGTGCCCAGCCAGTGTCTAGCCTGTGTCTGGCCTGTGCCTTGCCTGTGACTGGCATGTGCATAGCCTGTGCCCAGCCAGTGTCTAGCCTCTGTCTAGCCTGTGCCTCGCCTGAGACTGGCATGTGCATAGTGTGTGCCTAGCCAGTGTCTAGCCAGTGCCTAGCCTGTGCCTAGCCAGTGTCAAGCCTTTGTCTAGCCTGTGCATAGCCAGAGTCTAGCCTGTGCCTAGCCAGTGTATAGCCTCTGTCTAGCCTGTGTGTAGTCTGTGTCTTGACGATGTCAAGCCGGTGTCTAGCCTGTGTCTAGCTTGTGTCTAGCCTGTGTCTAGCCTGTGTCTAGAATGTGTCTAGCCTGTGTCTAGCCTGGGTCTAGCCTGTGTCTAGCCTGGTCTAGTCTGTCTAGCCTGTGTCTAGCCTGTGTCTAGCATGTGCCTAGCCTGAGTCTAGCCTGTGTCCAGCCTGTGTCTAGCCTGTGTCTAGCCTGTGTCTAGCCTGTGCCTAGCTTGTGCCTAGCTTGTGCCTAGCCTATGCCTAGCCTGTGTCTAGCCTGTGTCTAGCCTATGTCTAGCCTGTGTCTAGCCTATGTCTAGCCTGTGTCTAGCCTGTGCCTAGCCTGTGCCTAGCCTGAGTCTAGCCTGTGTCCAGCCTGTGTCTAGCCTATGTCTAGCCTGTGTCTAGCCTGTGTCTAGCCTGTGTCTAGCCTATGTCTAGCCTGTGTCTAGCCAGTGTCTAGCCTGTGTGTAGCCTGTGTCTAGCCTGTGCCTAGCCTGTGCCTAGCCTGTGCCTAGCCTGTGTCTAGCCTGTGTCCAGCCTGTATCTATTCTGTGCCAAGCCTGTGCCTAGCCAGTGTCTAGCCTGTGCCTTGCCTGTGACTGGCGTTTGCATAGCCTGTACCTAGCCAGTGCCTAGCCAGTACCTAGCCAGTACCTAGCCTGTACCTAGCCAGTGCCTAGCCTGTACCTAGCCAATGTATAGCCTGTGCCTAGCCAGTGTCTAGCCTGTTCCCAGCCAGTGTCTAGCCTGTGTCTAGCCTGTGTCTAGCCTGTGTCTAGCCTGTGTCTAGCCTGTGTCTAGCCTGTGTCTAGCCTGTGTCTAGCCTGTGCCTAGCTTTGTGCCTAGCCTATGCCTAGCCTGTGTCTAGCCTGTGTCTAGCCTATGTCTAGCCTGTGTCTAGCCTGTGCCTAGCCTGTGCCTAGCCTGAGTCTAGCCTGTGTCTAGCCTGTGCCTTGCCTGTGTCTAGAATGTGTCTAGCCTGTGCCTAGCCTGTACCTAGCCAATGTATAGCCTGTGCCTAGCCAGTGTCTAGCCTGTTCCCAGCCAGTGTCTAGCCTGTGTCTAGCCTGTGTCTAGCCTGTGTCTAGCCTGTGCCTAGCTTGTGCTTAGCCAGTGTCTAGTCTGTGCCAAGCCAGTGTCTAGCCTGTGTCTAGCCAGTGTCTAACCTGTGTCTAGCCTGTGCCTTGCCTGTGACTGGCATGTGCATGGCCTGTGCCTAGCCTCTGCCTAGCCTGTACCTAGCCAGTGCCTAGCCTGTACCTAGCCAGTACCTAGCCTGTACCTAGCCAGTGCCTAGCCTGTACCTAGCCAATGTATAGCCTGTGCCTAGCCAGTGTCTAGCCTGTGCCAAGCCAGTGTCTAGCCTGTGCCCAGCCAGTGTCTAGCCTGTGTCTGGCCTGTGCCTTGCCTGTGACTGGCATGTGCATAGCCTGTGCCCAGCCAGTGTCTAGCCTCTGTCTAGCCTGTGCCTCGCCTGAGACTGGCATGTGCATAGTGTGTGCCTAGCCAGTGTCTAGCCAGTGCCTAGCCTGTGCCTAGCCAGTGTCAAGCCTTTGTCTAGCCTGTGCATAGCCAGAGTCTAGCCTGTGCCTAGCCAGTGTATAGCCTCTGTCTAGCCTGTGTGTAGTCTGTGTCTTGACGATGTCAAGCCGGTGTCTAGCCTGTGTCTAGCTTGTGTCTAGCCTGTGTCTAGCCTGTGTCTAGAATGTGTCTAGCCTGTGTCTAGCCTGGGTCTAGCCTGTGTCTAGCCTGGTCTAGTCTGTCTAGCCTGTGTCTAGCCTGTGTCTAGCATGTGCCTAGCCTGAGTCTAGCCTGTGTCCAGCCTGTGTCTAGCCTGTGTCTAGCCTGTGTCTAGCCTGTGCCTAGCTTGTGCCTAGCTTGTGCCTAGCCTATGCCTAGCCTGTGTCTAGCCTGTGTCTAGCCTATGTCTAGCCTGTGTCTAGCCTGTGCCTAGCCTGTGCCTAGCCTGAGTCTAGCCTGTGTCCAGCCTGTGTCTTGCCTATGTCTAGCCTGTGTCTAGCCTGTGTCTAGCCTGTGTCTAGCCTATGTCTAGCCTGTGTCTAGCCTGTGTCTAGCCTATGTCTAGCCTGTGTCTAGCCTATGTCTAGCCTGTGTGTAGCCTGTGTCTAGCCTGTGCCTAGCCTGTGCCTAGCCTGTGCCTAGCCTGTGTCTAGCCTGTGTCCAGCCTGTATCTATTCTGTGCCAAGCCTGTGCCTAGCCAGTGTCTAGCCTGTGCCTTGCCTGTGACTGGCGTTTGGATAGCCTGTACCTAGCCAGTGCCTAGCCAGTACCTAGCCAGTACCTAGCCTGTACCTAGCCAGTGCCTAGCCTGTACCTAGCCAATGTATAGCCTGTGCCTAGCCAGTGTCTAGCCTGTTCCCAGCCAGTGTCTAGCCTGTGTCTAGCCTGTGTCTAGCCTGTGTCTAGCCTGTGTCTAGCCTGTGTCTAGCCTGTGCCTAGCTTGTGCCTAGCCTATGCCTAGCCTGTGTCTAGCCTGTGTCTAGCCTATGTCTAGCCTGTGTCTAGCCTGTGCCTAGCCTGTGCCTAGCCTGAGTCTAGCCTGTGTCTAGCCTGTGCCTTGCCTGTGTCTAGAATGTGTCTAGCCTGTGCCTAGCCTGTACCTAGCCAATGTATAGCCTGTGCCTAGCCAGTGTCTAGCCTGTTCCCAGCCAGTGTCTAGCCTGTGTCTAGCCTGTGTCTAGCCTGTGTCTAGCCTGTGTCTAGCCTGTGCCTAGCTTGTGCCTAGCCTATGCCTAGCCTGTGTCTAGCCTGTGTCTAGCCTATGTCTAGCCTGTGTCTAGCCTGTGCCTAGCCTGTGCCTAGCCTGTGCCTAGCCTGTGTCTAGCCTGTGCCTAGGCTGTGTCTAGCCTGTGTCTAGCCTATGTCTAGCCTGTGTCTCAGCCAGTGTCTAGCCTGTGTCTAGCCTGTGCCTTGCCTGTGACTGGCATTTGCATAGCCTGTGGCTAGCCTCTGCCTAGCCTGTACCAAGCCAGTGCCTAGCCTGTACCTAGCCAGTACCTAGCCTGTACCTAGCCAGTGCCTAGCCTGTACCTAGCCAATGTATAGCCTGTGCCTAGCCAGTGTCTAGCCTGTTCCCAGCCAGTGTCTAAACTGTGTCTAGCCTGTGTCTAGCCTGTGTCTAGCCTGTGTCTAGCCTGTGTCTAGCCTGTGTCTAGCCTGTGTCTAGCCTATGTCTAGCCTGTGTCTAGCCTGTTTCTAGCCTGTGTCTAGCCTGTGCTTAGCCAGTGTCTAGTCTGTGCCAAGCTAGTGTCTAGCCTGTGCCTAGCCAGTGCCTAGCCTGTGTCTAGCCTGTGCCTAGGCTGTGTCTAGCCTGTGCCTAGCCTGTGTCTAGCCTGTGTCTAGCCAGTGTCTAGCCTGTGTCTAGCCTGTGCCTTGCCTGTGACTGGCATTTGCATAGCCAGTGGCTAGCCTCTGCCTAGCCTATGTCTAGCCTGTGTCTAGCCTGTGTCTAGCCTGTGTCTAGCCTGTGTCTAGCCTGTGTCTAGCCTGTGTTTAGCCTGTGCCTAGCTTGTGCCTAGCCTATGCCTAGCCTGTGTCTAGCCTGTGTCTAGCCTATGTCTAGCCTGTGTCTAGCCTGTGCCTAGCCTGTGCCTAGCCTGTGCCTAGCCTGTGTCTAGCCTGTGCCTAGGCTGTGTCTAGCCTGTGTCTAGCCTATGTCTAGCCTGTGTCTAGCCAGTGTCTAGCCTGTGTCTAGCCTGTGCCTTGCCTGTGACTGGCATTTGCATAGCCTGTGGCTAGCCTCTGCCTAGCCTGTACCTAGCCAGTGCCTAGCCTGTACCTAGCCAGTACCTAGCCTGTACCTAGCCAGTGCCTAGCCTGTACCTAGCCAATGTATAGCCTGTGCCTATCCAGTGTCTAGCCTGTTCCCAGCCAGTGTCTAAACTGTGTCTAGCCTGTGTCTAGCCTGTGTCTAGCCTGTGTCTAGCCTGTGTCTAGCCTGTGTCTAGCCTGTGTCTAGCCTATGTCTAGCCTGTGTCTAGCCTGTTTCTAGCCTGTGTCTAGCCTGTGCTTAGCCAGTGTCTAGTCTGTGCCAAGCCAGTGTCTAGCCTGTGCCTAGCCAGTGCCTAGCCTGTGTCTAGCCTGTGCCTAGGCTGTGTCTAGCCTGTGCCTAGCCTGTGTCTAGCCTGTGTCTAGCCAGTGTCTAGCCTGTGTCTAGCCTGTGCCTTGCCTGTGACTGGCATTTGCATAGCCAGTGGCTAGCCTCTGCCTAGCCTATGTCTAGCCTGTGTCTAGCCTGTGTCTAGCCTGTGCATAGCCAGAGTCTAGCCTGTGCCTAGCCAGTGTATAGCCTCTGTCTAGCCTGTGTGTAGTCTGTGTCTTGACGATGTCAAGCCGGTGTCTAGCCTGTGTCTAGCTTGTGTCTAGCCTGTGTCTAGCCTGTGTCTAGAATGTTTCTAGCCTGTGCCTAGCCAGTGTATAGCCTCTGTCTAGCCTGTGTCTAGTCTGTGTCTTGACGGTGTCTAGCCGGTGTCTAGCCCGTTCCTAGCCGGTGTCTCAGCTGTGCCTAGTTTGTGCCTAGCCTGTGCCTAGCCAGTGCCTAGCCTGTGCCTGGCCTGTGCCTAGCCTGTGCCTAGCTTGTGCCTAGCTTGTGCCTAGCTTGTGCCTAGCCTGTGTCCAGCCTGTGTCTAGCCTATGTCTAGCCTGTGTCTAGCCTGTGCCTAGCCTGTGTCTAGCCTGTGCCTAGCCTGTGCCTAGCCTGTGTCTAGCCTATGCCTAGCCTATGTCTAGCCTGTGCCTAGCCTGTGTCTAGCCTGTGTCTAGCCTATGTCTAGCCTGTGTCTAGCCTGTGTCTAGCCTGTGTCTAGCCTGTGTCTAGCCTGTGTCTAGCCTGTGTCTAGCCTGTGTCTAGCCTGTGTCTAGATTTTGTCTAGCCTGTGTCTAGATTTTGTCTAGCCTGTGTCTAGATTTTGTCTATCCTGTGTCTAGCCCGTGTCTAGCCTGTGTCTAGCCCGTGTCTAGCCTGTGTCTAGCCTGTGTCTAGCCTGTGTCTATCCTGTGTCTAGCCTGTGTCTAGCCTGTGTCTAGCCTGTGTCTAGCCTGTGTCTAGCCTGTGTCTAGTCTGTGCCAAGCCAGTGTCTAGCCTGTGCCTAGCCTGTGTCTAGCCTGTGCCTAGCCTGTGCCTAGCCTGTGTCTAGCCTATGCCTAGCCTATGTCTAGCCTGTGCCTAGCCTGTGTCTAGCCTGTGTCTAGCCTATGTCTAGCCTGTGCTTAGCCTTTGTCTTGTCTGTGCCAAGCCAGTGTCTAGCCTGTGCCTAGCCAGTGTCTAGCCTGTGTCTAGGCTGTGCCTTGCTTGTTACTGGCATTTGCATAGCATGAGCCTAGCCTCTGCCTAGCCTGAACCTAGCCAGTACCTTGCCTGTACCTAGCCAATGTATAGCCTGTTCCCAGCCAGTGTCTAGCCTGTGTCTAGCCTGTGTCTAGCCTGTGTCTAGCCTGTTTCTAGCCTGTGTCTAGCCTGTGCTTAGCCAGTGTCTAGTCTGTGCCAAGCCAGTGTCTAGCCTGTGCCTAGCCAGTGCCTAGCCTGTGTCTAGCCTGTGCCTTGCCTGTGACTGACATGTGCATAGCCTGTACCTAGCCTCTGCCTAGCCTGTACCTAGCCAGTGCCTAGCCTGTACCTAGCCAGTACCTAGCCTGTACCTAGCCAGTGCCTAGCCTGTACCTAGCCAATGTATAGCCTGTGCCTAGCCAGTGTCCAGCCTGTGCCTAGCCAGTGTCTAGCCTGTGCCTAGCCAGTGTCTAGCCTTTGCCCAGCCAGTGTCTAGCCTGTGTCTGGCCTGTGCCTTGCCTGTGACTGGCATGTGCATAGCCTGTGCCTAGCCAGTGTCAAGCCAGTGCCTAGCCTGTGCCTAGCCAGTGTCAAGCCTTTGTCTAGCCTGTGCCTAGCCAGTGTATAGACTCTGTCTAGCCTGTGTCTAGTCTGTGTCTTGACGGTGTCAAGCCGGTGTCTAGCCTGTGTCTAGCATGTGCCTAGCCTGTGTCTAGCCTGTGTCTAGCCTGTGTCTAGCCTGTGTCTAGCCTGTGTCTAGCCTGTTTCTAGCCTGTGTCTAGCCTGTGCTTAGCCAGTGTCTAGTCTGTGCCAAGCCAGTGTCTAGCCTGTGCCCAGCCAGTGTCTAGCCTGTGTCTGGCCTGTGCCTTGCCTGTGACTGGCATGTGCATAGCCTGTGCCTAGCCAGTGTCAAGCCAGTGCCTAGCCTGTACCTAGCCAGTGCCTAGCCTGTACCTAGCCAGTACCTAGCCTGTACCTAGCCAGTGCCTAGCCTGTACCTAGCCAATGTATAGCCTGTGCCTAGCCAGTCTCCAGCCTGTGGCTAGCCAGTGTCTAGCCTGTGCCCAGCCAGTGTCTAGCCTGTGTCTGGCGTGTGCCTTGCCTGTGACTGGCATGTGCATAGCCTGTGCCTAGCCAGTGTCTAGCCAGTGCCTAGCCTGTGCCTAGCCAGTGTCAAGCCTTTGTCTAGCCTGTACCTAGCCAGTGTATAGACTCTGTCTAGCCTGTGTCTAGTCTGTGTCTTGACGGTGTCAAGCCGGTGTCTAGCCTGTGTCTAGCCTGTGTCTAGCATGTGTCTAGTCTGTGTGTAGCCTGTGTCTAGCCTGTGTCTAGCCTGTGTCTAGCCTGTGTCTAGCCTGTGTCTAGCCTGTGTCTAGCCTGTGTCTAGCCTGTGCTTAGCCTTTGTCTTGTCTGTGCCAAGCCAGTGTCTAGCCTGTGCCTAGCCAGTGTCTAGCCTGTGTCTAGCCTGTGCCTTGCTTGTGACTGGCATTTGCATAGCATGAGCCTAGCCTCTGCCTAGCCTGTACCTAGCCAGTACCTAGCCTGTACCTAGCCAATGTATAGCCTGTTCCCAGCCAGTGTCTACCCTGTGTCTAGCCTGTGTCTAGCCTGTTTCTAGCCTGTGTCTAGCCTGTGCTTAGCCAGTGTCTAGTCTGTGCCAAGCCAGTGTCTAGCCTGTGCCTAGCCAGTGCCTAGCCTGTGTCTAGCCTGTGCCTTGCCTGTGACTGACATGTGCATAGCCTGTGCCTAGCCTCTGCCTAGCCTGTACCTAGCCAGTGCCTAGCCTGTACCTAGCCAGTACCTAGCCTGTACCTAGCCAGTGCCTAGCCTGTACCTAGCCAATGTATAGCCTGTGCCTAGCCAGTGTCCAGCCTGTGCCTAGCCAGTGTCTAGCCTGTGCCCAGCCAGTGTCTAGCCTGTGTCTGGCCTGTGCCTTGCCTGTGACTGGCATGTGCATAGCCTGTGCCTAGCCAGTATCAAGCCAGTGCCTAGCCTGTGCCTAGCCAGTGTCAAGCCTTTGTCTAGCCTGTGCCTAGCCAGTGTATAGACTCTGTCTAGCCTGTGTCTAGTCTGTGTCTTGACGGTGTCAAGCCGGTGTCTAGCCTGTGTCTAGCCTGTGTCTAGAATGTGCCTAGCCTGTGTCTAGCCTGTGTCTAGCCTGTGTCTAGCCTGTGTCTAGCCTGTTTCTAGCCTGTGTCTAGCCTGTGCTTAGCCAGTGTCTAGTCTGTGCCAAGCCAGTGTCTAGCCTGTGCCTAGCCAGTGCCTAGCCTGTGTCTAGCCTGTGCCTTGCCTGTGACTGACATGTGCATAGCCTGTGCCTAGCCTCCGCCTAGCCTGTACCTAGCCAGTGCCTAGCCTGTACCTAGCCAGTACCTAGCCTGTACATAGCCAGTGCCTAGCCTGTACCTAGCCAATGTATAGCCTGTGCCTAGCCAGTCTCCAGCCTGTGGCTAGCCAGTGTCTAGCCTGTGCCCAGCCAGTGTCTAGCCTGTGTCTGGCGTGTGCCTTGCCTGTGACTGGCATGTGCATAGCCTGTGCCTAGCCAGTGTCTAGCCAGTGCCTAGCGTGTGCCTAGCCAGTGTCAAGCCTTTGTCTAGCCTGTACCTAGCCAGTGTATAGACTCTGTCTAGCCTGTGTCTAGTCTGTGTCTTGACGGTGTCAAGCCGGTGTCTAGCCTGTGTCTAGCCTGTGTCTAGCATGTGTCTAGTCTGTGTGTAGCCTGTGTCTAGCCTGTGTCTTGCCTGTGTCTAGCCTGTGTCTAGCCTGTGTCTAGCCTGTGCCTAGCTTGTGCCTAGCCTGTGCCTAGCCTGTGCCTAGCCTGTGCCCTAGCCTTTGTCTAGCCTGTGTCTAGCCTATGTCTAGCCTGTGTCTAGCCTATGTCTAGCCTGTGTCTAGCCTGTGCCTAGCCTGTGCCTAGCCTGTGTCTAGCCTGTGCCTAGGCTGTGTCTAGCCTGTGCCTAGCCTGTGTCTAGCCTGTGTCTAGCCAGTGTCTAGCCTGTGTCTAGCCTGTGCCTTGCCTGTGACTGGCATTTGCATAGCCAGTGGCTAGCCTCTGCCTAGCCTGTACCTAGCCTGTACCTAGCCAGTGCCTAGCCTGTACCTAGCCAGTACCTAGCCTGTACCTAGCCAGTGCCTAGCCTGTACCTAGCCAATGTATAGCCTGTGCCTAGCCAGTGCCTAGCCAGTGTCTAGCCTGTGTCTAGCCAGTGTCTAACCTGTGTCTAGCCTGTGCCTTGCCTGTGACTGGCATGTGCATGGCCTGTGCCTAGCCTCTGCCTAGCCTGTACCTAGCCAGTGCCTAGCCTGTACCTAGCCAGTACCTAGCCTGTACCTAGCCAGTGCCTAGCCTGTACCTAGCCAATGTATAGCCTGTGCCTAGCCAGTGTCTAGCCTGTGCCAAGCCAGTATCTAGCCTGTGCCCAGCCAGTGTCTAGCCTGTGTCTGGCCTGTGCCTTGCCTGTGACTGGCATGTGCATAGCCTGTGCCCAGCCAGTGTCTAGCCTCTGTCTAGCCTGTGCCTCGCCTGAGACTGGCATGTGCATAGTGTGTGCCTAGCCAGTGTCTAGCCAGTGCCTAGCCTGTGCCTAGCCAGTGTCAAGCCTTTGTCTAGCCTGTGCATAGCCAGAGTCTAGCCTGTGCCTAGCCAGTGTATAGCCTCTGTCTAGCCTGTGTGTAGTCTGTGTCTTGACGATGTCAAGCCGGTGTCTAGCCTGTGTCTAGCTTGTGTCTAGCCTGTGTCTAGCCTGTGTCTAGAATGTGTCTAGCCTGTGTCTAGCCTGGGTCTAGCCTGTGTCTAGCCTGGTCTAGTCTGTCTAGCCTGTGTCTAGCCTGTGTCTAGCATGTGCCTAGCCTGAGTCTAGCCTGTGTCCAGCCTGTGTCTAGCCTGTGTCTAGCCTGTGTCTAGCCTGTGCCTAGCTTGTGCCTAGCTTGTGCCTAGCCTATGCCTAGCCTGTGTCTAGCCTGTGTCTAGCCTATGTCTAGCCTGTGTCTAGCCTATGTCTAGCCTGTGTCTAGCCTGTGCCTAGCCTGTGCCTAGCCTGAGTCTAGCCTGTGTCCAGCCTGTGTCTAGCCTGTGTCTAGCCTGTGTCTAGCCTGTGCCTAGCTTGTGCCTAGCTTGTGCCTAGCCTATGCCTAGCCTGTGTCTAGCCTGTGTCTAGCCTATGTCTAGCCTGTGTCTAGCCTATGTCTAGCCTGTGTCCAGCCTGTATCTATTCTGTGCCAAGCCTGTGCCTAGCCAGTGTCTAGCCTGTGCCTTGCCTGTGACTGGCGTTTGCATAGCCTGTACCTAGCCAGTGCCTAGCCAGTACCTAGCCAGTACCTAGCCTGTACCTAGCCAGTGCCTAGCCTGTACCTAGCCAATGTATAGCCTGTGCCTAGCCAGTGTCTAGCCTGTTCCCAGCCAGTGTCTAGCCTGTGTCTAGCCTGTGTCTAGCCTGTGTCTAGCCTGTGTCTAGCCTGTGTCTAGCCTGTGTCTAGCCTGTGTCTAGCCTGTGTCTAGCCTGTGCCTAGCTTGTGCCTAGCCTATGCCTAGCCTGTGTCTAGCCTGTGTCTAGCCTATGTCTAGCCTGTGTCTAGCCTGTGCCTAGCCTGTGCCTAGCCTGAGTCTAGCCTGTGTCTAGCCTGTGCCTTGCCTGTGTCTAGAATGTGTCTAGCCTGTGCCTAGCCTGTACCTAGCCAATGTATAGCCTGTGCCTAGCCAGTGTCTAGCCTGTTCCCAGCCAGTGTCTAGCCTGTGTCTAGCCTGTGTCTAGCCTGTGTCTAGCCTGTGCCTAGCTTGTGCTTAGCCAGTGTCTAGTCTGTGCCAAGCCAGTGTCTAGCCTGTGTCTAGCCAGTGTCTAACCTGTGTCTAGCCTGTGCCTTGCCTGTGACTGGCATGTGCATGGCCTGTGCCTAGCCTCTGCCTAGCCTGTACCTAGCCAGTGCCTAGCCTGTACCTAGCCAGTACCTAGCCTGTACCTAGCCAGTGCCTAGCCTGTACCTAGCCAATGTATAGCCTGTGCCTAGCCAGTGTCTAGCCTGTGCCAAGCCAGTGTCTAGCCTGTGCCCAGCCAGTGTCTAGCCTGTGTCTGGCCTGTGCCTTGCCTGTGACTGGCATGTGCATAGCCTGTGCCCAGCCAGTGTCTAGCCTCTGTCTAGCCTGTGCCTCGCCTGAGACTGGCATGTGCATAGTGTGTGCCTAGCCAGTGTCTAGCCAGTGCCTAGCCTGTGCCTAGCCAGTGTCAAGCCTTTGTCTAGCCTGTGCATAGCCAGAGTCTAGCCTGTGCCTAGCCAGTGTATAGCCTCTGTCTAGCCTGTGTGTAGTCTGTGTCTTGACGATGTCAAGCCGGTGTCTAGCCTGTGTCTAGCTTGTGTCTAGCCTGTGTCTAGCCTGTGTCTAGAATGTGTCTAGCCTGTGTCTAGCCTGGGTCTAGCCTGTGTCTAGCCTGGTCTAGTCTGTCTAGCCTGTGTCTAGCCTGTGTCTAGCATGTGCCTAGCCTGAGTCTAGCCTGTGTCCAGCCTGTGTCTAGCCTGTGTCTAGCCTGTGTCTAGCCTGTGCCTAGCTTGTGCCTAGCTTGTGCCTAGCCTATGCCTAGCCTGTGTCTAGCCTGTGTCTAGCCTATGTCTAGCCTGTGTCTAGCCTGTGCCTAGCCTGTGCCTAGCCTGAGTCTAGCCTGTGTCCAGCCTGTGTCTTGCCTATGTCTAGCCTGTGTCTAGCCTGTGTCTAGCCTGTGTCTAGCCTATGTCTAGCCTGTGTCTAGCCTGTGTCTAGCCTATGTCTAGCCTGTGTCTAGCCTATGTCTAGCCTGTGTGTAGCCTGTGTCTAGCCTGTGCCTAGCCTGTGCCTAGCCTGTGCCTAGCCTGTGTCTAGCCTGTGTCCAGCCTGTATCTATTCTGTGCCAAGCCTGTGCCTAGCCAGTGTCTAGCCTGTGCCTTGCCTGTGACTGGCGTTTGGATAGCCTGTACCTAGCCAGTGCCTAGCCAGTACCTAGCCAGTACCTAGCCTGTACCTAGCCAGTGCCTAGCCTGTACCTAGCCAATGTATAGCCTGTGCCTAGCCAGTGTCTAGCCTGTTCCCAGCCAGTGTCTAGCCTGTGTCTAGCCTGTGTCTAGCCTGTGTCTAGCCTGTGTCTAGCCTGTGTCTAGCCTGTGCCTAGCTTGTGCCTAGCCTATGCCTAGCCTGTGTCTAGCCTGTGTCTAGCCTATGTCTAGCCTGTGTCTAGCCTGTGCCTAGCCTGTGCCTAGCCTGAGTCTAGCCTGTGTCTAGCCTGTGCCTTGCCTGTGTCTAGAATGTGTCTAGCCTGTGCCTAGCCTGTACCTAGCCAATGTATAGCCTGTGCCTAGCCAGTGTCTAGCCTGTTCCCAGCCAGTGTCTAGCCTGTGTCTAGCCTGTGTCTAGCCTGTGTCTAGCCTGTGTCTAGCCTGTGCCTAGCTTGTGCCTAGCCTATGCCTAGCCTGTGTCTAGCCTGTGTCTAGCCTATGTCTAGCCTGTGTCTAGCCTGTGCCTAGCCTGTGCCTAGCCTGTGCCTAGCCTGTGTCTAGCCTGTGCCTAGGCTGTGTCTAGCCTGTGTCTAGCCTATGTCTAGCCTGTGTCTAGCCAGTGTCTAGCCTGTGTCTAGCCTGTGCCTTGCCTGTGACTGGCATTTGCATAGCCTGTGGCTAGCCTCTGCCTAGCCTGTACCAAGCCAGTGCCTAGCCTGTACCTAGCCAGTACCTAGCCTGTACCTAGCCAGTGCCTAGCCTGTACCTAGCCAATGTATAGCCTGTGCCTAGCCAGTGTCTAGCCTGTTCCCAGCCAGTGTCTAAACTGTGTCTAGCCTGTGTCTAGCCTGTGTCTAGCCTGTGTCTAGCCTGTGTCTAGCCTGTGTCTAGCCTGTGTCTAGCCTATGTCTAGCCTGTGTCTAGCCTGTTTCTAGCCTGTGTCTAGCCTGTGCTTAGCCAGTGTCTAGTCTGTGCCAAGCTTGTCTAGCCTGTGCCTAGCCAGTGCCTAGCCTGTGTCTAGCCTGTGCCTAGGCTGTGTCTAGCCTGTGCCTAGCCTGTGTCTAGCCTGTGTCTAGCCAGTGTCTAGCCTGTGTCTAGCCTGTGCCTTGCCTGTGACTGGCATTTGCATAGCCAGTGGCTAGCCTCTGCCTAGCCTATGTCTAGCCTGTGTCTAGCCTGTGTCTAGCCTGTGTCTAGCCTGTGTCTAGCCTGTGTCTAGCCTGTGTCTAGCCTGTGCCTAGCTTGTGCCTAGCCTATGCCTAGCCTGTGTCTAGCCTGTGTCTAGCCTATGTCTAGCCTGTGTCTAGCCTGTGCCTAGCCTGTGCCTAGCCTGTGCCTAGCCTGTGTCTAGCCTGTGCCTAGGCTGTGTCTAGCCTGTGTCTAGCCTATGTCTAGCCTGTGTCTAGCCAGTGTCTAGCCTGTGTCTAGCCTGTGCCTTGCCTGTGACTGGCATTTGCATAGCCTGTGGCTAGCCTCTGCCTAGCCTGTACCTAGCCAGTGCCTAGCCTGTACCTAGCCAGTACCTAGCCTGTACCTAGCCAGTGCCTAGCCTGTACCTAGCCAATGTATAGCCTGTGCCTAGCCAGTGTCTAGCCTGTTCCCAGCCAGTGTCTAAACTGTGTCTAGCCTGTGTCTAGCCTGTGTCTAGCCTGTGTCTAGCCTGTGTCTAGCCTGTGTCTAGCCTGTGTCTAGCCTATGTCTAGCCTGTGTCTAGCCTGTTTCTAGCCTGTGTCTAGCCTGTGCTTAGCCAGTGTCTAGTCTGTGCCAAGCCAGTGTCTAGCCTGTGCCTAGCCAGTGCCTAGCCTGTGTCTAGCCTGTGCCTAGGCTGTGTCTAGCCTGTGCCTAGCCTGTGTCTAGCCTGTGTCTAGCCAGTGTCTAGCCTGTGTCTAGCCTGTGCCTTGCCTGTGACTGGCATTTGCATAGCCAGTGGCTAGCCTCTGCCTAGCCTATGTCTAGCCTGTGTCTAGCCTGTGTCTAGCCTGTGCATAGCCAGAGTCTAGCCTGTGCCTAGCCAGTGTATAGCCTCTGTCTAGCCTGTGTGTAGTCTGTGTCTTGAGGATGTCAAGCCGGTGTCTAGCCTGTGTCTAGCTTGTGTCTAGCCTGTGTCTAGCCTGTGTCTAGAATGTTTCTAGCCTGTGCCTAGCCAGTGTATAGCCTCTGTCTAGCCTGTGTCTAGTCTGTGTCTTGACGGTGTCTAGCCGGTGTCTAGCCCGTTCCTAGCCGGTGTCTCAGCTGTGCCTAGTTTGTGCCTAGCCTGTGCCTAGCCAGTGCCTAGCCTGTGCCTGGCCTGTGCCTAGCCTGTGCCTAGCTTGTGCCTAGCTTGTGCCTAGCTTGTGCCTAGCCTGTGTCCAGCCTGTGTCTAGCCTATGTCTAGCCTGTGTCTAGCCTGTGCCTAGCCTGTGTCTAGCCTGTGCCTAGCCTGTGCCTAGCCTGTGTCTAGCCTATGCCTAGCCTATGTCTAGCCTGTGCCTAGCCTGTGTCTAGCCTGTGTCTAGCCTATGTCTAGCCTGTGTCTAGCCTGTGTCTAGCCTGTGTCTAGCCTGTGTCTAGCCTGTGTCTAGCCTGTGTCTAGCCTGTGTCTAGCCTGTGTCTAGCCTGTGTCTAGCCTGTGTCTAGCCTGTGTCTAGATTTTGTCTATCCTGTGTCTAGCCCGTGTCTAGCCTGTGTCTAGCCCGTGTCTAGCCTGTGTCTAGCCTGTGTCTAGCCTGTGTCTATCCTGTGTCTAGCCTGTGTCTAGCCTGTGTCTAGCCTGTGTCTAGCCTGTGTCTAGCCTGTGTCTAGCCTGTGCTAGCCAGTGTCTAGCCTGTGCCTAGCCTGTGTCTAGCCTGTGTCTAGCCTGTGCCTAGCCTGTGTCTAGCCTGTGCCTAGCCTATGTCTAGCCTGTGTCTAGCCTGTGTCTAGCCTGTGTCTAGCCTGTGTCTAGCCTGTGCTTAGCCTTTGTCTTGCCTGTGCCAAGCCAGTGTCTAGCCTGTGCCTAGCCAGTGTCTAGCCTGTGTCTAGGCTGTGCCTTGCTTGTAACTGGCATTTGCATAGCATGAGCCTAGCCTCTGCCTAGCCTGTACCTAGCCAGTACCTTGCCTGTACCTAGCCAATGTATAGCCTGTTCCCAGCCAGTGTCTAGCCTGTGTCTAGCCTGTGTCTAGCCTGTGTCTAGCCTGTTTCTAGCCTGTGTCTAGCCTGTGCTTAGCCAGTGTCTAGTCTGTGCCAAGCCAGTGTCTAGCCTGTGCCTAGCCAGTGCCTAGCCTGTGTCTAGCCTGTGCCTTGCCTGTGACTGACATGTGCATAGCCTGTACCTAGCCTCTGCCTAGCCTGTACCTAGCCAGTGCCTAGCCTGTACCTAGCCAGTACCTAGCCTCTACCTAGCCAGTGCCTAGCCTGTACCTAGCCAATGTATAGCCTGTGCCTAGCCAGTGTCCAGCCTGTGCCTAGCCAGTGTCTAGCCTGTGCCTAGCCAGTGTCTAGCCTGTGCCCAGCCAGTGTCTAGCCTGTGTCTGGCCTGTGCCTTGCCTGTGACTGGCATGTGCATAGCCTGTGCCTAGCCAGTGTCAAGCAAGTGCCTAGCCTGTGCCTAGCCAGTGTCAAGCCTTTGTCTAGCCTGTGCCTAGCCAGTGTTTAGACTCTGTCTAGCCTGTGTCTAGTCTGTGTCTTGACGGTGTCAAGCCGGTGTCTAGCCTGTGTCTAGCCTGTGTCTAGCATGTGCCTAGCCTGTGTCTAGCCTGTGTCTAGCCTGTGTCTAGCCTGTGTCTAGCCTGTTTCTAGCCTGTGTCTAGCCTGTGCTTAGCCAGTGTCTAGTCTGTGCCAAGCCAGTGTCTAGCCTGTGCCCAGCCAGTGTCTAGCCTGTGTCTGGCCTGTGCCTTGCCTGTGACTGGCATGTGCATAGCCTGTGCCTAGCCAGTGTCAAGCCAGTGCCTAGCCTGTACCTAACCAGTGCCTAGCCTGTACCTAGCCAGTACCTAGCCTGTACCTAGCCAGTGCCTAGCCTGTACCTAGCCAATGTATAGCCTGTGCCTAGCCAGTCTCCAGCCTGTGGCTAGCCAGTGTCTAGCCTGTGCCCAGCCAGTGTCTAGCCTGTGTCTGGCGTGTGCCTTGCCTGTGACTGGCATGTGCATAGCCTGTGCCTAGCCAGTGTCTAGCCAGTGCCTAGCCAGTGTCTAGCCAGTGCCTAGCCAGTGTCTAGCCAGTGCCTAGCCTGTGCCTAGCCAGTGTCAAGCCTTTGTCTAGCCTGTACCTAGCCAGTGTATAGACTCTGTCTAGCCTGTGTCTAGTCTGTGTCTTGACGGTGTCAAGCCGGTGTCTAGCCTGTGTCTAGCCTGTGTCTAGCATGTGTCTAGTCTGTGTGTAGCCTGTGTCTAGCCTGTGTCTTGCCTGTGTCTAGCCTGTGTCTAGCCTGTGTCTAGCCTGTGCCTAGCTTGTGCCTAGCTTGTGCCTAGCCTGTGCCTAGCCTGTGCCTAGCCTTTGTCTAGCCTGTGTCTAGCCTATGTCTAGCCTGTGTCTAGCCTGTGCCTAGCCTGTGCCTAGCCTGTGTCTAGCCTGTGCCTAGGCTGTGTCTAGCCTGTGCCTAGCCTGTGTCTAGCCTGTGTCTAGCCAGTGTCTAGCCTGTGTCTAGCCTGTGCCTTGCCTGTGACTGGCATTCGCATAGCCAGTGGCTAGCCTCTGCCTAGCCTGTACCTAGCCTGTACCTAGCCAGTGCCTAGCCTGTACCTAGCCAGTACCTAGCCAGTGCCTAGCCTGTACCTAGCCAATGTATAGCCTGTGCCTAGCCAGTGTCCAGCCTGTTCCCAGCCAGTGTCTAGACTGTGTCTAGCCTGTGTCTAGCCTGTGTCTAGCCTGTGTCTAGCCTGTGTCTAGCCTGTGTCTAGCCTGTGTCTAGCTTGTGTCTAGCCTGTGTCTAGCCTGTGTCTAGCCTATGTCTAGCCTGTGTCTAGCCTGTGTCTAGCCTGTGTCTAGCCTGTGCCTAGCCAGTGTCTAGCCTGTTCCCAGCCAGTGTCTAGCCTATGTCTAGCCTGTGTCTAGACTGTGTCTAGCCTATATCTAGCTTGTGCCTACCCTGTGTCTAGCCTGTGTCTAGCCAGTGCCTAGCCTGTGTCTACCCTGTGCCTTGCCTGTGACTGACATGTGGATAGCCTGTGCCTAGCCTCTGCCTAGCCTGTACCTAGCCAGTGCCTAGCCTGTACCTAGCCAGTACCTAGCCTGTACCTAGCCAGTGCCTAGCCTGTACCTAGCCAATGTATAGCCTGTGCCTAGCCAGTGTCCAGCCTGTGCCTAGCCAGTGTCTAGCCTGTGCCCAGCCAGTGTCTAGCCTGTGTCTGGCCTGTGCCTTGCCTGTGACTGGCCTGTGCATAGCCTGTGCCTAGCCAGTGTCTAGCCTGTGCTTAGCCAGTGTCTAGTCTGTGCCAAGCCAGTGTCTAGCCTGTGCCTAGCCAGTGCCTAGCCTGTGTCTAGCCTGTGCCTTGCCTGTGACTGACATGTGCATAGCCTGTACCTAGCCTCTGCCTAGCCTGTACCTAGCCAGTGCCTAGCCTGTACCTAGCCAGTACCTAGCCTGTACCTAGCCAGTGCCTAGCCTGTACCTAGCCAATGTATAGCCTGTGCCTAGCCAGTGTCCAGCCTGTGCCTAGCCAGTGTCTAGCCTGTGCCTAGCCAGTGTCTAGCCTGTGCCCAGCCAGTGTCTAGCCTGTGTCTGGCCTGTGCCTTGCCTGTGACTGGCATGTGCATAGCCTGTGCCTAGCCAGTGTCAAGCCAGTGCCTAGCCTGTGCCTATCCAGTGTCAAGCCTTTGTCTAGCCTGTGCCTAGCCAGTGTTTAGACTCTGTCTAGCCTGTGTCTAGTCTGTGTCTTGACGGTGTCAAGCCGGTGTCTAGCCTGTGTCTAGCCTGTGTCTAGCATGTGCCTAGCTTGTGTCTAGCCTGTGTCTAGCCTGTGTCTAGCCTGTGTCTAGCCTGTTTCTAGCCTGTGTCTAGCCTGTGCTTAGCCAGTGTCTAGTCTGTGCCAAGCCAGTGTCTAGCCTGTGCCCAGCCAGTGTCTAGCCTGTGTCTGGCCTGTGCCTTGCCTGTGCCTTGCCTGTGACTGGCATGTGCATAGCCTGTGCCTAGCCAGTGTCAAGCCAGTGCCTAGCCTGTACCTAACCAGTGCCTAGCCTGTACCTAGCCAGTACCTAGCCTGTACCTAGCCAGTGCCTAGCCTGTACCTAGCCAATGTATAGCCTGTGCCTAGCCAGTCTCCAGCCTGTGGCTAGCCAGTGTCTAGCCTGTGCCCAGCCAGTGTCTAGCCTGTGTCTGGCGTGTGCCTTGCCTGTGACTGGCATGTGCATAGCCTGTGCCTAGCCAGTGTCTAGCCAGTGCCTAGCCAGTGTCTAGCCAGTGCCTAGCCTGTGCCTAGCCAGTGTCAAGCCTTTGTCTAGCCTGTACCTAGCCAGTGTATAGACTCTGTCTAGCCTGTGTCTAGTCTGTGTCTTGACGGTGTCAAGCCGGTGTCTAGCCTGTGTCTAGCCTGTGTCTAGCATGTGTCTAGTCTGTGTGTAGCCTGTGTCTAGCCTGTGTCTTGCCTGTGTCTAGCCTGTGTCTAGCCTGTGTCTAGCCTGTGCCTAGCTTGTGCCTAGCTTGTGCCTAGCCTGTGCCTAGCCTGTGCCTAGCCTTTGTCTAGCCTGTGTCTAGCCTATGTCTAGCCTGTGTCTAGCCTGTGCCTAGCCAGTGTCTAGCCTGTGCCTAGCCAGTGTCTAGCCTGTGCCCAGCCAGTGTCTAGCCTGTGTCTGGCCTGTGCCTTGCCTGTGACTGGCATGTGCATAGCCTGTGCCTAGCCAGTGTCAAGCTTGTGTCTAGCCTGTGTCTAGCATGTGCCTAGCTTGTGTCTAGCCTGTGTCTAGCCTGTGTCTAGCCTGTGTCTAGCCTGTTTCTAGCCTGTGTCTACCCTGTGCTTAGCCAGTGTCTAGTCTGTGCCAAGCCAGTGTCTAGCCTGTGCCCAGCCAGTGTCCAGCCTGTGTCTGGCCTGTGCCTTGCCTGTGACTGGCATGTGCATAGCCTGTGCCTAGCCAGTGTCAAGCCAGTGCCTAGCCTGTACCTAACCAGTGCCTAGCCTGTACCTAGCCAGTACCTAGCCTGTACCTAGCCAGTGCCTAGCCTGTACCTAGCCAATGTATAGCCTGTGCCTAGCCAGTCTCCAGCCTGTGGCTAGCCAGTGTCTAGCCTGTGCCCAGCCAGTGTCTAGCCTGTGTCTGGCGTGTGCCTTGCCTGTGACTGGCATGTGCATAGCCTGTGCCTAGCCAGTGTCTAGCCAGTGCCTAGCCAGTGTCTAGCCAGTGCCTAGCCTGTGCCTAGCCAGTGTCAAGCCTTTGTCTAGCCTGTACCTAGCCAGTGTATAGACTCTGTCTAGCCTGTGTCTAGTCTGTGTCTTGACGGTGTCAAGCCGGTGGCTAGCCTGTGTCTAGCCTGTGTCTAGCATGTGTCTAGTCTGTGTGTAGCCTGTGTCTAGCCTGTGTCTTGCCTGTGTCTAGCCTGTGTCTAGCCTGTGTCTAGCCTGTGCCTAGCTTGTGCCTAGCTTGTGCCTAGCTTGTGCCTAGCTTGTGCCTAGCCTGTGCCTAGCCTGTGCCTAGCCTTTGTCTAGCCTGTGTCTAGCCTATGTCTAGCCTGTGTCTAGCCTGTGCCTAGCCTGTGCCTAGCCTGTGTCTAGCCTGTGCCTAGGCTGTGTCTAGCCTGTGCCTAGCCTGTGTCTAGCCTGTGTCTAGCCAGTGTCTAGCCTGTGTCTAGCCTGTGCCTTGCCTGTGACTGGCATTCGCATAGCCAGTGGCTAGCCTTTGCCTAGCCTGTACCTAGCCTGTACCTAGCCAGTGCCTAGCCTGTACCTAGCCAATGTATAGCCTGTGCCTAGCCAGTGTCTAGCCTGTTCCCAGCCAGTGTCTAGACTGTGTCTAGCCTGTGTCTAGCCTGTGTCTAGCCTGTGTCTAGCCTGTGTCTAGCCTGTGTCTAGCCTGTGTCTAGCCTGTGTCTAGCCTGTGTCTAGCCTGTGTCTAGCCTATGTCTAGCCTGTGTCTAGCCTGTGTCTAGCCTGTGTCTAGCCTGTGCCTAGCCAGTGTCTAGCCTGTTCCCAGCCAGTGTCTAGCCTATGTCTAGCCTGTGTCTAGCCTGTGTCTAGCCTATATCTAGCTTGTGCCTACCCTGTGTCTAGCCTGTGTCTAGCCAGTGCCTAGCCTGTGTCTACCCTGTGCCTTGCCTGTGACTGACATGTGGATAGCCTGTGCCTAGCCTCTGCCTAGCCTGTACCTAGCCAGTGCCTAGCCTGTACCTAGCCAGTACCTAGCCTGTACCTAGCCAGTGCCTAGCCTGTACCTAGCCAATGTATAGCCTGTGCCTAGCCAGTGTCCAGCCTGTGCCTAGCCAGTGTCTAGCCTGTGCCCAGCCAGTGTCTAGCCTGTGTCTGGCCTGTGCCTTGCCTGTGACTGGCCTGTGCATAGCCTGTGCCTAGCCAGTGTCTAGCCAGTGCCTAGCCTGTGCCTAGCCAGTGTCAAGCCTTTGTCTAGCCTGTACCTAGCCAGTGTATAGACTCTGTCTAGCCTGTGTCTAGCCTGTGTCTAGCCTGTGTCTTGCCTGTGTGTAGCCTGTGTCTAGCCTGTGTCTAGCCTGTGCCTAGCTTGTGCCTAGCTTGTGCCTAGCCTCTGCCTAGCCTGTGCCTAGCCTGTGCCTAGCCTTTGTCTAGCCTGTGTCTAGCCTATGTCTAGCCTGTGTCTAGCCTGTGCCTAGCCTGTGCCTAGGCTGTGTCTAGCCTGTGTCTAGCCTATGTCTAGCCTGTGTCTAGCCAGTGTCTAGCCTGTGTCTAGCCTGTGCCTTGCCTGTGACTGGCATTTGCATAGCCTGTGGCTAGCCTCTGCCTAGCCTGTACCTAGCCAGTGCCTAGCCTGTACCTAGCCAGTACCTAGCCTGTACCTAGCCAGTGCCTAGCCTGTACCTAGCCAATGTATAGCCTGTGCCTAGCCAGTGTCTAGCCTGTTCCCAGCCAGTGTCTAAACTGTGTCTAGCCTGTGTCTAGCCTGTGTCTAGCCTGTGTCTAGCCTGTGTCTAGCCTGTGTCTAGCCTGTGTCTAGCCTATGTCTAGCCTGTGTCTAGCCTGCTGTGTTTAGCCTGTGTCTAGCCTGTGGCCTAGCCAGTGTCTAGCCTGTTCCTTGCCAGTGTCTAGACTGTGTCTAGCCTGTGTCTAGCCTGAGTCTAGCCTGTGTCTAGCCTGTGTCTAGCCTGTGTCTAGCCTGTGTCTAGCCAGTGTCTAGCCTATGTCTAGCCTGTGTCTAGCCTCTGTCCAGCCTATATCTAGCCTGTGCCTACCCTGTGTCTAGCCTGTGTCTAGCCTGTGTCTAGCCTGTGTCTAGCCTGTGTCTAGCCAGTGTCTAGCCTATGTCTAGCCTGTGTCTAGCCTGTGTCTAGCCTGTGTCTAGCCTGTGTCTAGCCTGTGTCTAGCTTGTGCTTAGCCAGTGTTTAGTCTGTGCCAAGCCAGTGTCTTGCCTGTGCCTAGCCAGTGTCTAGCCTGTGTCTAGCGTGTGCCTTGCCTGCGACTGGCATGTGCATAGCCTGTGCCTAGCCTCTGCCTAGCCTGTACCTAGCCAGTGCCTAGCCTGTACCTACCTAGTACCTAGTCTGTACCTAGCCAGTGCCTAGCCTGTACCTAGCCAATGTATAGCCTGTGCCTAGCCAGTGTCTAGCCTGTGCCTAGCCAGTGTCTAGCCTATGCCCAGCCAGTGTCTAGCCTGTGTCTGGCCTGTGCCTTGCCTGTGACTGGCATGTGCATAGCCTGAGCCTAGCCAGTGTCTAGCCTGTGTCTAGCCTGTGCCTCGCCTGAGACTGGCATGTGCATAGCGTGTGCCTAGCCAGTGTCTAGCCAGTGCCTAGCCTGTGCCTAGCCAGTGTCAAGCCTTTGTCTAGCCTGTGCATAGCCAGAGTCTAGCCTGTGCCTAGCCAGTGTATAGCCTCTGTCTAGCCTGTGTCTAGTCTGTGTCTTGACGGTGTGAATCCGTTGTCTAGACTGTGTCTAGCCTGTGTCTAGAATGTGTCTAGCCTGTGTCTAGCCTGGGTCTAGCCTGTGTGTAGCCTGTGTCTAGCCTGTGTCTAGCCTGTGTCTAGCCTGTGTCAAGCCTGTGTCTAGCCTGTGTCTAGCCTGTGTCTAGCCTATGTCTAGCCTGTGTCAAGCCTGTGTCTAGCCTGTGTCAAGCCTGTGTCTAGCCTGTGTCTAGCCTGTGTCTAGTCTGTGTCTAGCCTGTGTCTACCCTGTGTCTAGCCTGTGTCTAGCCTGTGTCTAGCCTGTGCCTAGTCTGTGCCAAGCCAGTGTCTAGCCTGTGCCAAGCCAGTGTCTAGCCTGTGCCCAGCCAGTGTCTAGCCTGTGTCTGGCCTGTGCCTTGCCTGTGACTGGCATGTGCATAGGCTGTGCCCAGCCAGTGTCTAGCCTCTGTCTAGCCTGTGCCTCGCCTGAGACTGGCATGTGCATAGTGTGTGCCTAGCCAGTGTGTAGCCAGTGCCTAGCCTGTGCCTAGCCAGTGTCAAGCCTTTGTCTAGCCTGTGCATAGCCAGTGTCTAGCCTGTGCCTAGCCAGTGTATAGCCTCTGTCTAGCCTGTGTGTAGTCTGTGTCTTGACGATGTCAAACCGGTGTCTAGCCTGTGTCTAGCTTGTGTCTAGCCTGTGTCTAGCCTGTGTCTAGCCTGTGTCTAGAATGTGTCTAGCCTGTGTCTAGCCTGGGTCTAGCCTGTGTCTAGCCTGGTCTAGTCTGTCTAGCCTGTGTCTAGCCTGTGTCTAGCCTGTGTCTAGCCTGTATCTAGCCTGTGTCTAGCCTGTGTCTAGCCTGTGTCTAGCCTGTGTCTAGCCTGTGTCTAGCCTGTGTCTAGCCTGGGCCTAGCTTGTGCCTAGCTTGTGCCTAGCCTATGCCTAGCCTGTGTCTAGCCTGTGTCTAGCCTATGTCTAGCCTGTGTCTAGCCTGTGCCTAGCCTGTGCCTAGCCTGAGTCTAGCCTGTGTCTAGCCTGTGTCTAGCCTATGTCTAGCCTGTGTCTAGCCTGTGTCTAGCCTGTGTCTAGCCTATGTCTAGCCTGTGTCTAGCCTGTGTCTGGCCTATGTCTAGCCTGTGTGTAGCCTGTGTCTAGCCTGTGTCTAGCCTGTGCCTAGCCTGTGCCTAGCCTGTGCCTAGCCTGTGTCTAGCCTGTGTGTAGCCTGTGTCTAGCCTGTGTCTAGCCTGTGTTTAGCCTGTGTCTAGCCTGTGTCCAGCCTGTATCTATTCTGTGCCAAGCCTGTGCCTAGCCAGTGTCTAGCCTGTGCCTTGCCTGTGACTGGCGTTTGCATAGCCTGTACCTAGCCAGTGCCTAGCCAGTACCTAGCCAGTACCTAGCCTGTACCTAGCCAGTGCCTAGCCTGTACCTAGCCAATGTATAGCCTGTGCCTAGCCAGTGTCTAGCCTGTTCCCAGCCAGTGTCTAGCCTGTGTCTAGCCTGTGTCTAGCCTGTGTCTAGCCTGTGTCTAGCCTGTGCCTAGCTTGTGCCTAGCCTATGCCTAGCCTGTGTCTAGCCTGTGTCTAGCCTATGTCTAGCCTGTGTCTAGCCTGTGCCTAGCCTGTGCCTAGCCTGAGTCTAGCCTGTGTCTAGCCTGTGTCTAGCCTGTGTCTAGAATGTGTCTAGCCTGTGCCTAGCCTGTACCTAGCCAATGTATAGCCTGTGCCTAGCCAGTGTCTAGCCTGTTCCCAGCCAGTGTCTAGCCTGTGTCTAGCCTGTGTCTAGCCTGTGTCTAGCCTGTGTCTAGCCTGTGCCTAGCTTGTGCCTAGCCCATGCCTAGCCTGTGTCTAGCCTGTGTCTAGCCTATGTCTAGCCTGTGTCTAGCCTGTGTCTAGCCTGTGCCTAGCCTGAGTCTAGCCTGTGTCTAGCCTGTGTCTAGCCTGTGTCTAGCCTGTGTCCAGCCTGTGTCTAGCCTGTGTCTAGCCTGTGTCTAGCCTGTGCCTAGCTTGTGCCTAGCTTGTGCCTAGCCTGTGTCTAGCCTGTGCCTTGCCTGCGACTGGCATGTGCATAGCCTGTGCCTAGCCTGTGACTGACATGTGGATAGCCTGTGCCTAGCCTCTGCCTAGCCTGTACCTAGCCAGTGCCTAGCCTGTACCTAGCCAGTACCTAGCCTGTACCTAGCCAGTGCCTAGCCTGTACCTAGCCAATGTATAGCCTGTGCCTAGCCAGTGTCCAGCCTGTGCCTAGCCAGTGTCTAGCCTGTGCCCAGCCAGTGTCTAGCCTGTGTCTGGCCTGTGCCTTGCCTGTGACTGGCCTGTGCATAGCCTGTGCCTAGCCAGTGTCTAGCCAGTGCCTAGCCTGTGCCTAGCCAGTGTCAAGCCTTTGTCAAGCCTGTACCTAGCCAGTGTATAGACTCTGTCTAGCCTGTGTCTAGTCTGTGTCTTGACGGTGTCAAGCCGGTGTCTAGCCTGTGTCTATCATGTGTCTAGCCTGTGTCTAGCCTGTGTCTAGCCTGTGTCTTGCCTGTGTCTAGCCTGTGTCTAGCCTGTGTCTATCCTGTGCCTAGCTTGTGCCTAGCTTGTGCCTAGCCTCTGCCTAGCCTGTGCCTAGCCTGTGCCTAGCCTTTGTCTAGCCTGTGTCTAGCCTATGTCTAGCCTGTGTCTAGCCTGTGCCTAGCCTGTGCCTAGGCTGTGTCTAGCCTGTGTCTAGCCTATGTCTAGCCTGTGTCTAGCCAGTGTTTAGCCTGTGTCTAGCCTGTGCCTTGCCTGTGACTGGCATTTGCATAGCCTGTGGCTAGCCTCTGCCTAGCCTGTACCTAGCCAGTGCCTAGCCTGTACCTAGCCAGTACCTAGCCTGTACCTAGCCAGTGCCTAGCCTGTACCTAGCCAATGTATAGCCTGTGCCGAGCCAGTGTCTAGCCTGTTCCCAGCCAGTGTCTAAACTGTGTCTAGCCTGTGTCTAGCCTGTGTCTAGCCTGTGTCTAGCCTGTGTCTAGCCTGTGTCTAGCCTGTGTCTAGCCTATGTTTAGCCTGTGTCTAGCCTGTGTTTAGCCTGTGTCTAGCCTGTGCCTAGCCAGTGTCTAGCCTGTTCCTTGCCAGTGTCTAGACTGTGTCTAGCCTGTGTCTAGCCTGTGCCTAGCCTGTGCCTAGCCTTTGTCTAGCCTGTGTCTAGCCTATGTCTAGCCTGTGTCTAGCCTGTGCCTAGCCTGTGCCTAGGCTGTGTCTAGCCTGTGTCTAGCCTATGTCTAGCCTGTGTCTAGCCAGTGTCTAGCCTGTGTCTAGCCTGTGCCTTGCCTGTGACTGGCATTTGCATAGCCTGTGGCTAGCCTCTGCCTAGCCTGTACCTAGCCAGTGCCTAGCCTGTACCTAGCCAGTACCTGGCCTGTACCTAGCCAGTGCCTAGCCTGTACCTAGCCAATGTATAGCCTGTGCCGAGCCAGTGTCTAGCCTGTTCCCAGCCAGTGTCTAAACTGTGTCTAGCCTGTGTCTAGCCTGTGTCTAGCCTGTGTCTAGCCTGTGTCTAGCCTGTGTCTAGCCTATGTCTAGCCTGTGTCTAGCCTGTGTTTAGCCTGTGTCTAGCCTGTGCCTAGCCAGTGTCTAGCCTGTTCCTTGCCAGTGTCTGAATGTGTTTAGTCTGTGCCAAGCCAGTGTCTTGCCTGTGCCTAGCCAGTGTCTAGCCTGTGTCTAGCCTGTGCCTTGCCTGCGACTGGCATGTGCATAGCCTGTGCCTAGCCTCTGCCTAGCCTGTACCTAGCCAGTGCCTAGCCTGTACCTACCTAGTACCTAGTCTGTACCTAGCCAGTGCCTAGCCTGTACCTAGCCAATGTATAGCCTGTGCCTAGCCAGTGTCTAGCCTGTGCCTAGCCAGTGTCTAGCCTATGCCCAGCCAGTGTCTAGCCTGTGTCTGGCCTGTGCCTTGCCTGTGACTGGCATGTGCATAGCCTGAGCCTAGCCAGTGTCTAGCCTGTGTCTAGCCTGTGCCTCGCCTGAGACTGGCATGTGCATAGCGTGTGCCTAGCCAGTGTCTAGCCAGTGCCTAGCCTGTGCCTAGCCAGTGTCAAGCCTTTGTCTAGCCTGTGCATAGCCAGAGTCTAGCCTGTGCCTAGCCAGTGTATAGCCTCTGTCTAGCCTGTGTCTAGTCTGTGTCTTGACGGTGTGAATCCGTTGTCTAGACTGTGTCTAGCCTGTGTCTAGAATGTGTCTAGCCTGTGTCTAGCCTGGGTCTAGCCTGTGTGTAGCCTGTGTCTAGCCTGTGTCTAGCCTGTGTCTAGCCTGTGTCAAGCCTGTGTCTAGCCTGTGTCTAGCCTGTGTCTAGCCTATGTCTAGCCTGTGTCAAGCCTGTGTCTAGCCTGTGTCAAGCCTGTGTCTAGCCTGTGTCTAGCCTGTGTCTAGTCTGTGTCTAGCCTGTGTCTAGCCTGTGTCTAGCCTGTGTCTAGCCTGTGTCTAGCCTGTGCCTAGTCTGTGCCAAGCCAGTGTCTAGCCTGTGCCAAGCCAGTGTCTAGCCTGTGCCCAGCCAGTGTCTAGCCTGTGTCTGGCCTGTGCCTTGCCTGTGACTGGCATGTGCATAGCCTGTGCCCAGCCAGTGTCTAGCCTCTGTCTAGCCTGTGCCTCGCCTGAGACTGGCATGTGCATAGTGTGTGCCTAGCCAGTGTGTAGCCAGTGCCTAGCCTGTGCCTAGCCAGTGTCAAGCCTTTGTCTAGCCTGTGCATAGCCAGTGTCTAGCCTGTGCCTAGCCAGTGTATAGCCTCTGTCTAGCCTGTGTGTAGTCTGTGTCTTGACGATGTCAAACCGGTGTCTAGCCTGTGTCTAGCTTGTGTCTAGCCTGTGTCTAGCCTGTGTCTAGAATGTGTCTAGTCTGTCTAGCCTGTGTCTAGCCTGCGTCTAGCCTGTGTCTAGCCTGTATCTAGCCTGTGTCTAGCCTGTGTCTAGCCTGTGTCTAGCCTGTGTCTAGCCTGTGTCTAGCCTGTGTCTAGCCTGTGCCTAGTCTGTGCCAAGCCAGTGTCTAGCCTGTGCCAAGCCAGTGTCTAGCCTGTGCCCAGCCAGTGTCTAGCCTGTGTCTGGCCTGTGCCTTGCCTGTGACTGGCATGTGCATAGCCTGTGCCCAGCCAGTGTCTAGCCTCTGTCTAGCCTGTGCCTCGCCTGAGACTGGCATGTGCATAGTGTGTGCCTAGCCAGTGTGTAGCCAGTGCCTAGCCTGTGCCTAGCCAGTGTCAAGCCTTTGTCTAGCCTGTGCATAGCCAGTGTCTAGCCTGTGCCTAGCCAGTGTATAGCCTCTGTCTAGCCTGTGTGTAGTCTGTGTCTTGACGATGTCAAACCGGTGTCTAGCCTGTGTCTAGCTTGTGTCTAGCCTGTGTCTAGCCTGTGTCTAGAATGTGTCTAGCCTGTGTCTAGCCTGGGTCTAGCCTGTGTCTAGCCTGGTCTAGTCTGTCTAGCCTGTGTCTAGCCTGTGTCTAGCCTGTGTCTAGCCTGTATCTAGCCTGTGTCTAGCCTGTGTCTAGCCTGTGTCTAGCCTGTGTCTAGCCTGTGTCTAGCCTGTGTCTAGCCTGGGCCTAGCTTGTGCCTAGCTTGTGCCTAGCCTATGCCTAGCCTGTGTCTAGCCTGTGTCTAGCCTATGTCTAGCCTGTGTCTAGCCTGTGCCTAGCCTGTGCCTAGCCTGAGTTCAGCCTGTGTCTAGCCTGTGTCTAGCCTATGTCTAGCCTGTGTCTAGCCTGTGTCTAGCCTGTGTCTAGCCTATGTCTAGCCTGTGTCTAGCCTGTGCCTGGCCTATGTCTAGCCTGTGTGTAGCCTGTGTCTAGCCTGTGTCTAGCCTGTGCCTAGCCTGTGCCTAGCCTGTGCCTAGCCTGTGTCTAGCCTGTGTGTAGCCTGTGTCTAGCCTGTGTCTAGCCTGTGTTTAGCCTGTGTCTAGCCTGTGTCCAGCCTGTATCTATTCTGTGCCAAGCCTGTGCCTAGCCAGTGTCTAGCCTGTGCCTTGCCTGTGACTGGCGTTTGCAAAGCCTGTACCTAGCCAGTGCCTAGCCAGTACCTAGCCAGTACCTAGCCTGTACCTAGCCAGTGCCTAGCCTGTACCTAGCCAATGTATAGCCTGTGCCTAGCCAGTGTCTAGCCTGTTCCCAGCCAGTGTCTAGCCTGTGTCTAGCCTGTGTCTAGCCTGTGTCTAGCCTGTGTCTAGCCTGTGTCTAGCCTGTGCCTAGCTTGTGCCTAGCCTATGCCTAGCCTGTGTCTAGCCTGTGTCTAGCCTATGTCTAGCCTGTGTCTAGCCTGTGCCTAGCCTGTGCCTAGCCTGAGTCTAGCCTGTGTCTAGCCTGTGTCTAGCCTGTGTCTAGAATGTGTCTAGCCTGTGCCTAGCCTGTACCTAGCCAATGTATAGCCTGTGCCTAGCCAGTGTCTAGCCTGTTCCCAGCCAGTGTCTAGCCTGTGTCTAGCCTGTGTCTAGCCTGTGTCTAGCCAGTGTCTAGCCTGTGCCTAGCTTGTGCCTAGCCAATGCCTAGCCTGTGTCTAGCCTGTGTCTAGCCTATGTCTAGCCTGTGTCTAGCCTGTGTCTAGCCTGTGCCTAGCCTGAGTCTAGCCTGTGTCTAGCCTGTGTCTAGCCTGTGTCTAGCCTGTGTCCAGCCTGTGTCTAGCCTGTGTCTAGCCTGTGTCTAGCCTGTGCCTAGCTTGTGCCTAGCTTGTGCCTAGCCTATGCCTAGCCTGTGTCTAGCCTGTGTCTAGCCTATGTCTAGCCTGTGTCTAGCCTGTGCCTAGCCTGTGCCTAGCCTGAGTCTAGCCTGTGTCTAGCCTGTGTCTAGCCTATGTCTAGCCTGTGTCTAGCCTATGTCTAGCCTGTGTCTAGCCTGTGTCTAGCCTGTGTCTAGCCTATGTCTAGCCTGTGTCTAGCCTGTGTCTAGCCTGTGTCTAGCCTATGTCTAGCCTGTGTCTAGCCTGTGTCTAGCCTGTGTCTAGCCTGTGCCTAGCCTGTGCCTAGCCTGTGCCTAGCCTGTGCCTAGCCTGTGCCTAGCCTGTGCCCAGCCTGTGCCTAGCCCGTGCCTAGCCTGTGTCTAGCCTGTGTCTAGCCTGTGTCTAGCCTGTGTCTAGCCTGTGTCTAGCCTGTGTTTAGCCTGTATCTATTCTGTGCCAAGCCTGTGCCTAGCCAGTGTCTAGCCTGTGCCTTGCCTGTGACTGGCATTTGCATAGCCTGTACCTAGCCAGTGCCTAGCCAGTACCTAGCCAGTACCTAGCCTGTACCTAGCCAGTGCCTAGCCTGTACCTAGCCAATGTATAGCCTGTGCCTAGCCAGTGTCTAGCCTGTTCCCAGCAGGTGTCTAGCCAGTGTCTAGCCTGTGTCAAGCCTGTGTCTAGCCTGTGTCTAGCCTGTGTCTAGCCTGTGTTTAGCCTGTGTCTAGCCTGTGTCCAGCCTGCGCCTAGCTTGTGCCTATCTTGTGCCTAGCCTGTGTCTAGCCTGTGTCTAGCCTGTGTCTAGCCTGTATCTATTCTGTGCCAAGCCTGTGCCTAGCCAGTGTCTAGCCTGTGTCTGGCCTGTGCCTTGCTTGTGACTGGCATGTGCATAGCCTGTGCCTAGCCAGTGTCTAGCCTGTGTCTAGCCTGTGCCTCGCCTGAGACTGGCATGTGCATAGCGTGTGCCTAGCCAGTGTCTAGCCAGTGCCTAGCCTGTGCCTAGCCTGTGTCAAGCCTTTGTCTAGCCAGAGTCTAGCCTGTTCCTAGCCAGTGTACAGCCTCTGTCTAGCCTGTGTCTTGACGGTGTCAAGCCGGTGTCTAGCCTGTGTGTAGCCTGTGTCTAGCCTGTGTCTAGAATGTGTCTAGCCTGTGTCTAGCCTGGGTCTAGCCTGTGTCTAGCCTGTGTCTAGACTGTGTCTAGCCTGTGTCTAGACTGTGTCTAGCCTGTGTCTAGCCTGTGTCTAGCCTGTGTCTAGCCTGTGTCTAGCATGTGCCTAGCCAGTGTACAGCCTCTGTCTGGCCTGTGTCTAGTCTGTGTCTTGACGGTGTCAAGCCGGTGTCTAGCCTGTGTCTAGCCTGTGTCTAGCCTGTGTCTAGAATGTGTCTAGCCTGTGTCTAGCCTGTGTCTAGCCTGTGTCTAGCCTGTGCCTGGCCTGTGACTGGCATGTGCATAGCCTGTGCCTTGCCCCTGCCTAGCCTGTACCTAGCCAGTGCCTAGCCTGTACCTAGCCAGTACCCAGCCTATACCTAGCCAGTGCCTAGGCTGTACCTAGCCAGTGCCTAGCCTGTACCTAGCCAGTGCCTAGCCTGTACCTAGCCAATGTCAAGCCTGTGCCCAGCCAGTGTCTAGCCTGTGTCTAGCCTGTGCCTAGCCAGTTTCAAGCCTGTGTCTAGCCTCTGCTTAGCCAGTGTCTAGTCAGTGCCAAGCCAGTGTCTAGCCTGTGCCTAGCCAGTGTCTAGCCTGTGTCTAGCCTGTGCCTTGCCTGTGACTGGCATGTGCAAAGCCTGTGCCTAGCCAGTGTCTAGCCTGTGTCTAGCCTGTGCCTTGCCTGAGACTGACATGAGCATAGCGTGTGCCTAGTCAGTGTCTAGCCAGTTCCTAGCCTGTGCCTATCCAGTGTAAAGCCTCTGTCTAGCCTGTGTCTAGTCTGTGTCTTGACGCTGTCTAGCCGGTGTCTAGCCTGTGCTTAACCTGTGCCTAGCCTGTGCCTAGCCTGTGCCTAGCCTGTGCCTAGCCTGTGCCTAGCCAGTGCCTAGCCAGTGCCTAGCCAGTGCCTAGCCAGTGCCTAGCCAGTGCCTAGCCAGTGCCTAGCCAGTGCCTAGCCAGTGCCTTGCCAGTGCCTAGCCAGTGCCTAGCCAGTGCCTAGCCAGTGCCTAGCCAGTGCCTAGCCTGTGCCTAGCCAGTGCCTAGCCAGTGCCTAGCCTGTGCCTAGCCTGTGTCTAGCCTGTGCCTAGCCTGTGCCTAGCCTGTGCCTAGCTTGTGCCTAGCCTGTGCCTAGCCTGTGCCTAGCCTGTGCCTAGCCTGTGCCTAGCCTGTGTCTAGCCTGTGTCTAGCCTGTGCCTAGCCTGTGCCTAGCCTGTGCCTAGCCTGTGCCTAGCCTGTGTCTAGCGTATGTCTAGCCTGTGTCTAGCCTGTGTATAGCCTCTGTCTAGCCTATGTCTAGCCTGTGTCTAGCCTGTGTCTAGCCTGTGTCTAGCCTGTATCTAGCCTGTGCCTAGCTTGTGCCTAGCTTGTGCCTAGCCTATGCCTAGCCTGTGTCTAGCCTGTGTCTAGCCTATGTCTAGCCTGTGTCTAGCCTGTGCCTAGCCTGTGCCTAGCCTGAGTCTAGCCTGTGTCTAGCCTGTGTCTAGCCTATGTCTAGCCTGTGTCTAGCCTATGTCTAGCCTGTGTCTAGCCTATGTCTAGCCTGTGTCTAGCCTGTGTCTAGCCTGTGTCTAGCCTATGTCTAGCCTGTGTCTAGCCTGTGTCTAGCCTATGTCTAGCCTGTGTCTAGCCTGTGTCTAGCCTGTGCCTAGCCTGTGCCTAGCCTGTGCCTAGCCTGTGCCTAGCCTGTGACTAGCCTGTGCCCAGCCTGTGCCTAGCCTGTGCCTAGCCTGTGTCTAGCCTGTGTCTAGCCTGTGTCTAGCCTGTGTCTAGCCTGTGTTTAGCCTGTGTCTAGCCTGTGTCTAGCCTGTATCTATTCTGTGCCAAGCCTGTGCCTAGCCAGTGTCTAGCCTGTGCCTTGCCTGTGACTGGCATTTGCATAGCCTGTACCTAGCCAGTGCCTAGCCAGTACCTAGCCAGTACCTAGCCTGTACCTAGCCAGTGCCTAGCCTGTACCTAGCCAATGTATAGCCTGTGCCTAGCCAGTGTCTAGCCTGTTCCCAGCCAGTGTCTAGCCTGTGTCTAGCCTGTGTCTAGCCTGTGTCTAGCCTGTGTCTAGCCTGTGTCTAGCCTGTGTCTAGCCTGTGTATAGCTTGTGTCTAGCCTGTGTCTAGCCTGTGTCTAGCCTGTGTCCAGCCTGCGCCTAGCTTGTGCCTAGCTTGTGCCTAGCCTGTGTCTAGCCTGTGTCTAGCCTGTGTCTAGCCTGTGTCTAGCCTGTGTCTAGCCTGTATCTATTCTGTGCCAAGCCTGTGCCTAGCCAGTGTCTAGCCTGTGTCTGGCCTGTGCCTTGCCTGTGACTGGCATGTGCATAGCCTGTGCCTAGCCAGTGTCTAGCCTGTGTCTAGCCTGTGCCTCGCCTGAGACTGGCATGTGCATAGCGTGTGCCTAGCCAGTGTCTAGCCAGTGCCTAGCCTGTGCCTAGCCTGTGTCAAGCCTTTGTCTAGCCAGAGTCTAGCCTGTGTCTAGCCTGTGTCTAGAATGTGTCTAGCCTGTGTCTAGCCTGGGTCTAGCCTGTGTCTAGCCTGTGTCTAGACTGTGTCTAGCCTGTGTCTAGCCTGTGTCTAGCCTGTGTCTAGCCTATGTCTAGCCTGTGTCTAGCCTATGTCTAGCCTGTGTCTAGCCTGTGTCTAGCCTGTGTCTAGCCTATGTCTAGCCTGTGTCTAGCCTGTGTCTAGCCTATGTCTAGCCTGTGTCTAGCCTGTGTCTAGCCTGTGCCTAGCCTGTGCCTAGCCTGTGCCTAGCCTGTGCCTAGCCTGTGACTAGCCTGTGCCCAGCCTGTGCCTAGCCTGTGCCTAGCCTGTGTCTAGCCTGTGTCTAGCCTGTGTCTAGCCTGTGTCTAGCCTGTGTCTAGCCTGTGTCTAGCCTGTGTTTAGCCTGTGTCTAGCCTGTGTCTAGCCTGTATCTATTCTGTGCCAAGCCTGTGCCTAGCCAGTGTCTAGCCTGTGCCTTGCCTGTGACTGGCATTTGCATAGCCTGTACCTAGCCAGTGCCTAGCCAGTACCTAGCCAGTACCTAGCCTGTACCTAGCCAGTGCCTAGCCTGTACCTAGCCAATGTATAGCCTGTGCCTAGCCAGTGTCTAGCCTGTTCCCAGCCAGTGTCTAGCCTGTGTCTAGCCTGTGTCTAGCCTGTGTCTAGCCTGTGTCTAGCCTGTGTCTAGCCTGTGTCTAGCCTGTGTCTAGCCTGTGTATAGCTTGTGTCTAGCCTGTGTCTAGCCTGTGTCTAGCCTGTGTCCAGCCTGCGCCTAGCTTGTGCCTAGCTTGTGCCTAGCCTGTGTCTAGCCTGTGTCTAGCCTGTGTCTAGCCTGTATCTATTCTGTGCCAAGCCTGTGCCTAGCCAGTGTCTAGCCTGTGTCCGGCCTGTGCCTTGCCTGTGACTGGCATGTGCATAGCCTGTGCCTAGCCAGTGTCTAGCCTGTGTCTAGCCTGTGCCTCGCCTGAGACTGGCATGTGCATAGCGTGTGCCTAGCCAGTGTCTAGCCAGTGCCTAGCCTGTGCCTAGCCTGTGTCAAGCCTTTGTCTAGCCAGAGTCTAGCCTGTGTCTAGCCTGTGTCTAGAATGTGTCTAGCCTGTGTCTAGCCTGGGTCTAGCCTGTGTCTAGCCTGTGTCTAGACTGTGTCTAGCCTGTGTCTAGCCTGTGTCTAGCCTGTGTCTAGCCTATGTCTAGCCTGTGTCTAGCCTATGTCTAGCCTGTGTCTAGCCTGTGTCTAGCCTGTGTCTAGCCTATGTCTAGCCTGTGTCTAGCCTGTGTCTGCTAGCCTATGTCTAGCCTGTGTCTAGCCTGTGTCTAGCCTGTGCCTAGCCTGTGCCTAGCCTGTGCCTAGCCTGTGCCTAGCCTGTGCCTAGCCTGTGCCCAGCCTGTGCCTAGCCTGTGCCTAGCCTGTGTCTAGCCTGTGTCTAGCCTGTGTCTAGCCTGTGTCTAGCCTGTGTCTAGCCTGTGTTTAGCCTGTGTCTAGCCTGTGTCTAGCCTGTATCTATTCTGTGCCAAGCCTGTGCCTAGCCAGTGTCTAGCCTGTGCCTTGCCTGTGACTGGCATTTCCATAGCCTGTACCTAGCCAGTGCCTAGCCAGTACCTAGCCAGTACCTAGCCTGTGCCTAGCCAGTGTCTAGCCTGTTCCCAGCCAGTGTCTAGCCTGTGTCTAGCCTGTGTCTAGCCTGTGTCTAGCCTGTGTCTAGCCTGTGTCTAGCCTGTGTCTAGCCTGTGTCTAGCCTGTGTCCAGCCTGCGCCTAGCTTGTGCCTAGCTTGTGCCTAGCCTGTGTCTAGCCTGTGTCTAGCCTGTGTCTAGCCTGTGTCTAGCCTGTGTCTAGCCTGTATCTATTCTGTGCCAAGCCTGTGCCTAGCCAGTGTCTAGCCTGAGTCTGGCCTGTGCCTTGCCTGTGACTGGCATGTGCATAGCCTGTGTCTAGCCTGTGCCTCGCCTGAGACTGGCATGTGCATAGCGTGTGCCTAGCCAGTGTCTAGCCAGTGCCTAGCCTGTGCCTAGCCTGTGTCAAGCCTTTGTCTAGCCAGAGTCTAGCCTGTGTCTAGCCTGTGTCTAGAATGTGTCTAGCCTGTGTCTAGCCTGGGTCTAGCCTGTGTCTAGCCTGTGTCTAGACTGTGTCTAGCCTGTGTCTAGCCTGTGTCTAGCCTGTGTCTAGCATGTGCCTAGCCAGTGTACAGCCTCTGTCTGGCCTGTGTCTAGTCTGTGTCTTGACGGTGTCAAGCCGGTGTCTAGCCTGTGTCTAGCCTGTGTCTAGAATGTGTCTAGCCTGTGCCCTGCCTGTGACTGGCATGTGCAAAGCCTGTGCCTAGCCCCTGCCTAGCCTGTACCTAGCCAGTGCCTAGCCTGTACCTAGCCAGTAACTAGCCTGTACCTAGCCAGTACCCAGCCTATACCTAGCCAGTGCCTAGCCTGTACCTAGCCAGTGCCTAGCCTGTACCTAGCCAGTAACTAGCCTGTACCTAGCCAGTACCCAGCCTATACCTAGCCAGTGCCTAGCCTGTACCTAGCCAGTGCCTAGCCTGTACCTAGCCAGTGCCTAGCCTGTACCTAGCCAGTGCCTAGCCTGTACCTAGCCAATGTCTAGCCTGTGCCCAGCCAGTGTCTAGCCTGTGTCTAGCCTGTGCCTAGCCAGTTTCAAGCCTGTGTCTAGCCTCTGCTTAGCCAGTGTCTAGTCAGTGCCAAGCCAGTGTCTAGCCTGTGCCTAGCCAGTGTCTAGCCTGTGTCTAGCCTGTGCCCTGCCTGTGACTGGCATGTGCAAAGCCTGTGCCTAGCCAGTGTCTAGCCTGTGTCTAGCCTGTGTTTTGCCTGAGACTGACATGAGCATAGCGTGTGCCTAGCCAGTGTCTAGCCAGTTCCTAGCCTGTGCCTAGCCAGTGTCTAGCCTTTGCCTAGCCTGCGCATAGCCATAGTCTAGCCTGTGCCTATCCAGTGTAAAGCCTCTGTCTAGCCTGTGTCTAGTCTGTGTCTTGACGCTGTCTAGCCGGTGTCTAGCCTGTGCTTAACCTGTGCCTAGCCTGTGCCTAGCCTGTGCCTAGCCAGTGCCTAGCCAGTGCCTAGCCAGTGCCAAGCCAGTGCCTAGCCAGTGCCTAGCCAGTGCCTAGCCAGTGCCTAGCCAGTGCCTAGCCAGTGCCTAGCCTGTGCCTAACCTGTGCCTAGCCTGTGCCTAGCCTGTGTCTAGCCTGTGCCTAGCCTGTGCCTAGCCTGTGCCTAGCTTGTGCCTAGCCTGTGCCTAGCCTGTGCCTAGCCTGTGCCTAGCCTGTGCCTAGCCTGTGCCTAGCCTGTGTCTAGCCTGTGCCTAGCCTGTGTCTAGCCTGTGCCTAGCCTGTGCATAGCGTGTGCCTAGCCAGTGTCTAGCCAGTGCCTAGCCTGTGCCGTGCCTGTGTCAAGCCTTTGTCTAGCCAGAGTCTTGCCTGTGCCTAGCCAATGTATAGCCTCTGTCTATCCTGTGTCTAGTCTGTGTCTTGACGGTGTCAGGCCGGTGTCTAGCCTGTGTCTAGCCTGTGTCTAGTGTGTGTCTAGCCTGTGTCTAGAATGTGTCTAGCCTGTGTCTAGCCTGTGTCTAGCCTGTGTCTAGCCTGTGTCTAGCCTGTGTCTAGACTGTGTCTAGCCTGCGTCTTGCCTGTGTCTAGCATGTGTCTAGCCAGTGTCTAGCCTGTGTCTAGCCTGTGTCTAGCCTGCGTCTAGACTGTGTCTAGCCTGTGTCTATTCTGTGCCAATCCTGTGTCTAGCCTGTGTCTAGCCTATGTCTAGCCTGTGTCTAGCCTGTGCCTAGCCTGTGCCTAGCCTGAGTCTAGCCTGTGTCTAGCCTGTGTCTAGCCTATGTCTAGCCTATGTCTAGCCTGTGTCTAGCCTGTGTCTAGCCTGTGTCTAGCCTGAGTCTAGCCTGTGTCTAGCCTGTGTCTAGCCTATGTCTTGCCTGTGTCTAGCCTGTGTCTAGCCTGTGTCTAGCCTATGTCTAGCCTGTGTCTAGCCTGTGTCTAGCCTATGTCTAGCCTGTGTGTAGCCTGTGTCTAGCCTGTGTCTAGCCTGTGCCTAGCCTGTGCCTAGCCTGTGCCTAGCCTGTGTCTAGCCTGTGTCTAGCCTGTGTCTAGCCTGTGTCTAGCCTGTGTTTAGCCTGTGTCTAGCCTGTGTCCAGCCTGTATCTATTCTGTGCCAAGCCTGTGCCTAGCCAGTGTCTAGCCTGTGCCTTGCCTGTGACTGGCGTTTGCATAGCCTGTACCCAGCCAGTGCCTAGCCAGTACCTAGCCAGTACCTAGCCAGTACCTAGCCAGTACCTAGCCTGTACCTAGCCAGTGCCTAGCATGTACCTAGCCAATGTATAGCCTGTGCCTAGCCAGTGTCTAGCCTGTTCCCAGCCAGTGTCTAGCCTGTGTCTAGCCTGTGTCTAGCCTGTGTCTAGCCTGTGTCTAGCCTGTGTCTAGCCTGTGTCTAGCCTGTGTCTAGCCTGTGCCTAGCTTGTGCCTAGCCTATGCCTAGCCTGTGTCTAGCCTGTGTCTAGCCTATGTCTAGCCTGTGTCTAGCCTGTGCCTAGCCTGTGCCTAGCCTGAGTCTAGCCTGTGTCTAGCCTGTGTCAAGCCTGTGTCTAGAATGTGTCTAGCCTGTGCCTAGCCTGTACCTAGCCAATGTATAGCCTGTGCCTAGCCAGTGTCTAGCCTGTTCCCAGCCAGTGTCTAGCCTGTGTCTAGCCTGTGTCTAGCCTGTGTCTAGCCTGTGTCTAGCCTGTGTCTAGCCTGTGTCTAGCCTGTGTCTAGCCTGTGCCTAGCTTGTGCCTAGCCTATGCCTAGCCTGTGTCTAGCCTGTGTCTAGCCTATGTCTAGCCTGTGTCTAGCCTGTGCCTAGCCTGTGCCTAGCCTGTGCCTAGCCTGAGTCTAGCCTGTGTCTAGCCTGTGTCTAGCCTGTGTCTAGCCTGTGTCCAGCCTGTGTCTAGCCTGTGTCTAGCCTGTGCCTAGCCTGTGCCTAGCTTGTGCCTAGCTTGTGCCTAGCCTATGCCTAGCCTGTGTCTAGCCTGTGTCTAGCCTATGTCTAGCCTGTGTCTAGCCTGTGCCTAGCCTGTGCCTAGCCTGAGTCTAGCCTGTGTCTAGCCTGTGTCTAGCCTATGTCTAGCCTGTGTCTAGCCTATGCCTAGCCTGTGTCTAGCCTGTGTCTAGCCTGTGTCTAGCCTATGTCTAGCCTGTGTCTAGCCTGTGTCTAGCCTGTGTCTAGCCTGTGCCTAGCCTGTGCCTAGCCTGTGTCTAGCCTGTGTCTAGCCTGTGTCTAGCCTGTGTCTAGCCTGTGTCTAGCCTGTGTTTAGCCTGTATCTATTCTGTGCCAAGCCTGTGCCTAGCCAGTGTCTAGCCATTGCCTTGCCTGTGACTGGCATTTGCATAGCCTGTACCTAGCCAGTGCCTAGCCAGTACCTAGCCAGTACCTAGCCTGTACCTAGCCAGTGCCTAGCCTGTACCTAGCCAATGTATAGCCTGTGCCTAGCCAGTGTCTAGCCTGTTCCCAGCCAGTGTCTAGCCTGTGTCTAGCCTGTGTCAAGCCTGTGTCTAGCCTGTGTCTAGCCTGTGTCTAGCCTGTGTCTAGCCTGTGTCCAGCCTGCGCCTAGCTTGTGCCTAGCTTGTGCCTAGCCTGTGTCTAGCCTGTGTCTAGCCTGTGTCTAGCCTGTGTCTAGCCTGTGTCTAGCCTGTATCTATTCTGTGCCAAGCCTGTGCCTAGCCAGTGTCTAGCCTGTGTCTGGCCTGTGCCTTGCCTGTGACTGGCATGTGCATAGCCTGTGCCTAGCCAGTGTCTAGCCTGTGTCTAGCCTGTGCCTCGCCTGAGACTGGCATGTGCATAGCGTGTGCCTAGCCAGTGTCTAGCCAGTGCCTAGCCTGTGCCTAGCCTGTGTCAAGCCTTTGTCTAGCCAGAGTCTAGCCTGTTCCTAGCCAGTGTACAGCCTCTGTCTAGCCTGTGTCTAGTCTGTGTCTTGACGCTGTCTAGCCGGTGTCTAGCCTGTGCTTAACCTGTGCCTAGCCTGTGCCTAGCCTGTGCCTAGCCAGTGCCTAGCCAGTGCCTAGCCAGTGCCTAGCCAGTGCCTAGCCTGTGCCTAACCTGTGCCTAGCCTGTGCCTAGCCTGTGTCTAGCCTGTGCCTAGCCTGTGCCTAGCCTGTGCCTAGCTTGTGCCTAGCCTGTGCCTAGCCTGTGCCTAGCCTGTGCCTAGCCTGTGCCTAGCCTGTGCCTAGCCTGTGTCTAGCCTGTGCCTAGCCTGTGCCTAGCCTGTGCATAGCGTGTGCCTAGCCAGTGTCTAGCCAGTGCCTAGCCAATGTATAGCCTCTGTCTATCCTGTGTCTAGTCTGTGTCTTGACGGTGTCAAGCCGGTGTCTAGCCTGTGTCTAGCCTGTGTCTAGTGTGTTTCTAGCCTGTGTCTAGCCTGTGTCTAGAATGTGTCTAGCCTGTGTCTAGCCTGTGTCTAGCCTGTGTCTAGCCTGTGTCTAGCCTGTGTCTAGCCTGTGTCTAGACTGTGTCTAGCCTGTGTCTTGCCTGTGTCTAGCATGTGTCTAGCCAGTGTCTAGCCTGTGTCTAGCCTGTGTCTAGCCTGCGTCTAGACTGTGTCTAGCCTGTGTCTATTCTGTGCCAATCCTGTGCCTAGGCAGTGTCGAGCCTGTGTCTAGCCTGTGCCTTGCCTGTGACTGGCATTTGCATAGCCTGTACCTAGCCAGTGCCTAGCCAGTACCTACCCAGTACCTAGCCTGTACCTAGCCAGTGCCTAGCCTGTACCTAGCCAATGTATAGCCTGTGCCTAGCCAGTGTCTAGCCTGTTCCCAGCCAGTGTCTAGCCTGAGTCTAGACTGTGTCTAGCCTGTGTCTAGCCTGTGTCTAGCCTGTGTCTAGCCTGTGTCTAGCCTGTGTCTAGCCTGTGTCTAGCCTGTGCCTAGCTTGTGCCTAGCTTGTGCCTAGCCTATGCCTAGCCTGTGTCTAGCCTGTGTCTAGCCTATGTCTAGCCTGTGTCTAGCCTGTGCCTAGCCTGTGCCTAGCCTGAGTCTAGCCTGTGTCTAGCCTGTGTCTAGCCTGTGTCTAGCCTATGTCTAGCCTGTGTCTAGCCTGTGTCTAGCCTGTGTCTAGCCTATGTCTAGCCTGTGTCTAGCCTGTGTCTAGCCTATGTCTAGCCTGTGTGTAGCCTGTGTCTAGCCTGTGTCTAGCCTGTGCCTAGCCTGTGCCTAGCCTGTGCCTAGCCTGTGTCTAGCCTGTGTCTAGCCTGTGTCTAGCCTGTGTCTAGCCTGTGTTTAGCCTGTGTCTAGCCTGTGTCCAGCCTGTATCTATTCTGTGCCAAGCCTGTGCCTAGCCAGTGTCTAGCCTGTGCCTTGCCTGTGACTGGCGTTTGCATAGCCTGTACCTAGCCAGTGCCTAGCCAGTACCTAGCCAGTGCCTAGCCAGTACCTAGCCAGTACCTAGCCAGTACCTAGCCAGTACCTAGCCTGTACCTAGCCAGTGCCTAGCCTGTACCTAGCCAATGTATAGCCTGTGCCTAGCCAGTGTCTAGCCTGTTCCCAGCCAGTGTCTAGCCTGTGTCTAGCCTGTGTCTAGCCTGTGTCTAGCCTGTGTCTAGCCTGTGCCTAGCTTGTGCCTAGCCTATGCCTAGCCTGTGTCTAGCCTGTGTCTAGCCTATGTCTAGCCTGTGTCTAGCCTGTGCCTAGCCTGTGCCTAGCCTGAGTCTAGCCTGTGTCTAGCCTGTGTCTAGCCTGTGTCTAGAATGTGTCTAGCCTGTGCCTAGCCTGTACCTAGCCAATGTATAGCCTGTGCCTAGCCAGTGTCTAGCCTGTTCCCAGCCAGTGTCTAGCCTGTGTCTAGCCTGTGTCTAGCCTGTGTCTAGTCTGTGTCTAGCCTGTGCCTAGCTTGTGCCTAGCCTATGCCTAGCCTGTGTCTTGCCTGTGTCTAGCCTATGTCTAGCCTGTGTCTAGCCTGTGTCTAGCCTGTGTCTAGCCTGTGTCTAGCCTGTGTCTAGCCTGTGTCTAGCCTGTGTCTAGCCTGTGTCTAGCCTGTGTCTAGCCTGTGTCTAGCCTGTGTTTAGCCTGTATCTATTCTGTGCCAAGCCTGTGCCTAGCCAGTGTCTAGCCTGTGCCTTGCCTGTGACTGGCATTTGCATAGCCTGTACCTAGCCAGTGCCTAGCCAGTACCTAGCCACTACCTAGCCTGTACCTAGCCACTGCCTAGCCTGTACCTAGCCAATGTATAGCCTGTGCCTAGCCAGTGTCTAGCCTGTTCCCAGCCAGTGTCTAGCCTGTGTCTAGCCTGTGTCATGCCTGTGTCTGCCTGTGTCTAGCCTGTGTCTAGCCTGTGTCTAGCCTGTGTCTAGCCTGTGTCTAGCCTGTGTCCAGCCTGCGCCTAGCTTGTGCCTAGCTTGTGCCTAGCCTGTGTCTAGCCTGTGTCTAGCCTGTGTCTAGCCTGTATCTATTCTGTGCCAAGCCTGTGCCTAGCCAGTGTCTAGCCTGTGTCTGGCCTGTGCCTTGCCTGTGACTGGCATGTGCATAGCCTGTGCCTAGCCAGTGTCTAGCCTGTGTCTAGCCTGTGCCTCGCCTGAGACTGGCATGTGCATAGCGTGTGCCTAGCCAGTGTCTAGCCAGTGCCTAGCCTGTGCCTAGCCTGTGTCAAGCCTTTGTCTAGCCAGAGTCTAGCCTGTTCCTAGCCAGTGTACAGCCTCTGTCTAGCCTGTGTCTTGACGGTGTCAAGCCGGTGTCTAGCCTGTGTCTAGCCTGTGTCTAGCCTGTGTCTAGAATGTGTCTAGCCTGTGTCTAGCCTGGGTCTAGCCTGTGTCTAGCCTGTGTCTAGACTGTGTCTAGCCTGTGTCTAGCCTGTGTCTAGCCTGTGTCTAGCCTGTATCTAGCCTGTGTCTAGCATGTGCCTAGCCAGTGTACAGCCTCTGTCTGGCCTGTGTCTAGTCTGTGTCTTGACGGTGTCAAGCCGGTGTCTAGCCTGTGTCTAGCCTGTGTCTAGAATGTGTCTAGCCTGTGTCTAGCCTGTGTCTAGCCTGTGCCTGGCCTGTGACTGGCATGTGCATTGCCTGTGCCTAGCCCCTGCCTAGCCTGTACCTAGCCAGTGCCTAGCCTGTACCTAGCCAGTACCTAGCCTGTACCTAGCCAGTACCCAGCCTATACCTAGCCAGTGCCTAGGCTGTACCTAGCCAGTGCCTAGCCTGTACCTAGCCAGTGCCTAGCCTGTACCTAGCCAATGTCTAGCCTGTGCCCAGCCAGTGTCTAGCCTGTGTCTAGCTTGTGCCTAGCCAGTTTCAAGCCTGTGTCTAGCCTCTGCTTAGCCAGTGTCTAGTCAGTGCCAAGCCAGTGTCTAGCCTGTGCCTAGCCAGTGTCTAGCCTGTGTCTAGCCTGTGCCTTGCCTGTGACTGGCATGTGCAAAGCCTGTGCCTAGCCAGTGTCTAGCCTGTGTCTAGCCTGTGCCTTGTCTGAGACTGACATGAGCATAGCGTGTGCCTAGCCAGTGTCTAGCCAGTTCCTAGCCTGTGCCTAGCCAGTGTCTAGCCTTTGCCTAGCCTGCGCATAGCCATAGTCTAGCCTGTGCCTATCCAGTGTAAAGCCTCTGTCTAGCCTGTGTCTAGTCTGTGTCTTGACGCTGTCTAGCCGGTGTCTAGCCTGTGCTTAACCTGTGCCTAGCCTGTGCCTAGCCTGTGCCTAGCCTGTGCCTAGCCAGTGCCTAGCCAGTGCCTAGCCAGTGCCTAGCCAGTGCCTAGCCAGTGCCTAGCCAGTGCCAAGCCAGTGCCTAGCCAGTGCCAAGCCAGTGCCTAGCCAGTGCCTAGCCAGTGCCTAGCCAGTGCCTAGCCAGTGCCTAGCCAGTGCCTAGCCAGTGCCTAGCCAGTGCCCAGCCAGTGCCTAGCCAGTGCCTAGCCAGTGCCTAGCCAGTGCCTAGCCAGTGCCTAGCCAGTGCCTAGCCAGTGCTTAGCCAGTGCCTAGCCAGTGCCTAGCCAGTTCCTAGCCTGTGCCTAGCCAGTGTCTAGCCTTTGCCTAGCCTGCGCATAGCCATAGTCTAGCCTGTGCCTATCCAGTGTAAAGCCTCTGTCTAGCCTGTGTCTAGTCTGTGTCTTGACGCTGTCTAGCCGGTGTCTAGCCTGTGCTTAACCTGTGCCTAGCCTGTGCCTAGCCTGTGCCTAGCCTGTGCCCTAGCCAGTGCCTAGCCAGTGCCTAGCCAGTGCCTAGCCAGTGCCTAGCCAGTGCCTAGCCAGTGCCAAGCCAGTGCCTAGCCAGTGCCAAGCCAGTGCCTAGCCAGTGCCTAGCCAGTGCCTAGCCAGTGCCTAGCCAGTGCCTAGCCAGTGCCTAGCCAGTGCCTAGCCAGTGCCTAGCCAGTGCCTAGCCAGTGCCTAGCCAGTGCCTAGCCAGTGCCTAGCCAGTGCCTAGCCAGTGCCTAGCCAGTGCCTAGCTTGTGCCTAGCCTGTGTCTAGCCTGTGTCTAGCCTGTGTCTAGCCTGTATCTATTCTGTGCCAAGCCTGTGCCTAGCCAGTGTCTAGCCTGTGTCTGGCCTGTGTCTAGCCTGTGTCTAGCCTATGTCTAGCCTGTGTCTAGCCTGTGTCTAGCCTGTGTCTAGCCTGTGCCTAGCCTGTGCCTAGCCTGTGCCTAGCCTGTGCCTAGCCTGTGCCTAGCCTGTGCCCAGCCTGTGCCTAGCCTGTGCCTAGCCTGTGTCTAGCCTGTGTCTAGCCTGTGTCTAGCCTGTGTCTAGCATGTGTCTTGACGCTGTCTAGCCGGTGTCTAGCCTGTGCTTAACCTGTGCCTAGCCTGTGCCTAGCCTGTGCCTAGCCAGTGCCTAGCCAGTGCCTAGCCAGTGCCTAGCCAGTGCCTAGCTTGTGCCTAGCCTGTGTCTAGCCTGTGTCTAGCCTGTGTCTAGCCTGTGCCTAGCCAGTGCCTAGCCAGTGCCAAGCCAGTGCCTAGCCAGTGCCTAGCCAGTGCCAAGCCAGTGCCTAGCCAGTGCCTAGCCAGTGCCTAGCCAGTGCCTAGCCAGTGCCTAGCCAGTGCCTAGCCAGTGCCTAGCCAGTGCCTAGCCAGTGCCTAGCCAGTTCCTAGCCAGTGTCTTGCCTTTGCCTAGCCTGCGCATAGCCATAGTCTAGCCTGTGCCTATCCAGTGTAAAGCCTCTGTCTAGCCTGTGTCTAGTCTGTGTCTTGACGCTGTCTAGCCGGTGTCTAGCCTGTGCTTAACCTGTGCCTAGCCTGTGCCTAGCCTGTGCTTAACCTGTGCCTAGCCTGTGCCTAGCCTGTGCCTAGCCTGTGCCTAGCCAGTGCCTAGCCAGTGCCTAGCCAGTGCCTAGCCAGTGCCAAGCCAGTGCCTAGCCAGTGCCTAGCCAGTGCCTAGCCAGTGCCTAGCCAGTGCCTAGCCAGTGCCTAGCCAGTGCCTAGCCAGTGCCTAGCCAGTGCCTAGCCAGTGCCTAGCTTGTGCCTAGCCTGTGTCTAGCCTGTGTCTAGCCTGTGTCTAGCCTGTATCTATTCTGTGCCAAGCCTGTGCCTAGCCAGTGTCTAGCCTGTGTCTGGCCTGTGCCTTGCCTGTGACTGGCATGTGCATAGCCTGTGCCTAGCCAGTGTCTAGCCTGTGTCTAGCCTGTGCCTCGCCTGAGACTGGCATGTGCATAGCGTGTGCCTAGCCAGTGTCTAGCCAGTGCCTAGCCTGTGCCTAGCCTGTGTCAAGCCTTTGTCTAGCCAGAGTCTAGCCTGTGTCTAGCCTGTGTCTAGAATGTGTCTAGCCTGTGTCTAGCCTGGGTCTAGCCTGTGTCTAGCCTGTGTCTAGACTGTGTCTAGCCTGTGTCTAGCCTGTGTCTAGCCTGTGTCTAGCATGTGCCTAGCCAGTGTACAGCCTCTGTCTGGCCTGTGTCTAGTCTGTGTCTTGACGGTGTCAAGCCGGTGTCTAGCCTGTGTCTAGCCTGTGTCTAGAATGTGTCTAGCCTGTGTCTAGCCTGTGTCTAGCCTGTGCCTGGCCTGTGACTGGCATGTGCATAGCCTGTGCCTAGCCCCTGCCTAGCCTGTACATAGCCAGTGCCTAGCCTGTACCTAGCCAGTACCTAGCCTGTACCTAGCCAGTACCCAGCCTATACCTAGCCAGTGCCTAGCCTGTACCTAGCCAGTGCCTAGCCTGTACCTAGCCAGTGCCTAGCCTGTACCTAGCCAGTGCCTAGCCTGTACCTAGCCAATGTCTAGCCTGTGCCCAGCCAGTGTCTAGCCTGTGTCTAGCCTGTGCCTAGCCAGTTTCAAGCCTGTGTCTAGACTCTGCTTAGCCAGTGTCTAGTCAGTGCCAAGCCAGTGTCTAGCCTGTGCCTAGCCAGTGTCTAGCCTGTGTCTAGCCTGTGCCCTGCCTGTGACTGGCATGTGCAAAGCCTGTGCCTAGCCAGTGTCTAGCCTGTGTCTAGCCTGTGCCATGCCTGAGACTGACATGAGCATAGCGTGTGCCTAGCCAGTGTCTAGCCAGTTCCTAGCCTGTGCCTAGCCAGTGTCTAGCCTTTGCCTAGCCTGCGCATAGCCATAGTCTAGCCTGTGCCTATCCAGTGTAAAGCCTCTGTCTAGCCTGTGTCTAGTCTGTGTCTTGACGCTGTCTAGCCGGTGTCTAGCCTGTGCTTAACCTGTGCCTAGCCTGTGCCTAGCCTGTGCCTAGCCAGTGCCTAGCCTGTGCCTAGCCTGTGCCTAGCCAGTGCCTAGCCAGTGCCTAGCCAGTGCCTAGCCAGTGCCTAGCCAGTGCCTAGCCAGTGCCTAGCCAGTGCCTGGCCAGTGCCTAGCCAGTGCCTAGCCAGTGCCTAGCCAGTGCCTAGCCAGTGCCTAGCCAGTGCCTAGCCAGTGCCTAGCCAGTGCCTAGCCAGTGCCTAGCCAGTGCCTAGCCAGTGCCTAGCCAGTGCCTAGCCAGTGCCTAGCCAGTGCCTAGCCAGTGCCTAGCCAGTGCCTAGCCAGTGCCTAGCCGGTGCCTAGCCAGTGCCTAGCCAGTGCCTAGCCAGTGCCTAGCCAGTGCCTAGCCAGTGCCTAGCCAGTGCCTAGCCAGTGCCTGGCCAGTGCCTAGCCAGTGCCTGGCCAGTGCCTGGCCAGTGCCTAGCCAGTGCCTGGCCAGTGCCTAGCCAGTGCCTAGCCAGTGCCTAGCCAGTGCCTAGCCAGTGCCTGGCCAGTGCCCCAGCCAGTGCCTAGCCAGTGCCTAGCCAGTGCCCAGCCAGTGCCTAGCCAGTGCCTAGCCAGTGCCTAGCCAGTGCCTAGCCAGTGCCTAGCCAGTGCCTAGCCAGTGCCTAGCCAGTGCCTAGCCAGTGCCTAGCCAGTGCCTAGCCAGTGCCTAGCCAGTGCCTAGCCAGTGCCTAGCCAGTGCCTAGCCAGTGCCTAGCCAGTGCCTAGCCAGTGCCTAGCCAGTGCCTAGCCAGTGCCTAGCCAGTGTGCCTAGCCAGTGCCTAGCCAGTGCCTAGCCAGTGCCTAGCCAGTGCCTAGCCAGTGCCTAGCCAGTGCCTAGCCAGTGCCTAGCCAGTGCCTAGCCTGTGCCTAACCTGTGCCTAGCCTGTGCCTAGCTTGTGCCTAGCCTGTGCCTAGCCTGTGCCTAGCCTGTGCCTAGCCTGTGCCTAGCCTGTGCCTAGCCTGTGCCTTGCCTGTGTCTAGCGTATGTCTAGCCTGTGTCTAGCCTGTGTATAGCCTCTGTCTAGCCTATGTCTAGCCTGTGTCTAGCCTGTGTCTAGCCTGTGTCTAGCCTGTGTCTAGCCTGTGTCTAGCCTGTGTCTAGCCTGTATCTAGCCTGTGCCTAGCTTGTGCCTAGCTTGTGCCTAGCTTGTGCCTAGCCTATGCCTAGCCTGTGTCTAGCCTGTGTCTAGCCTATGTCTAGCCTGTGTCTAGCCTGTGCCTAGCCTGTGCCTAGCCTGTGTCTAGCCTGTGTCTAGCCTGTGTCTAGCCTATGTCTAGCCTGTGTCTAGCCTATGTCTAGCCTGTGTCTAGCCTATGTCTAGCCTGTGTCTAGCCTATGTCTAGCCTGTGTCTAGCCTATGTCTAGCCTGTGTCTAGCCTGTGTCTAGCCTATGTCTAGCCTGTGTCTAGCCTGTGTCTAGCCTGTGTCTAGCCTGTGCCTAGCCTGTGCCTAGCCTGTGCCTAGCCTGTGCCTAGCCTGTGCCTAGCCTGTGCCTAGCCTGTGCCTAGCCTGTGCCTAGCCTGTGCCCAGCCTGTGCCTAGCCTGTGCCTTCCTGCCTGTGTCTAGCCTGTGCCTAGCCTGTGTCTAGCCTGTGCCTAGCCTGTGTCTAGCCTGTGTCTAGCCTGTGTCTAGCCTGTGTCTAGCCTGTATCTATTCTGTGCCAAGCCTGTGCCTAGCCAGTGTCTAGCCTGTGCCTTGCCTGTGACTGGCATTTGCATAGCCTGTACCTAGCCAGTGCCTAGCCAGTACCTAGCCAGTACCTAGCCTGTACCTAGCCAGTGCCTAGCCTGTACCTAGCCAATGTATAGCCTGTGCCTAGCCAGTGTCTAGCCTGTTCCCAGCCAGTGTCTAGCCTGTGTCTAGCCTGTGTCTAGCCTGTGTCTAGCCTGTGTCTAGCCTGTGTCTAGCCTGTGTCTAGCCTGTGTCTAGCCTGTGTCTAGCCTGTGTCTAGCCTGTGTCTAGCCTGTGTCTAGCCTGTGTCTAGCCTGTGTCTAGCCTGTGTCTAGCCTGTGTCTAGCCTGTGTCCAGCCTGCGCCTAGCTTGTGCCTAGCTTGTGCCTAGCCTGTGTCTAGCCTGTGTCTAGCCTGTGTCTAGCCTGTGTCTAGCCTGTATCTATTCTGTGCCAAGCCTGTGCCTAGCCAGTGTCTAGCCAGTGTCTGGCCTGTGCCTTGCCTGTGACTGGCATGTGCATAGCCTGTGCCTAGCCAGTGTCTAGCCTGTGTCTAGCCTGTGCCTCGCCTGAGACTGGCATGTGCATAGCGTGTGCCTAGCCAGTGTCTAGCCAGTGCCTAGCCTGTGCCTAGCCTGTGTCAAGCCTTTGTCTAGCCCGAGTCTAGCCTGTGTCTAGCCTGTGTCTAGAATGTGTCTAGCCTGTGTCTAGCCTGGGTCTAGCCTGTGTCTAGCCTGTGTCTAGACTGTGTCTAGCCTGTGTCTAGCCTGTGTCTAGCCTGTGTCTAGCATGTGCCTAGCCAGTGTACAGCCTCTGTCTGGCCTGTGTCTAGTCTGTGTCTTGACGGTGTCAAGCCGGTGTCTAGCCTGTGTCTAGCCTGTGTCTAGAATGTGTCTAGCCTGTGTCTAGCCTGTGTCTAGCCTGTGCCTGGCCTGTGACTGGCATGTGCATAGCCTGTGCCTAGCCCCTGCTTAGCCTGTACCTAGCCAGTGCCTAGCCTGTACCTAGCCAGTACCTAGCCTGTACCTAGCCAGTGCCTAGCCTTTACCTAGCCAGTGCCTAGCCTGTACCTAGCCAATGTCTAGCCTGTGCCCAGCCAGTGTCTAGCCTGTGTCTAGCCTGTGCCTAGCCAGTTTCAAGCCTGTGTCTAGCCTCTGCTTAGCCAGTGTCTAGTCAGTGCCAAGCCAGTGTCTAGCCTGTGCCTAGCCAGTGTCTAGCCTGTGTCTAGCCTGTGCCCTGCCTGTGACTGGCATGTGCAAAGCCTGTGCCTAGCCAGTGTCTAGCCTGTGTCTAGCCTGTGCCTTGCCTGAGACTGACATGAGCATAGCGTATGCCTAGCCAGTGTCTAGCCAGTTCCTAGCCTGTGCCTAGCCAGTGTCTAGCCTTTGCCTAGCCTGCGCATAGCCATAGTCTAGCCTGTGCCTATCCAGTGTAAAGCCTCTGTCTAGCCTGTGTCTAGTCTGTGTCTTGACGCTGTCTAGCCGGTGTGTAGCCTGTGCTTAACCTGTGCCTAGCCTGTGCCTAGCCTGTGCCTAGCCTGTGCCTAGCAAGTGCCTAGCCAGTGCCTAGCCAGTGCCAAGCCAGTGCCTAGCCAGTGCCTAGCCAGTGCCTAGCCAGTGCCTAGCCAGTGCCTAGCCAGTGCCTAGCCTGTGCCTAACCTGTGCCTAGCCTGTGCCTAGCCTGTGTCTAGCCTGTGCCTAGCCTGTGCCTAGCCTGTGCCTAGCTTGTGCCTAGCCTGTGCCTAGCCTGTGCCTAGCCTGTGCCTAGCCTGTGCCTAGCCTGTGTCTAGCCTGTGCCTAGCCTGTGCATAGCGTGTGCCTAGCCAGTGTCTAGCCAGTGCCTAGCCTGTGCCGTGCCTGTGTCAAGCCTTTGTCTAGCCAGAGTCTAGCCTGTGCCTAGCCAATGTATAGCCTCTGTCTATCCTGTGTCTAGTCTGTGTCTTGACGGTGTCAAGCCGGTGTCTAGCCTGTGTCTAGCCTGTGTCTAGTGTGTGTCTAGCCTGTGTCTAGCCTGTGTCTAGAATGTGTCTAGCCTGTGTCTAGCCTGTGTCTAGCCTGTGTCTAGCCTGTGTCTAGCCTGTGTCTAGCCTGTGTCTAGCCTGTATCTAGACTGTGTCTAGCCTGTGTCTTGCCTGTGTCTAGCATGTGTCTAGCCAGTGTCTAGCCTGTGTCTAGCCTGTGTCTAGCCTGCGTCTAGACTGTGTCTAGCCTGTGTCTATTTTGTGCCAATCCTGTGCCTAGGCAGTGTCGAGCCTGTGTCTAGCCTGTGCCTTGCCTGTGACTGGCATTTGCATACCCTGTACCTAGCCAGTGCCTAGCCAGTACCTACCCAGTACCTAGCCTGTACCTAGCCAGTGCCTAGCCTGTACCTAGCCAATGTATAGCCTGTGCCTAGCCAGTGTCTAGCCTGTTCCCAGCCAGTGTCTAGCCTGAGTCTAGACTGTGTCTAGACTGTGTCTAGCCTGTATCTAGCCTGTGTCTAGCCTGTGTCTAGCCTGTGTCTAGCCTGTGTCTAGCCTGTGTCTAGCCTGTGTCTAGCCTATGTCTAGACTGTGTCTAGCCTGTGTCTTGCCTGTGTCTAGCATGTGTCTAGCCAGTGTCTAGCCAGTGTCTAGCCTGTGTCTAGCCTGTGCCTGGCCTGTGCCTGGCCTGTGACAGGCATGTGCATAGCCTGTGCCTAGCCTCTGCCTAGCCTGTACCTAGCCAATGCCTAGCCTGTACCTAGCCAGTACCTAGCCTGTACCTAGCCAGTACCCAGCCTGTACCTAGCCAGTGCCTAGCCTGTACCTAGCCAGTGCCTAGCCTGTACCTAGCCAGTGCCTAGCCTGTACCTAGCCAGTGTCCAGCCTGTGCCCAGCCAGTGTCTAGCCTGTGCCTAGCCAGTTTCAAGCCTGTGTCTAGCCTGTGCTTAGCCAGTGTCTAGTCTGTGTCTAGCCTATGTCTAGCCTGTGTCTAGCCTGTGCCTAGCTTGTTTCTAGCCTGTGTCTAGCCTGTGTCTAGCCTGTGTCTAGCCTGTGTCTAGCCTGGGTCTAGCCTGTGTCTAGCCTGTGTGTGTAGCCTGTGTCTAGCCTGTGTCTATTCTGTGCCAAGCCTGTACCTAGCCAGTGCCTAGCATGTACCTAGCCAGTGCCTAGCCTGTACCTAGCCAGTGTCTAGCCTGTGCCTAGCCAGTGTCTAGCCTGTGCCCAGCCAGTGTCTAGCCAGTGTCTAGCCTGTGCCTAGCCAGTGTATAGCCTCTGTCTATCCTGTGTCTAGTCTGTGTCTTGACGGTGTCAAGCCGGTGTCTAGCCTGTGTCTAGCCTGTGTCTAGTCTGTGTCTAGCCTGTGTCTAGCTTGTGTCTAGAATGTGTCTAGCCTGTGTCTAGCCTGGGTCTAGCCTGTGTCTAGCCTGTGTCTTGCCTGTGTCTAGCATGTGTCTAGCCAGTGTCTAGCCTGTGTCTAGCCTGTGTCTAGCCTGTGTCTAGCCTGTGTCTAGCCTGTGTCTAGCCTGTGTCTAGCCTGTGTCTAGCCTGTGTCTAGCCTGTGTCTAGCCTATGTCTAGACTGTGTCTAGCCTGTGTCTTGCCTGTGTCTAGCATGTGTCTAGCCAGTGTCTAGCCAGTGTCTAGCCTGTGTCTAGCCTGTGCCTGGCCTGTGCCTGGCCTGTGACAGGCATGTGCATAGCCTGTGCCTAGCCTCTGCCTAGCCTGTACCTAGCCAATGCCTAGCTTGTACCTAGCCAGTACCTAGCCTGTACCTAGCCAGTACCCAGCCTGTACCTAGCCAGTACCTAGCCTGTTCCTAGCCAGTGCCTAGCCTGTACCTAGCCAATGTATAGCCTGTGCCTATCCAGTGTCTAGCCTGTTCCCAGCCAGTGTCTAGCCTGTGTTTAGACTGTGTCTAGACTGTGTCTAGCCTGTGTCTAGCCTGTGTCTAGCCTGTGTCTAGCCTGTGTCTAGCCTATGTCTAGACTGTGTCTAGCCTGTGTCTTGCCTGTGTCTAGTCTATGTCTAGACTGTGTCTAGCCTGTGTCTTGCCTGTGTCTAGCATGTGTCTAGCCAGTGTCTAGCCTGTGTCTAGCCTGTGCCTGGCCTGTGACTGGCATGTGCATAGCCTGTGCCTAGCCTCTGCCTAGCCTGTGCCTAGCCTCTGCTTAACCTGTACCTAGCCAGTGCCTAGCCTGTACCTAGCCAGTACCTAGCCTTTACCTAGCCAGTGCCCAGCCTGTGCCTAGCCAGTGCCTAGCCTGTGCCTAGCCAGTGCCTAGCCTGTACCTAGCCAGTGTCTAGCCTGTGCCTAGCCAGTGTCTAGCCTGTGCCCAGCCAGTGTCTAGCCTGTGTCTAGCCTGTGCTTAGCCAGTGTCTAGTCAGTGCCAAGCCAGTGTCTAGCCTGTGCCTAGCCAGTGGCTAGCCTGTGTCTAGCCTGTGCCTTGCCTGTGACTGGCATGTGCATAGCCTGTGCCTAGCCAGTGTCTAGCCTGTGCCTTGCCTGTGCCTTGCCTGTGCCTTGCCTGAGACTGGCATGAGCATAGCGTGTGCCTAGCCAGTGTCTAGCCAGTGCTTAGCCTGTGCCTAGCCAGTATCTAGCCTTTGTCTAGCATGTGCATAGCCAGAGTCTAGACTGTGCCTAGCCAGTGTATAGCCTCTGTCTAGCCTGTGCCTAGCCAGTGTATAGCCTCTGTCTTGACGGTGTCTAGCCGGTGTCTAGCCTGTGCTTAGCCTGTGCCTAGCCTGTGCCTAGCCTGTGCCTAGCGTAAGCCTAGCCTGAGCCTAGCCAGTGCCTAGCCAGTGCATAGCCAGTGCCTAGCCGGTGCCTAGCCTGTGCCTAGCCCAGCCTAGCCTGTGCCTAGCCTGTGCCTAGCCTGTGCCTAGCCTGCTAGCCTGTGCCTAGCCCTAGCCTGTGCCTAGCCTGTGCCTAGCCTGTGCCTAGCCTAGCCCAGCCTAGCCTGTGCCTAGCCTGTGCCTAGCCTGTGCCTAGCCTGTGTGCCCAGCCTGTGCCTAGCCCAGCCTAGCCTCAGCCTAGCCTGCCTGTGCCTAGCCTGTGCCTGTGCCCAGCCTGTGCCTGCCTAGCCTGTGCCTAGCCTGTGCCTAGCCTGTGCCTAGCCTGTGCCTAGCCTGTGCCTAGCCTGTGCCTAGCCTGTGCCTAGCCTGTGCCTAGCCTGTGCCTAGCCTGTGCCTAGCCTGTGCCTAGCCTGTGCCTAGCCTGTGCCTAGCCCAGCCTCAGCCTGTGCCTAGCCTAGCCTGTGCCTAGCCTGTGCCTAGCCTGTGCCTAGCCTCTGCCTAGCCTGTGCCTAGCCTGTGCCTAGCCTGTGCCTAGCCTGTGCCTAGCCTGTGCCTAGCCTGTGCCTAGCCTGTGCCTAGCCTGTGCCTAGCCTGTGCCTAGCCTGTGCCTAGCCTGTGCCTAGCCTGTGCCTAGCCTGTGCCTAGCCTGTGCCTAGCCTGTGCCTAGCCTGTGCCTAGCCCTAGCCTGTGCCCAGCCTGTGCCTATCCTGTGTGCTAGCCTGTGCCTAGCCTGTGCCTAGCCTGTGCCTAGCCTGTGCCTAGCCTGTGCCTAGCCTGTGTCTAGCCTGTGTCTAGCCTGTGTCTAGCCTGTGTCTAGCCTTTGTCTAGCCTGTGCCTAGCCTGTGTCTAGCCTGTGTCTAGCCTGTGTCTAGCCTGTGTCTACCCTGTGTATAGCCTCTGTCTAGCCTATGTCTAGCCTGTGTCAAGTCTGTGTCTAGCCTGTGTCTAGCCTGTGTCTACCCTGTGTCTAGCCTCTATCTAGCCTGTGTCTAGCCTGTGTCTAGCCTGTGTCTATCCTGTGTCTAGCCTGTGTCTTGCCTGTGTCTAGCCTGTGTCTAGCCTCTGTCTAGCCTCTGTCTAGCCTCTGTCTAGCCAGTGCGTAGCCTGTGCCTAGCCAGTGTCTAGCCTTTGTCTAGCCTGTGCATAGCCAGAGTGTAGCCTGTGCCTAGCCAGTGTATAGCCAGAGTCTAGCCTGTGTCTTGTCTGTGTCTTGACGGTGTCTAGCCGGTGTCTAGCCGGTGTCTAGCCTGTGCTTAACCTGTGCCAAGCCTGTGCCTAGCCTGTGTCTAGCCTGTGTCTAGCCTGTGCCTGGCCTGTGACTGGCATGTGCATAGCCTGTGCCTAGCCTCTGCCTAGCCTGTGCCTAGCCTCTGCCTAGCCTGTGCCTAGCCAGTGCCTAGCCTGTGCCTAGCCAGTGCCTAGCCTGTACCTAGCCAGTGCCCAGCCTGTACCTAGCCAGTGCCTAGCCTGTACCTAGCCAGTGCCTAGCCTGTGCCTAGCCAGTGTCTAGCCTGTGCCTAGCCTGTGCCTAGCCAGTGTCTAGCCTGTGTCTAGCCTGTGCCTAGCCAGTGCGCCTGTGTCTAGCCTGTGCTTAGCCAGTGTCTAGTCAGTGCCAAGCCAGTGTCTAGCCTGTGCCTAGCCAGTGGCTAGCCTGTGTCTAGCCTGTGCCTTGCCTGTGACTGGCATGTGCATAGCCTGTGCCTAGCCAGTGTCTAGCCTGTGCCTTGCCTGTGCCTTGCCTGTGCCTTGCCTGAGACTGGCATGAGCATAGCGTGTGCCTAGCCAGTATTTAGCCTTTGTCTAGCATGTGCATAGCCAGAGTCTAGCCTGTGCCTAGCCAGTGTATAGCCTCTGTCTAGCCTGTGCCTAGCCAGTGTATAGCCTCTGTCTAGCCTGTGTCTTGACGGTGTCTAGCCGGTGTCTAGCCTGTGCCTAGCCTGTGCCTAGCCTGTGCCTAGCCTGTGCCTAGCCTGTGCCTAGCCTGTGCCTAGCCTGTGCCTAGCCTGTGCCTAGCCTGTGCCTAGCCTGTGCCTAGCCTGTGCCTAGCCTGTGCCCAGCTGTCTAGCCTGTGCCTAGCCTGTGCCTAGCCTGTGCCTAGCCTGTGCCTAGCCTGTGCCTAGCCTAGCCTAGCCTGTGCCTAGCCTGTGCCTAGCCTGTGCCTAGCCTGTGCCTAGCCTAGTGCCTAGCCTGTGCCTAGCCTGTGCCTAGCCTGTTGCCTAGCCTGTGCCTAGCCTGTGCCCAGCCTGTGCCCAGCCTTGTGCCTAGCCTAGGGCCTAGCCTGTGCCTAGCCTGTGCCTAGCCTGTGCCCCTAGCCTGTGCCTCCAGCATGTGCCCAGCCTGTGCCTAGCCTAGCCTGTGCCTAGCCTGTGTCTAGCCTGTGCCTAGCAGCCTATGGTCTGTGTAGCCTGTGTCTGGCCCTGTGTATAGCCTGTGCCTAGCCTGTGTCTAGCCTGTGTGCCTAGCCTGTGTCTGGCCTCTAGCCTAGCCTGTGTTCTAGCCTGTGTCTAGCCCTGTGTCTAGCCTGTGTCTAGCCTGTGTCTAGCCAGTGTCTAGCCTGTGTCTAGCCTGTGTCTAGCCTGTGGTGTAGCTTGCTCTAGCCTGTGTCT
>JAEIHA010000664.1:0-26770 GCA_018904595.1 Zaprionus indianus | reverse complement strand
GCACAGGCTAGGCACAGGCCAGACACAGGCCAGACACAGGCAAGACACAGGCAAGACACAGGCTAGACACAGGCTAGACACAGGCTAGACACAGGCTAGACACTAGGCTAGACACAGGCTAGACACAGGCTAGACACAGGCTAGACACAGGCTAGACACTGGCTAGACACACAGGCTAGGCACTGGCTAGACACAGGCAAGACACAGGCTAGACACAGGCTAGACACAGGGCTAAGACACAGGCTAGACACAGGCTAGAAACACAGGCTAGACAAAAGGCTAGACACAGGCTAGACACAGGCTAGACACAGGCTAGACACAGGCTAGACACAGGCTAGACACAGGCTAGGCACAGGCTAGACACAGGCTAAGGCACTGGCTAGACACAGGCTAGACACAGGCTAGGCACAGGCTAGGCACTGGCTAGGCACTGGCTAGGGCACTGGCTAGGCACTGGCTAGGCACTTAGACTAGGCACTGGCTAGCGCACTGGCTAGGCACTTGGCCAGGGCACTGGCTAGGCACTGGCTAGGCACTGGCTAGGCACTGGCTAGGCACTGGCTAGGCACTGGCTAGGCACTAGGCTAGGCACTGGGCTAGGCACTGGCTAGGCACTGGCTAGACACTGGCTAGGCACTGGCTAGGCACTGGCTAGGCACTGGCTAGACACAGGCCAGACAAAGGCGAGACAGAGGCTAGACACAGGCTAGACACAGGCTAGACACAGGCTAGACACTGGCTAGACACAGGCTAGACAGAGGCTAGACACAGGCTAGACACAGGCTAGACACAGGCTAGACACAGGCTAGACACAGGCTAGACACAGGCTAGACACAGGCTAGACACAGGCTAAACACAGGCTAGACACAGGCTAGACACAGGCTAGACACAGGCTAGACACGAGGCTAGACACAGGCTAGACACAGGCTAGACACAGGCTAGACACAGGCTAGACACAGGCTAGACACAGGCTAGACACAGGCTAGACACAGGCTAGACACAGGCTAGACACAGGCTAGACACTGGCTAGACACTGGCTAGACACAGGCTAGACACAGGCTAGACACAGGCTAGACATGGCTAGACACAGGCTAGACACAGGCTAGACACAGGCTAGACACAGGCTAGACACAGGCTAGACACAGGCAAGGCACAGGCTAGACACAGGCTAGACACAGGCTAGACACAGGCTAGGCACAGGCTAGACACAGGCTAGACACAGGCTAGACACAGGCTAGACACTAGGCTAGACACTGGCTAGACACTGAGGCTAGACACAGGCTAGACACTGGCTAGACACTGGCTAGACACTGGCTAGACACAGGCTAGACACAGGCTAGACACAGGCTAGACACAGGCTAGACACAGGCTAGACACAGGCTAGACACTGGCTAGACACAGGCTACTACAGGCTAGACACAGGCTAGACACAGGCTAGGCACTGGCTAGACACAGGCTAGACACAGGCTAGACACAGGCTAGACACAGGCTAGACACAGGCTAGACACAGGCTAGACACAGGCTAGACACAGGCTAGACACAGGCTAGGCACTGGCTAGGCACTGGCTAGACAGAGACTAGACACAGGCTAGACACAGGCTAGACACAGGCTAGACACAGGCTAGACATGCTAGACACAGGCTAGACACAGGCCAGACACAGGCTAGACACTGGCTAGACACAGGCTAGGACACAGGCTAGACACAGGCTAGACACTGGCTAGACACAGGCTAGACACTGGCTAGACACAGGCTAGAACAGACGCTAGACACAGGCTAGACACAGGCTAGGCACAGGCTAGACACTGGCTAGACACTGGCTAGACACTGGCTAGACACAGGCTAGGCACTGGCTAGGCACTGGCTAGGCACTGGCTAGGCACTGGCTAGGCACTGGCTAGGCACTGGCTAGGCACTGGCCAGGCACTGGCTAGGCACTGGCTAGGCACTGGCTAGGCACTGGCTAGGCACTGGCTAGGCACTGGCTAGGCACTGGCTAGGCACTGGCTAGGCACTGGCTAGGCACTGGCTAGGCACTGGCTAGGCACTGGCTAGGCACTGGCTAGGCACTGGCTAGGCACTGGCTAGGGCACTGGCTAGGCACTGGCTAGGCACTGGCTAGGCACTGGCTAGGCACTGGCTAGGCACTGGCTAGGCACTGGCTAGGCACTGGCTAGGCACTGGCTAGGCACTGGCTAGGCACTGGCTAGGCACTGGCTAGGCACCTGGCTAGGCACTGGCTAGGCACCGGCTAGGCACTGGCTAGGCACTGGCTAGGCACTGGCTAGGCACTGGCTAGGCACTGGCTAGGCACTGGCTAGGCACTGGCTAGGCACAGGCTAGGCACAGGCTAGGCACTGGCTAGGCACTGGCTAGGCACTGGCTAGGCACAGGCTAGGCACTGGCTAGACACAGGCTAAACACAGGGCTAGACACAGGCTAGACACAGGCTAGACACAGGCTAGACACAGGCTAGACACAGGCTAGACACAGGCTAGACACAGGCTAGACACTAGGGCTAGACACAGGCTAGACACAGGCTAGGACACAGGCTAGACACTGGCTAGACACAGGCTAGACACTGGGCTAGACACAGGCTAGACACAGGCTAGACACAGGCTAGACACAGGCTAGACACAGGCTAGACACAGGCTAGACACAGGCTAGACTACAGGCTAGACACAGGCTAGACACAGGCTAGACACGAGGCTAGACACAGGCTAGACACAGGCTAGACACAGGCTAGACACAGGCTAGACACAGGCAAGACACAGGCTAGACACAGGCTAGACACAGGCTAGACACTGGCTAGACACAGGCTAGACACTGGCTAGACACAGGCTAGACACTGGCTAGACACAGGCTAGACACAGGCTAGACACAGGCTAGACACAGGCTAGACACAGGCTAGACACAGGCTAGACACAGGCAAGACATTGAGGCTAGACACAGGCTAGACACAGGCTAGACACAGGCTAGACACAGGCTAGACACAGGCTAGACATAGGCTAGACACAGGCTAGACACAGGCTAGACACAGGCTAGACACAGGCTAGACACAGGCTAGACACAGGCTAGACACAGGCTAGACACAGGCTAGACACAGGCTAGACACAAGGCTAGACACAGGCTAGACACAGGCAAGACACAGGGCTAGACACAGGCTAGACACAGGCTAGACACAGGCTAGACACAGGCAAGACACAGGCTAGACACAGGCAAAATACTGGCTAGACATTTGGCTAGACACAGGCTAGACACAGGCTAGACACAGGCTAGACACAGGCTAGACACAAGCAAAACACTGGCTAGACATTGGCTAGACACAGGATAGACACAGGCTAGAAATAGGCTAGACGCAGGCTAGGCACAGGCTAGACACAGGCTAGGCAAAGGCTAGATACAGGCTAGGCTTTGGATTGACAAGACACAGACATACAGGCTAGACACAAGACAAAACACTGGTTAACATTGGCTAGACACTGGCTGGGCACTGGCTAGACAGAGACTAGACACAGGCTGCACACAGGCTAGACACAGGCTTGACACAGGCTAGACACAGGCTAGAGATAGGCTAGACACAGGCTAGGCACCGGCTAGGCACAGGCTAGACACAGGCTAGACACAGGGTAGACACAGGCAAGACACAGGCAAGACACAGGCAAGACACAGGCTAGACACAGGCTAGACAAATGCTAGACACAGGCCAGACACAGGCTAGACACAGGCAAGACACAGGCTTGACACAAGCAAAACACTGGCTAGACATTGGCTAGACACTGGCTAGACACAGGCTAGACACTGGCTAGACACAGGCTAGACACAGGCTAGACACAGGCTAGAAACAGGCTAGACACAGGCTAGACAAAGGCTAGACACAGGCAAAACACTGGCTAGACATTGGCTAGACACTGGCTAGACACAGACTAGACAGATGCTAGGCACAGGCTAGACACAGGCTAGACACAGGCTAGACACAGGCTAGACACAGGCTAGACACAGGCAAGACACTGGCTAGACATTGGCTAGACACTGGCTAGACACAGGCTAGACACAGGCTAGACACTGGCTAGACATTGGCTAGACACTGGCTAGACACAGGCTAGACACAGGCTAGACACTGGCTAGACATTGGCTAGACATTGGCTAGGCACTGGCTAGACACAGGCTAGACACAGGCTAGACACTGGCTAGGCACTGGCTAGGCACTGGCTAGGCACTGGCTAGACACAGGCTAGGCACTGGCTAGACACAGGCTAGACACAGGCTAGACACAGGCTAGACACAGGCTAGACACAGGCTAGACACAGGCTAGACACAGGCTAGACACAGGCTAGACACAGGCAAGAGACAGGCAAGACACTGGCTAGACACAGGCTAGACACAGACTAGACACAGGCTAGACACAGGCTACTAACAGGCTAGACACAGGCTAGACACAGGCTAGACACATGCTAGACACAGGCTAGACACAGGCTAGACACATGGTAGACACAGGCTAGACAGAGGTTAGACACAGGCTAGTTACAGGCTAGACACAGGCGAGACACAGGCAAGGCCCTCACTAGGCACTGGCTAGACAAAGACTAAATACAGGCTAGACACAGGCTAGTCATAGGCTAGACACAGGCTAGACATGCTAGAAACAGGCTAGACACAGGCTAGACACAGGCTAGGCACTGGCTAGACACAGGCAAGACACAGGCTAGACACAGGCTAGGCACTGGCTAGACACAGGCTAGACACATGGTAGACACAGGCTATTCAGACGCTAGAAACAGGCTAGACGAAGGCTACACACAGGCAAGACACAGGCTAGACACAGGCCAGACACAGTCTAGACACAGGCTAGACACAGGCGAGACACAGGCTAGACACAGGCGAGACACAGGCTAGACACAGGCTAGACACAGGCAAGGCACAGGCTAGACACTGGCTAGGCACTGGCTAGGCACTGGCTAGGGCACTGGCTAGGCACTGGCTAGGCACTAACTAGGCACTGGCTAGGCTAGGCACTGGCCAGGCACTGGCCAGGCACTGGCTAGGCACTGGCTAGGCACTGGCTGGGCACTGGCTAGGGCACTGGCTAGGGCACTGGCCAGGCACTGGCTAGGCACTGGCCAGGCACTGGCTAGGCACTGGCTAGGCACTGGCTAGGCACTGGCTACGCACTGGCTAGGCACTGGCTAGGCACTGGCTAGGCACTGGCTAGGCACTGGCTTGACACTGGCTAGACACAGGCTAGACAGAGGCTAGACACAGGCTAGACACAGGCTAGACACAGGCTAGACACAGGCTAGACACAGGCTAGACACAGGCTAGACACAGGCTAGACACAGGCTAGACACAGGCTAGACACAGGCTAGACACAGGCTAGACACAGGCTAGACACAGGCTAGACACAGGCTACACACAGACTAGACAGAGGCTAGACACAGGCTAGACACAGGCTAGACACAGGCTAGACACATGCTAGACACAGGCTAGACACAGGCTAGACACAGGCTAGACAGAGGCTAGACACAGGCTAGACACAGGCTAGACACAGGCTAGACACAGGCTAGACACAGGCTAGACACAGGCTAGACACAGGCTAGACACAGGCTAGACACAGGCTAGACACAGGCTAGACACAGGCTAGACACAGGCTAGACACAGGCTAGACACAGGCTAGACACAGGCTAGACACAGGCTACACACAGACTAGACAGAGGCTAGACACAGGCTAGACACAGGCTAGACACAGGCTAGACACAGGCTAGACACATGCTAGACACAGGCTAGACACAGGCTAGACACAGGCTCTACACAAGCAAAATACTGGCTAGACATTGGCTAGACACTGGCTAGACACAGGCTAGACACAGGCTAGACACAGGCTACACACAGACTAGACAGAGGCTAGACACAGGCTAGACACAGGCTAGACACAGGCTAGACACAGGCTAGACACAGGCTAAACACAGGCTAGACACAGGCTAGACACAGGCTAGACACAGGCTAGACACAGGCTAGACACAGGCTAGACACAGGCTAGACACAGGCTAGACACAGGCTAGACACAGGCTAGACACAGGCTAGACACAGGCTACACACAGACTAGACAGAGGCTAGACACAGGCTAGACACAGGCTAGACACAGGCTAGACACAGGCTAGACACATGCTAGACACAGGCTAGACACAGGCTAGACACAGGCTATACACAAGCAAAATACTGGCTAGACATTGGCTAGACACTGGCTAGACACAGACTAGACTGAGGCTAGACGCAGGCTAGACACAGGCTAGATACAGGCTAGACACAGGCTAGACACAGGCTAGACACAGGCTAGACACAGGCTAGACACAGGCTAGACACAGACAAGGCACAGGCTAGACAAAGGCTAGACACAGGCTAGACACAAGCAAGGCACAGGCTAGACAAAGGCTAGACACAGGCAAAACACTGGCTAGACATTGGCTAGACACTGGCTAGACAAAGGCTAGACACAGGCAAAACACTGGCTAGACATTGGCTAGACACTGGCTAGACACAGACTAGACAGAGGCTAGACGCAGGCTAGACACAGGCTAGACACAGGCTACACACTGGCTAGGCACTGGCTAGGCACTGGCTAGACACTGGCTAGGCACTGGCTAGGCACTGGCTAGACACAGGCTAGACACAGGCTAGACACAGGCTAGACACAGGCTAGACACAGGCTAGACACAGGCTAGACACAGGCTAGACACATGCTAGACACAGGCTAGACACAGGCTAGACACAGGCTAGACACAGGCTAGACACAGGCTAGACACAGGCTAGACACAGGGTAGACACAGGCTAGACACAGGCTAGACACAGGCTAGACACAGGCTAGATACAGGCTAGACACAGGCTAGACACAGGCTAGACACAGGCTAGACACATGCTAGACACAGGCTAGACACAGGCTATACACAAGCAAAACACTGGCTTGGCACTGGCTAGGCACTGGCTATACGCAAGAAAAACACTGGCTAGGCACTGGCTAGGCACTGGCTAGGCACTGGCTAGGCACTGGCTAGGCACTGGCTAGGCACTGGCTAGGCACAATCTAGGCACTGGCTAAACAGAGACTAGACACAAGCTGCACACAGGCTAGACACAGGCTGCACACAGGCTAGACACAGGCTTGACACAAGCTAGACACAGGCTAGACATAGGCTAGACAAAGGCTTGGCACAGGCTAGACACAGGCTAGATACAGGCTAGGCACAGGCTAGTCACTGGCTAGGCACAGGCTAGACACAGGCTAGACACAGGCTAGGCTTTGGCTTGACACAGACTAGACACAGGCTAGACACAAGCAAAACACTGGCTAGACACAGGCTAGACACCGGCTAGATACAGGTTAGACACAGGCTAGACATAGGCTAGACACAGGCTAGACACTAGCTAGGCACTGGCCATAAACAGGCTAGACACAGGCTACACACAGGCTAACTACAGGCTAACCACAGGCTAGACACAGGCATGGCACAGGCAAGACACAGGCTAGACACAGGCTAGACACAGGCAAGACACAGACTAGACACAAGGAAAATACTGGCTAGACATTGGCTAGACACAGGCTAGACACAGGCTAGACACAGGTAAGACACAGGCTAGACACAAGCAAAACACTGGCTAGACATTGGCTAGACTTAGGATAGACACAGGCTATATACAGGCTAGACATAGGCTAGGCGCAGGCTAGGCACAGGCTAGACACAGGCAAGGCAAAGGCTAGACATAGGCTAGGCTTTGGATTGACACAGACTAGATACAGGCTAGACACAAGCAAAACACTGGTAAACATTGGCTAGACACTGGCTAGACACAGGCTAGACACAGGCTAGACATAGGCTAGACACAGGCTAGGCACTGGCTGGGCACTGGCCAAAAACAGGCTTGACACAGGCTACACACAGGCTAGACATATTCTAGACACAGGCTAGACATAGGCTAGACACAGGCTAGGCATAGGCTAGACACAGGCTAGACACAGGCTAGACGCAGGCTAGACACAAGCTAGACACAGGCTAGACACAGGCTAGACACTGGCTAGACACAGGCTAGACACAGGCTAGACACAGGCTAGAAACAGGCTAGACACAGGCTTGACACAGGCTAGACACAGGCTAGACACAGGCTAGACACAGGCTAGACACAGGCTAGACACAGGCTAGGCACTCGCTAGGCACAGGCTAGACACAGGCTAGACACAGGCTAGACAAAGACTATACACAAGGAAAATACTGGCTAGACATTGGCTAGACACAGGCTAGACACAGACTAGACACAGGCTAGACACAGGCTAGATACAGGCTAGACACAGGCTAGACACAGGCTAGACACATGCTAGACACAGGCTAGACACAGGCTAGACACAGGCTAGACACAGGCTATACACAAGCAAAACACTGGCTTGGCACTGGCTAGGCACTGGCTATACACAAGAAAAACACTGGCTAGACACTGGCTAGGCACTGGCTAGGCACTGGCTAAGCACTGGCTAAGCACTGGCTAGGCACTGGCTAGACACAGGCTAGACACAGGCTAGACACAGGCTAGACACAGGCTAGACACAGGCTAGACACAGGCTAGACACAGGCTAGACACAGGCTAGACACAGGCTAGACACAGGCTAGACACAGGCTAGACACAGGCTAGACACAGGCAAGACACAGGCTAGACACAGGCTAGACACAGGCTAGACACAGGCTAGACACAGGCTAGACACAGGCTAGACACAGGCTAGACACAGGCTAGGCACAGGCTAGACACAGGCTAGGCACAGGCTAGGCACAGGCTAGGCACAGGCTAGGCACAGGCTAGACACAGGCTAGACACAGGCTACACACAGGCAAGACACAGGCTAGACACAGGCTAGACAAAGGCTAGACACAGGCCAGACACAGGCTAGACACAGACTAGACACAAGGAAAATACTGGCTAGACATTGGCTAGACACAGGCTAGACACAGGCTAGACACAGGTAAGACACAGGCTAGACACAAGCAAAACACTGGCTAGACATTGGCTAGACACAGGCTAGACACAGGCTAGGCACTGGCTAGGCACTGGCTAGGCACTGGCTAGGCACTGGCTAGGCACTGGCTAGGCACTGGCTAGGCACTGGCTAGGCACTGGCTAGGCACTGGCTAGGCACTGGCTAGGCACTGGCTAGGGCACTGGCTAGGCACTGGCTAGGCACTGCTGGCTAGGCACTGGCTAGACAGAGACTAGACACAGGCTGCACACAGGGTAGACACAGGCTTGACACAGGCTAGACACAGGCTAGAGATAGGCTAGGGACAGGCTAGACACAGGCTAGACACAGGGTAGACACAGGCAAGACACAGGCTAGACACAGGCAAGACACAGGCTAGACACAGGCAAGACACAGGCTAGACACAGACTAGACACAAGGAAAATACTGGCTAGACATTGGCTAGAAACAGGCTAGACACAGGCTAGACACAGGTAAGACACAGGCTAGACACAAGCAAAACACTGGCTAGACATTGGCTAGACACAGGCTAGGCACTGGCTAGGCATTGGCTAGGCACTGGCTAGGCACTGGCTAGGCACTGGCTAGGCACTGGCTAGGCACTGGCTAGGCACTGGCTAGGCACTGGCTAGGCACTGGCTAGGCACTGGCTAGGCACTGGCTAGGCACTGGCTAGGCACTGGCTAGGCACTGGCTAGGCACTGGCTAGGCACTGGCTAGGCACTGGCTAGGCACTGGCTAGGCACTGGCTAGGCACTGGCTAGGCACGGGCTAGGCACAGGCTAGACACTGGCAAGGCACAGGCTAGACACTGGCTAGGCACTGGCTAGACACTGGCTAGGCACAGGCTAGACACTGGCAAGGCACAGGCTAGACACTGGCTAGACACAGGCTAGACACAGGCTAGGCACTGGCTAGACACAGGCAAGACACAGGCTAGACACAGGCTAGGCACTGGCTAGACACAGGCTAGACACAGGCTAGACACCTGGTAGACACAGGCTAGACACCTGGTAGACACAGGCTAGACAGAGGCTAGACACAGGCTAGACGAAGGCTAGACACAGGCGAGACACAGGCTAGACACAGGCTAGACACAGGCTAGACACAGGCTAGACACAGTCTAGACACAGGCTAGACACAGGCTAGACACAGGCTAGACACCTGGTAGACACAGGCTAGACACCTGGTAGACACAGGCTAGACAGAGGCTAGACACAGGCTAGACACAGGCTAGACACAGGCAAGGCACAGGCTAGACATTGGCTAGGCACTGGCTAGACACAGGCTAGACACTGGCTAGGCACTGGGTAGGCACTGGCTAGGCACTGGCTAGGCACTGGGTAGGCACTGGCTAGGCACTGGCTAGGCACTGGCTAGGCACTGGCTAGGCACTGGCTAGGCACTGGCTAGGCACTGGCTAGGCACTGGCTAGGCACTGGCTAGGCACTGGCTAGGCACTGGCTAGGCACAGGCTAGGCACTGGCTAGGCACTGGCTAGGCACTGGCTAGGCACTGGCTAGACACAGAGGAGACAGAGGCTAGACATATGATAGACACAGGCTAGACACAGGCTTGACACTGGCTAGACACAGGCTAGACACAGGCGAAACAGGCTAGACAGAGGCGAGACACAAGCTAGACACAGGCTAGACACAGGCTAGACACAGGCTAGACACAGGCTAGACACAGGCTAGACACAGGCAAGGCACAGGCTAGACAAAGGCTAGACACAGGCAAAACACTGGCTAGACATTGGCTAGACACTGGCTAGACACAGACTAGACAGAGGCTAGACACAGGCTAGACACAGGCTAGACACAGGCTAGACACAGGCAAGAGACAGGCAAGACACTGGCTAGACATTTGCTAGACACTGGCTAGACACAGGCTAGACACAGGCTAGACACTGGCTAGACATTGGCTAGGCACTGGCTAGACACAGGCTAGACACAGGCTAGAGACTGGCTAGGCACTGGCTAGGCACTGGCTAGACACAGGCTAGGCACTGGCTAGGCACTGGCTAGACACTGGCTAGGCACTGGCTAGGCACTGGCTAGGCACTGGCTAGGCACTGGCTAGGCACTGGCTAGGCACTGGCTGACACAGGCTAGACACAGGCTAGACACAGGCTAGACACATGCTAGACACAGGCTAGACACATGCTAGACACAGGCTAGACACAGGCTAGACACAGGCTAGACACAGGCTAGACACAGGCTAGACACAGGCTAGACACAGGCAAGACACAGGCTAGACACAGGCTAGACACAGGCTAGACACAGGCTTCACACAGGCTAGACACAGGCTAGACACAGGCTACACACAGACTAGACAGAGGCTAGACACAGGCTAGACACAGGCTAGACACAGGCTAGACACAGGCTAGACACAGGCTAGACACAGGCTAGACACAGGCTAGACACAGGCTAGACACATGCTAGACACAGGCTAGACACAGGCTAGGCACAGGCTATACACAAGCAAAACACTGGCTTGGCACTGGCTAGGCACTGGCTATACACAAGAAAAACACTGGTTAGGCACTGGCTAGGCACAGGCTAGACACAGGCTAGACACAGGCTAGACACAGGCTAGACACAGGCTAGACACAGGCTAGACACAGGCTAGACACAGGCTAGACACAGGCTAGACACAGGCTAGACACAGGCTAGACACAGGCTAGACACAGGCTAGACACAGGCTAGACACAGGCTAGACACAGGCTAGACACAGGCTAGACACAGGCTAGACACAGGCTAGACACAGGCAAGACACAGGCTAGACACAGGCTAGACACAGGCTAGACACAGGCTAGACACAGGCTAGACACAGGCTAGACACAGGCTAGACACAGGCTAGACACAGGCTAGACACAGGCTAGACACAGGCTAGACACAGGCTAGACACAGGCTAGACACAGGCTAGACACAGGCTAGACACAGGCTAGACACAGGCTAGACACAGGCTATACACAAGCAAAACACTGGCTTGGCACTGGCTAGGCACTGGCTATACACAAGAAAAACACTGGCTAGGCACTGGCTAGGCACTGGCTAAGCACTGGCTAGACACAGGCTAGACACAGGCTAGACACAGGCTAGACAAAGGCTAGACACAGGCTAGACACAGGCTAGACACAGGTTAGACACAGGCTAGACACAGGCTAGACACAGGCTAGACACAGGCTAGACACAGGCTAGACACAGGCTAGACACAGGCTAGACACAGGCTAGACACAGGCTAGACACAGGCTAGACACAGGCTAGACACAGGCTAGACACAGGCTAGACACAGGCTAGACACAGGCTAGACACAGGCTAGACACAGGCTAGACACAGGCTAGACACAGGCTAGACACAGGCTAGACACAGGCTAGACACAGGCTAGACACAGGCCAGACACAGGCTAGACACAGGCTAGACACAGGCTAGACACAGGCTAGACACAGGCTAGACACAGGCTAGACACAGGCTAGACACAGGCTAGACACAGGCTAGACACAGGCTAGACACAGGCTAGACACAGGCTAGACACAGGCTAGACACAGGCTAGACACAGGCTAGACACAGGCTAGACACAGGCTAGACACAGGCTAGACACAGGCTTGACACAGGCTAGACACAGGCTAGACACAGGCTAGACACAGGCTAGACACAGGCTAGACACAGGCTAGACACAGGCTAGACACAGGCTAGACACAGGCTAGACACAGGCTAGACACAGGCTAGACACAGGCTAGACACAGGCTAGACACAGGCAAGACACAGGCTAGACACAGGCTATACACAAGCAAAACACTGGCTTGGCACTGGCTAGGCACTGGCTATACACAAGAAAAACACTGGCTAGGCACTGGCTATACACAAGAAAAACACTGGCTAGGCACTGGCTAGGCACTGGCTAGGCACTGGCTAGGCACTGGCTAGGCACTGGCTAGGCACTGGCTAGGCACTGGCTAGGCACTGGCTAGGCACTGGCTAGGCACTGGCTAGGCACTGGCTAGGCACTGGCTAGGCACTGGCTAGGCACTGGCTAGGCACTGGCTAGGCACTGGCTAGGCACTGGCTAGGCACTGGCTAGGCACTGGCTAGGCACTGGCTAGGCACTGGCTAGGCACTGGCTAGGGACTGGCTAGGCACAGGCTAGGCACAATCTAGGCACTGGCTAAACAGAGACTAGACGCAGGCTGCACACAGGCTAGACTCAGGCTGCACACAGGCTAGGCACAGGCTAGATACAGGCTAGACACAGGCTAAACATAGGCTAGACATAGGCTAGATACAGGCTAGGCACAGGCTAGATACAGGCTAGACACTGGCTAATCACAGGCTAGACACAGGCTAGACACAGGCTAGGCTTTGGCTTGACACAGACTAGACACAGGCTAGACACAAGCAAAACACTGGCTAGACACAGGCTAGACACTGGCTAGATACAGGTTAGACACAGGCTAGACATAGGCTAGACACAGGCTAGGCACTAGCTAGGCACTGGCCATAAACAGGCTAGACACAGGCTACACACAGGCTAATTACAGGCTAACCACAGGCTAGACACAGGCATGGCACAGGCAAGACACAGGCTAGACACAGGCTAGACACAGGCAAGACACAGGCTAGATACAAGCAAAACACTGGCTGGACATTGGTTAGACACTGGCTAGACACAGGCTAGACACAGGCTAGACACAGGCTAGAGACGGGCAAGACACAGGCTAGACACAGGCTTGACACAAGCAAAACATTGGCTAGACATTGGCTAGACACATGCTAGACACAGGCAAGACACAGACTAGACACAGGCTAGACATAGGCTAGACACAGGCTAGACACAAGCAAAGCACTGGCTAGGCATTGGCTAGACACAGGCTAGACACAGGCTAGACACAGGCTAGACACAGGCTAGACACAGGCTTAACACAGGCTAGACACAGGCAAGACACAGGCTAGACACAGGCTAGACACAGGCTAGACACAGGCTAGACACAGGCTAGACACAGGCTAGACACAGGCTAGACACAGGCTAGACACAGGCTAGACACAGGCTAGACACAGGCAAGACACAGACTAGACACAAGGAAAATACTGGCTAGACATTGGCTAGACACAGGCTAAACACAGGCTAGACACAGGTAATACACAGGCTAGACACAAGCAAAACACTGGCTAGACACAGGATAGACACAGGCTAGACACAGGCTAGACATAGGCTAGACGCAGGCTAGGCACAGGCTAGACACAGGCTAGGCAAAAGCACAGGCTCGGCTTTGGATTGACACAGACTAGATACAGGCTAGACACAAGCAAAACACTGGTTAACATTGGCTAGACACTGGCTAGACACAGGCTAGACACAGGCTAGACATAGGCTAGACACAGGCTAGGCACTGGCTGGGCACTGGCCATAAACAGGCTAGACACAGGCTAGACACAGGCTAGATATGCTAGAAACAGGCTAGACACAGGCTAGACACAGACTAGGCACAGGCTAGACACAGGCAAGACACAGGCTAGACACAGGCTAGACACCTGGTAGACACAGGCTAGACACCTGGTAGACACAGGCTAGACAGAGGCTAGACACAGGCTAGACGAAGGCTAGACACAGGCGAGACACAGGCGAGAAACAGGCTAGACACAGGCTAGACACAGGCAAGGCACAGGCTAGACACTGGCTAGACATTGGCTAGGCACTGGCTAGACACAGGCTAGACTCAGGCTAGACACAGGCTAGACACTGGCTAGGCACTGGCTAGGCACTTGCTATGCACTGGCTAGACACAGAGGAGACAGAGGCTAGACACATGATAGACACAGGCTAGACACAGGCTAGACACAGGCTAGACACAGGCAAAACACTGGCTAGACATTGGCTAGACATTGGCTAGACACTGGCTAGACACCGCCTAGTCAGAGGCTAGACACAGGCTAGACACAGGCTAGACTCAGGCAAGAGACAGGCAAGACACTGGCTAGACATTGGCTAGACACTGGCTAGACACAGGCTAGACAGAAACTAGACACAGGCTAGACACAGGCTAGACGCAGGCTAGACACAGGCTAGACACAGGCTAGACACAGGCGAGACACAGGCTAGACACAGGCTATACACAAGCAAAACACTGGCTTGGCACAGGCTAGACACAGGCTAGTCACAGGCTAGACACATTCTAGACACAGGCTAGACACAGGCTAGACACAGGCTAGACACAGGCTAGACACAGGCTAGACACAGGCTAGACACAGGCTAGACACAGGCTAGACACAGGCTAGACACAGGCTAGACACAGGCTAGACACAGGCTAGACACAGGCTAGACACAGGCTAGACACAGGCTAGACACAGGCTCTACACAAGCAAAACACTGGCTTGGCACTAGCTAGGCACTGGCTATACACAAGAAAAACACTGGCTAGGCACTGGCTAGGCACTGGCTATACACAAGAAAAACACTGGCTAGGCACTTGCTAGGCCCTGGCTAGGCACTGGCTAGGCACTGGCTAGGCACTGGCTAGGCACTGGCTAGGCACTGGCTAGGCACTGGCTAGGCACTGGCTAGGCACTGGCTAGGCACTGGCTAGGCACTGGCTAGGCACTGGCTAGGCACTGGCTAGGCACTGGCTAGGCACTGGCTAGGCACTGGCTAGGCACTGGCTAGGCACTGGCTAGGCACTGGCTAGGCACAGGCTAGGCACAATCTAGGCACTGGCTAAACAGAGACTAGACGCAGGCTGCACACAGGCTAGACTCAGGCTGCACACAGGCTAGGCACAGGCTAGATACAGGCTAGACACAGGCTAAACATAGGCTAGACATAGGCTAGATACAGGCTAGGCACAGGCTAGATACAGGCTAGACACTGGCTAGGCACAGGCTAGACACAGGCTAGACACAGGCTAGGCTTTGGCTTGACACAGACTAGACACAGGCTAGACACAAGCAAAACACTGGCTAGACACAGGCTAGACACTGGCTAGATACAGGTTAGACACAGGCTAGACATAGGCTAGACACAGGCTAGGCACTAGCTAGGCACTGGCCATAAACAGGCTAGACACAGGCTACACACAGGCTAATTACAGGCTAACCACAGGCTAGACACAGGCATGGCACAGGCAAGACACAGGCTAGACACAGGCTAGACACAGGCAAGACACAGGCAAGACACAGGCTAGATACAAGCAAAACACTGGCTGGACATTGGTTAGACACTGGCTAGACACAGGCTAGACACAGGCTAGACACAGGCTAGAGACGGGCAAGACACAGGCTAGACACAGGCTTGACACAAGCAAAACATTGGCTAGACATTGGCTGGACACATGCTAGACACAGGCAAGACACAGACTAGACACAGGCTAGACACAGGCTAGACACAAGCAAAGCACTGGCTAGGCATTGGCTAGACACAGGCTAGACACAGGCTAGACACAGGCTAGACACAGGCTAGACACAGGCTAGACACAGGCTAGACACAGGCTAGACACAGGCTTAACACAGGCTAGACACAGGCAAGACACAGGCTAGACACAGGCTAGACACAGGCTAGACACAGGCTAGACACAGGCTAGACACAGGCAAGACACAGACTAGACACAACGAAAATACTGGCTAGACATTGGCTAGACACAGGCTAAACACAGGCTAGACACAGGTAATACACAGGCTAGACACAAGCAAAACACTGGCTAGACACAGGATAGACACAGGCTAGACACAGGCTAGACATAGGCTAGACGCAGGCTAGGCACAGGCTAGACACAGGCTAGGCAAAAGCACAGGCTCGGCTTTGGATTGACACAGACTAGATACAGGCTAGACACAAGCAAAACACTGGTTAACATTGGCTAGACACTGGCTAGACACAGGCTAGACACAGGCTAGACATAGGCTAGACACAGGCTAGGCACTGGCTGGGCACTGGCCATAAACAGGCTAGACACAGGCTAGACACAGGCTAGATATGCTAGAAACAGGCTAGACACAGGCTAGACACAGGCTAGGCACTGGCTAGACACAGGCAAGACACAGGCTAGACACAGGCTAGACACTTGGTAGACACAGGCTAGACAGAGGCTAGACACAGGCTAGACGAAGGCTAGACACAGGCGAGACACAGGCGAGAAACAGGCTAGACACAGGCTAGACACAGGCAAGGCACAGGCTAGACACTGGCTAGACATTGGCTAGGCACTGGCTAGACACAGGCTAGACTCAGGCTAGACACAGGCTAGACACTGGCTAGGCACTGGCTAGGCACTTGCTATGCACTGGCTAGACACAGAGGAGACAGAGGCTAGACACATGATAGACACAGGCTAGACACAGGCAAAACACTGGCTAGACATTGGCTAGACATTGGCTAGACACTGGCTAGACACCGCCTAGTCAGAGGCTAGACACAGGCTAGACACAGGCTAGACACAGGCAAGAGACAGGCAAGACACTGGCTAGACATTGGCTAGACACTGGCTAGACACAGGCTAGACAGAAACTAGACACAGGCTAGACACAGGCTAGACGCAGGCTAGACACAGGCTAGACACAGGCTAGACACAGGCGAGACACAGGCTAGACACAGGCTAGACACAGGCTAGGCACTGGCTAGACACAGGCTAGACACAGGCTAGACACAGGCTAGACACAGGCTAGACACAGGCTAGACACAGGCTACACACAGGCTAGACAAAGGCTAGACACAGGCTAGACACAGGCTAGACACAGGCTAGACACAGGCTAGACACCTGGTAGACACAGGCTAGACAGAGGCTAGACACAGGCTAGACGAAGGCTAGACACAGGCGAGACACAGGCGAGAAACAGGCTAGACACAGGCTAGACACAGGCAAGGCACAGGCTAGACACTGGCTAGACATTGGCTAGGCACTGGCTAGACACAGGCTAGACTCAGGCTAGACACAGGCTAGACACTGGCTAGGCACTGGCTAGGCACTTGCTATGCACTGGCTAGACACAGAGGAGACAGAGGCTAGACACATGATAGACACAGGCTAGACACAGGCAAAACACTGGCTAGACATTGGCTAGACATTGGCTAGACACTGGCTAGACACCGCCTAGTCAGAGGCTAGACACAGGCTAGACACAGGCTAGACACAGGCAAGAGACAGGCAAGACACTGGCTAGACATTGGCTAGACACTGGCTAGACACAGGCTAGACAGAAACTAGACACAGGCTAGACACAGGCTAGACGCAGGCTAGACACAGGCTAGACACAGGCTAGACACAGGCGAGACACAGGCAAGGCCCTCGCTAGGCACTGGCTTGACAAAGACTAAACACAGGCTAGACACAGGCTAGTCACAGGCTAGACACATTCTAGACACAGGCTAGACACAGGCTAGACACAGGCTAGACACAGGCTAGACACAGGCTAGATATGCTACAAACAGGCTAGACACAGGCTAGACACAGGCTAGGCACTGGCTAGACACAGGCAAGACACAGGCTAGACACAGGCTAGGCACTGGCTAGACACAGGCTAGACACAGGCTAGACACAGGCTAGACACAGGCTAGACAGAGGCTAGACACAGGCTAGACGAAGGCTAGACACAGGCGAGACACAGGCTAGACACAGGCTAGACACAGGCAAGGCACAGGCTAGACACTGGATAGACATTGGCTAGGCACTGGCTCGAGACAGGCTAGACTCAGGCTAGACACAGGCTAGACACTGGCTAGGCACTGGCTAGGCACTGGCTATGCACTGGCTAGACACAGAGGAGACAGAGGATAGACACATGATAGACACAGGCTAGACACAGGCTAGACACAGGCAAAACACTGGCTAGACATTGGCTAGACACTGGCTAGGGTCAGACTAGTCAGAGGCTAGACACAGGCTAGACACATGGTAGACACAGGCTAGACAGAGGATAGACACAGGCTAGACACAGGCTAGATGCAGGCTAGACACAGGCTAGACACAGGCGAGACACAGGCAAGGCCCTCGCTAGGCACTGGCTAGACAAAGACTAAACACAGGCTAGACACAGGCTAGTCACAGGCTAGACACAGGCTAGACATGCAAGAAACAGGCTAGACACAGGCTAGGCACTGGCTAGACACAGGCAAGACACAGGCTAGACACAGGCTAGGCACTGGTTAGACACAGGCTAGACACAGGCTAGACACATGGTAGACACAGGCTATTCAGAGGCTAGAAACAGGCTAGACGAAGGCTAGACACAGGCAAGACACAGGCTAGACACAGGCTAGACACAGGCTAGACACAGGCAAGACACAGGCTAGACACAGGCTAGACACAGGCTAGACACAGGCTAGACACAGGCTAGACACAGGCTAGACACAGGCGAGACACAGGCTAGACACAGGCTAGACACAGGCAAGGCACAGGCTAGACACTGGCTAGACATTGGCTAGGCACTGGCTAGACACAGGCTAGACACTGGCTAGGCACTGGCTAGGCACTGGCTAGGCACTGGCTAGGCACTGGCTAGGCACTGGCTAGGCACTGGCTAGGCACTGGCTAGGCACTGGCTAAGCACTGGCTATGCACTGGCTAGACACAGAGGAGACAGAGGCTAGACACATGATAGACAGGCTAGACACAGGCTTGACACTGGCTAGACACAGGCTAAACACAGGCTAGACACAGGCTAGACACAGGCTAGACACAGGCTAGACACAGGCTAGACACAGGCGAGACACAGGCTAGACACAGGCTAGACACAGGCAAGGCACAGGCTAGACACTGGCTAGACATTGGCTAGGCACTGGCTAGACACAGGCTAGACACTGGCTAGGCACTGGCTAGGCACTGGCTAGGCACTGGCTAGGCACTGGCTATGCACTGGCTAGACACAGAGGAGACAGAGGCTAGACACATGATAGACAGGCTAGACACAGGCTTGACACTGGCTAGACACAGGCTAGACACAGGCTAGACAGAGGCTAGACACAGGCTAGACACAGGCTAGGCACTGGCTAGACACTGGCTAGGCACTGGCGAGACACTGGCTAGACACAGGCTAGACAGAGGCTAGACACAGGCTAGACACAGGCTAGACACAGGCTAGACACAGGCAAGTCACAGGCTAGACAAAGGCTAGACACAGGCAAAACACTGGCTAGACATTGGCTAGACACTGGCTAGACACAGGCTAGACACATGCTAGACACTGGCTAGACATTGGCTAGGCACTGGCTAGACAAAGGCTAGACACTGGCTAGGCACTGGCTAGGCACTGGCTAGACACAGGCTAGACACAGGCTAGACACAGGCTAGACACAGGCTAGACACAGGCTAGACACAGGCTAGGCACTGGCTAGACACAGGCTAGACACAGGCTAGACACAGGCTAGACACAGGCTAGACACAGGCTAGACACAGGCTACACACAGGCTAGACAAAGGCTAGACACAGGCTAGACACAGGCTAGACACAGCCTAGACACAGGCTAGACACAGGCTAGACACAGGATAGACACAGGCTAGACACAGGCTAGACACAAGCAAAACACTGGCTAGGCACTGGCTATACACAAGAAAAACACTGGCTAGGCACAGGCTAGACACAGGCTAGACACAGGATAGGCACTGGCTAGACACAGGCTAGACACATGATAGACACATGGTAGACACAGGCTAGACAGAGGCTAGACACAGGCTAGACGAAGGCTAGACACAGGCAAGACACAGGCTAGACACAGGCTAGACAGGCTAGACACAGGCTAGACATAGGCGAGACACAGGCTAGACACAGGCTAGACACAGGCAAGGCACAGGCTAGACACAGGCTAGACACAGGCTAGACACTGACTAGGCACTGGCTAGGCACTGGCTAGGCACTGGCTATGTACTGGCAAGACACAGAGGAGACAGAGGCTAGACACATGATAGACACAGGCTACACACAGGCTTGACACTGGCTAGACACAGGCTAGACAGAGGCTAGACACAGGCTAGACACAGGCTAGACACAGGCGAGACACAGGCTAGACACAGGCTAGACACATGGTAGACACAGGCTAGACAGAGGCTAGACACAGGCTAGACACAGGCTAGACACAGGCTAGACACAGGCTAGACACAGGCTAGACACAGGCTAGAGACAGGCTAGAAACAGGCTAGACACAGGCTAGACACAGGCTAGACACAGGCTAGACAGGCTAGACACAGGCTAGACACAGGCGAGACACAGGCTAGACACAGGCTAGACACTGGCTAGACATTGGCTAGGCACTGTCTAGACACAGGGTATACACAGGCTAGACACAGGCTAGACACTGACTAGGCACTGGCTAGGCACTGGCTAGGCACTGGCTATGTACTGGCTAGACACAGAGGAGACAGAGGCTAGACACATGATAGACACAGGCTAGACACAGGCTTGACACTGGTTAGACACAGGCTAGACAGAGGCTAGACACAGGCTAGACACAGGCTAGACACAGGCGAGACACAGGCTAGACACAGGCTAGACACATGGTAGACACAGGCTAGACAGAGGCTAGACACAGGCTAGACACAGGCTAGACACAGGCTAGACACAGGCTAGACACAGGCTAGACACAGGCTAGACACAGGCTAGAGACAGGCTAGACACAGGCTAGACACATGAAGACACAGGCTAGACACAGGCTAGACACAAGCAAAACACTGGCTAGGCACTGGCTATACACAAGAAAAACACTGGCTAGGCACAGGCTAGACACAGGCTATACACAGGATAGGCACTGGCTAGACACAGGCTAGACACAGGCTAGACACATGGTAGACACAGGCTAGACAGAGGCTAGACACAGGCTAGACGAAGGCTAGACACAGGCAAGACACAGGCTAGACACAGGCTAGACACAGGCTAGACAGGCTAGACACAGGCTAGACACAGGCGAGACACAGGCTAGACACAGGCTAGACACAGGCAAGGCACAGGCTAGACACTGGCTAGACATTGGCTAGGCACTGTCTAGACACAGGGTAGACACAGGCTAGACACAGGCTAGACACTGACTAGGCACTGGCTAGGCACTGGCTAGGCACTGGCTAGGCACTGGCTATGTACTGGCTAGACACAGAGGAGACAGAGGCTAGACACATGATAGACACAGGCTAGACACAGGCTTGACACTGGCTAGACACAGGCTAGACAGAGGCTAGACACAGGCTAGACACAGGCTAGACACAGGCTAGACACAGGCTAGACACAGGCTAGACACAGGCGAGACACAGGCTAGACACAGGCTAGACACAGGCTAGAAACAGGCTAGACACAGGCTAGACAAAGACTAGACACAGGCAAAACACTGGCTAGACATTGGCTAGACACTGGCTAGACACAGACTAGACAGATGCTAGACACAGGCTAGACACAGGCTAGACACAGGCTAGACACAGGCTAGACACAGGCTAGACACAGGCAAGACACTGGCTAGACATTGGCTAGACACTGGCTAGACACAGGCTAGACACAGGCTAGACACTGGCTAGACATTGGCTAGACACTGGCTAGACACAGGCTAGACACTGGCTAGACACAGGCTAGACACAGGCTAGACACTGGCTAGACATTGGCTAGACATTGGCTAGGCACTGGCTAGACACAGGCTAGACACTGGCTAGGCACTGGCTAGGCACTGGCTAGGCACTGGCTAGACACAGGCTAGGCACTGGCTAGACACAGGCTAGACACAGGCTAGACACAGGCTAGACACAGGCTAGACACAGGCTAGACACAGGCTAGACACAGGCAAGAGACAGGCAAGACACTGGCTAGACACAGGCTAAACACAGACTAGACACAGGCTAGACACAGGCTACTAACAGGCTAGACACAGGCTAGACACAGGCTAGACACATGCTAGACACAGGCTAGACACAGGCTAGACACATGGTAGACACAGGCTAGACAGAGGTTAGACACAGGCTAGTTACAGGCTAGACACAGGCGAGACACAGGCAAGGCCCTCACTAGGCACTGGCTAGACAAAGACTAAATACAGGCTAGACACAGGCTAGTCATAGGCTAGACACAGGCTAGACATGCTAGAAACAGGCTAGACACAGGCTAGACACAGGCTAGGCACTGGCTAGACACAGGCAAGACACAGGCTAGACACAAGCTAGGCACTGGCTAGACACAGGCTAGACACATGGTAGACACAGGCTATTCAGACGCTAGAAACAGGCTAGACGAAGGCTACACACAGGCAAGACACAGGCTAGACACAGGCCAGACACAGTCTAGACACAGGCTAGACACAGGCGAGACACAGGCTAGACACAGGCGAGACACAGGCTAGACACAGGCTAGACACAGGCAAGGCACAGGCTAGACACTGGCTAGGCACTGGCTAGGCACTGGCTAGGCACTGGCTAGGCACTGGCTAGGCACTGGCTAGGCACTAACTAGGCACTGGCTAGGCTAGGCACTGGCTAGGCACTGGCTAGGCACTGGCTAGGCACTGGCTAGGCACTGGCTAGGCACTGGCTAGGCACTGGCTAGGCACTGGCTAGGCACTGGCTAGGCACTGGCTAGGCACTGGCTAGGCACTGGCTAGGCACTGGCTAGGCACTGGCTAGGCACTGGCTACGCACTGGCTAGGCACTGGCTAGGCACTGGCTAGGCACTGGCTAGACAAAGAGGAGACAGAGGCTAGACATATGATAGACACAGGCTAGACACAGGCTTGACACTGGCTAGACACAGGCTAGACAGAGGCTAGACACAGGCTAGACACAGGCTAGACACAGGCTAGACACAGGCTAGACACAGGCTAGACACAGGCTAGACATAGGCTAGACACAGGCTAGACACAGGCTAGACACAGGCTAGACACAGGCTAGACACAGGCTAGACACAGGCTACACACAGACTAGACAGAGGCTAGACACAGGCTAGACACAGGCTAGACACAGGCTAGACACAGGCTAGACACATGCTAGACACAGGCTAGACACAGGCTAGACACAGGCTATACACAAGCAAAATACTGGCTAGACATTGGCTAGACACTGGCTAGACACAGACTAGACTGAGGCTAGACGCAGGCTAGACACAGGCTAGATACAGGCTAGACACAGGCTAGACACAGGCTAGACACAGGCTAGACACAGGCTAGACACAGGCTAGACACAGACAAGGCACAGGCTAGACAAAGGCTAGACACAGGCTAGACACAAGCAAGGCACAGGCTAGACAAAGGCTAGACACAGGCAAAACACTGGCTAGACATTGGCTAGACACTGGCTAGACAAAGGCTAGACACAGGCAAACCACTGGCTAGACATTGGCTAGACACTGGCTAGACACAGACTAGACAGAGGCTAGACGCAGGCTAGACACAGGCTAGACACAGGCTACACACTGGCTAGGCACTGGCTAGGCACTGGCTAGGCACTGGCTAGACACTGGCTAGGCACTGGCTAGGCACTGGCTAGACACAGGCTAGACACAGGCTAGACACAGGCTAGACACAGGCTAGACACAGGCTAGACACAGGCTAGACACAGGCTAGACACATGCTAGACACAGGCTAGACACATGCTAGACACAGGCTAGACACAGGCTAGACACAGGCTAGACACAGGCTAGACACAGGCTAGACACAGGCTAGACACAGGCTAGACACAGGCTAGACACAGGCTAGACACAGGCTAGACACAGGCTAGACACAGGCTAGATACAGGCTAGACACAGGCTAGACACAGGCTAGACACAGGCTAGACACATGCTAGACACAGGCTAGACACAGGCTATACACAAGCAAAACACTGGCTTGGCACTGGCTAGGCACTGGCTATACGCAAGAAAAACACTGGCTAGGCACTGGCTAGGCACTGGCTAGGCACTGGCTAGGCACTGGCTAGGCACTGGCTAGGCACTGGCTAGGCACTGGCTAGGCACAATCTAGGCACTGGCTAAACAGAGACTAGACACAGGCTGCACACAGGCTAGACACAGGCTGCACACAGGCTAGACACAGGCTTGACACAAGCTAGACACAGGCTAGACACCGGCTAGATACAGGTTAGACACAGGCTAGACATAGGCTAGACACAGGCTAGACACTAGCTAGGCACTGGCCATAAACAGGCTAGACACAGGCTACACACAGGCTAACTACAGGCTAACCACAGGCTAGACACAGGCATGGCACAGGCAAGACACAGGCTAGACACAGGCTAGACACAGGCAAGACACAGACTAGACACAAGGAAAATACTGGCTAGACATTGGCTAGACACAGGCTAGACACAGGCTAGACACAGGTAAGACACAGGCTAGACACAAGCAAAACACTGGCTAGACATTGGCTAGACTTAGGATAGACACAGGCTATATACAGGCTAGACATAGGCTAGGCGCAGGCTAGGCACAGGCTAGACACAGGCAAGGCAAAGGCTAGACATAGGCTAGGCTTTGGATTGACACAGACTAGATACAGGCTAGACACAAGCAAAACACTGGTAAACATTGGCTAGACACTGGCTAGACACAGGCTAGACACAGGCTAGACATAGGCTAGACACAGGCTAGGCACTGGCTGGGCACTGGCCAAAAACAGGCTTGACACAGGCTACACACAGGCTAGACATATTCTAGACACAGGCTAGACATAGGCTAGACACAGGCTAGACATAGGCTAGACACAGGCTAGACACAGGCTAGACGCAGGCTAGACACAAGCTAGACACAGGCTAGACACAGGCTAGACACTGGCTAGACACAGGCTAGACACAGGCTAGACACAGGCTAGACACAGGCTAGACACAGGCTAGACACAGGCTAGACACAGGCTAGACACAGGCTAGACACAGGCTAGACACAGGCTAGACACAGGCTAGGCACTCGCTAGGCACAGGCTAGACACAGGCTAGACACAGGCTAGACAAAGACTATACACAAGGAAAATACTGGCTAGACATTGGCTAGACACAGGCTAGACACAGACTAGACACAGGCTAGACACAGGCTAGATACAGGCTAGACACAGGCTAGACACAGGCTAGGCACATGCTAGACACAAGCAAAACACTGGCTTGGCACTGGCTAGGCACTGGCTATACACAAGAAAAACACTGGCTAGGCACTGGCTAGGCACTGGCTAGGCACTGGCTAAGCACTGGCTAAGCACTGGCTAGGCACTGGCTAGACACAGGCTAGACACAGGCTAGACACAGGCTAGACACAGGCTAGACACAGGCTAGACACAGGCTAGACACAGGCTAGACACAGGCACAGGACACAGGCACAGGCCAGGCTAGACACAGACTAGACACAAGGAAAATACTGGCTAGACATTGGCTAGACACAGGCTAGACACAAGCTAGACACAGGTAAGACACAGGCTAGACACAAGCAAAACACTGGCTAGACATTGGCTAGACACTGGCTAGGCACTGGCTAGGCACTGGCTAGGCACTGGCTAGGCACTGGCTAGGCACTGGCTAGGCACTGGCTAGGCACTGGCTAGGCACTGGCTAGGCACTGGCTAGGCACTGGCTAGGCACTGGCTAGGCACTGGCTAGGCACTGGCTAGGCACTGGCTAGGCACTGGCTAGGCACTGGCTAGGCACTGGCTAGGCACTGGCTAGGCACTGGCTAAGACAGACTAGACGTAGACACAGGCTTGACACAGGCTAGACACAGGCTAGAGATAGGCTAGACACAGGCTAGGCACCGGCTAGACACAGGGTAGACACAGGCTAGACACAGGCTAGACACAGGCAAGACACAGGCTAGACACAGACTAGACACAAGGAA
>JAEIHA010000663.1:0-26788 GCA_018904595.1 Zaprionus indianus | reverse complement strand
AGGCTAGGCACTGGCTAACTTGGCTAGTGGTAACACGCTATGCACATGCACAGGCTAGGCACAGGCTGGACACTGGCTAGGCACAGGCTAGACAATGCTATGTACAGGCTAAGGCACTGGCTAGACACTGGCTAGGCACAGGCTAGGCACTGGCTAGACACAGGCTAGGCACAGGCTAGACACTGGCTAAGCACAGGCTAGACACAGGCTAGACACAGGCTAGACACAGGCTAGACACAGGCTAGACACAGGCTAGACACAGGCTAGACACAGGCTAGACACAGGCTAGACACAGGCTAGACACCGGCTAGACACAGGCTAGACACAGGCTAGACACAGGCTAGGCACTGGCTAGACACAGGCTAGACACTAGGCTAGGCACAGGCTAGACACTGGCTAAGCACAGGCTAGACACAGGCTAGACACTGGCTAGACACAGGCTAGACACAGGCTAGACACAGGCTAGACACAGGCTAGACACAGGCTAGACACAGGCTAGACACAGGCTAGACACAGGCTAGACACAGGCTAGACACAGGCTATACACAGGCTAGGCACAGGCTAGACACTGGCTAGGCACATGGCTAGGCACTGGCACAGGCTGCAGACAATGGGCTAGACACTGGCTAAGAGCACAGGCCGACACTGGCACAGACACAGGCTAGACACAGGCTAGACACAGGCTAGACACAGGCTAGACACAGGCTAGACACAGGCTAGACACAGGCTAGACACAGGCTAGACACAGGCTAGACACAGGCTAGACACTGGCTAGACACAGGCTAGACACAGGCTGACACTGGCTAGGCACTGGCTAGGCACAGGCTAGACACTGGCTAGGCACAGGCTAGACACTGGCTAGGCAACAGGCTAGGCACTGGCTAGGCACAGGCTAGACAATGGCTATGCACAGGCTAGGCACTGGCTAGGTACAGGCTAGGTACAGGCTAGGGTACAGGCTAGGCTCGAGGCTAGGCTGCACATATGGCTAGGCTAGTGCTAGTCACAGGCAAGGCACAGGCTAGACACAGGCTAGACACTGGCTTGAGCACAGGCTAGGCTAGACACTGGCAAAACAGGCTAGACACAGGCTAGACACTGGCTAGGCACAGGCTAGGCACAGGCTAGACACAGGCTAGGCACAGGCTAGACACAGGCTAGACACTGGTTAGACACAGGCTAGACACTGGCTAGGCACAGGCTAGACACTGGCTAAGCACAGGCTAGACACAGGCTAGAAACTGGCTGGCACAGGCTAGACACAGGCTAGACACAGGCTAGACACAGGCTAGACACTGGCTAGGCACAGGCTAGACACAGAGCTAGGCACAGGCTAGACACAGGCTACTGGCTAGACACAGGCTAGACAGGCGCCACAGACTCAGGCTAGGCACAGGCTAGACACTGGCTAGGCACAAGCTAGACACTGGCTAGACACAGGCTAGGCTAGACACTGGCCTAGCACACTGGCTAGACACTGGCTAAGGCACAGGCTAGGCACAGGCTAGGCACAGCTAGGCTAGACACAGGCTAGACACAGGCTAGGACACAGGCTAGACACAGGCTAGACAACTGGCTAGGCACAGGCTAGACACTGGCTAGGCACAGGCTGGCTAGGCACTGGCTAGGCACTGGCTAGCAGCATATGCCATGTCACAGGTAAGTAGAGGCTAGACACAGGCTAGACACAGGCTAGACACAGGCTAGACACTGGCTAAAAACAGGCTAGACACAGGCTAGACACAGGCTAGACACAGGCTAGACACAGGCTAGACACAGGCTAGACACTGGCTAGGCACAGGCTAGACAATGGCTAGGCACAGGCTAGACAATGGCTAGGTACAGGCTAGGTAGCACTGGCTATGTACAGGTTAGGCACTGGCTAGGAAAAAGCATAGGTACTCGGCTAGGCACAGGCTAGACACAGGCTAGACAAAGGCTAGACACAGGCTAGACACATGCCAGTCACAGGCAAGGCACAGGCTAGACACAGGCTAGACACAGGCTAGACACAGGCTAGACACAGGCTAGACACAGGCTAGACACATTCTAGACACAGGCTAGACCCAGGCTAGACACAAACTAGACACATTCTAGACACAGGCTAGACACAGGCTAGACACAGGCTAGACACAGGCTAGACATCGGCTAGACACCGTCAAGACACAGACTAGACACATGCTAGACAGAGGCTACACACAGGCTAGGCACAGGCTAGACTCTGGCTATGCACAGGCTAGACAAAGGCTAGACACTGGCTAGGCACAGGCTAGGCACTGGCTTAACTCTGGCTAGGCACACGCTATGCACATGCCAGTCTCAGGCAAGGCACAGGCTAGACACAAACTAGACACTGGCTAGGCACAGGCAAGGCACAGGCTAGACACAGGCTAGACACTGGCTAGGCACAGGCTAGACACTGGCTTGGCACAGACTAGACACTGGCTAAGCACAGACTAGACACTGGCTAAGCACAGGCTAGACACAGGCTAGACACAGGCTAGACACTGGCTAGGCACTGGCTAGGCAAAGGCTATACACTGGCTAGGTACAGGCTAGGCACTGGCTAGGTACAGGCTAGGTACTGGCTAGGTACAGGCTAGGCACTGGCTGGGTACAGGCTAGGCACATGCCAGTCACAGGCAAGGCACAGGCTAGACACAGGCTGGACACAGGCTAGACACTGGCTTGGCACAGGCTAGACACAGGCTAGAAACTGGCTAGGCATAGGCTAGACACAGGCTAGACACTAGCTAGACACAGGCTAGATACTGGCTAGGCACAGGCTAGACACAGGCTAGACACTGGCTGGGCACAGGCTAGACACTGGCTAGGCACAGGCTAGACACAGGCTAGACACAGGCTAGACACAGGCTAGCACTGGCTGGGCACAGGCTAGGCACTGGCCAGGCACAGGCTAGACACAGGCTAGACACAGGCTAGACACCGGCTAGACACAGGCTAGACACAGGTTAGACACACGCTAGACACAGGGTAGACACAGGCTAGACACAGGCTAGACTCAGGCTAGACACTGGCTAGACACAGGCTAGACACACGCTAGACACAGGCTAGACACCGGCTAGACACAGGCTAGACACAGGCTAGAGACAGGCTAGACACAGGCTAGACACAGGCTAGACACAGGCTAGACACAGGCTAGACACAGGCTAGACACAGGCTAGACACAGGCTAGACACAGGCTAGACACAGGCTAGACACAGGCTAGACACAGGCTAGACACAGGCTAGACACAGGCTAGACACAGGCTAGACTCAGGCTAGACACAGGTTAGACACAGGCTAGACACAGGCTAGACACAGGCTAGACACAGGCTGGACACAGGCTAGACACAGGCTAGACACAGGCTAGACACAGGCTAGACACACGCTAAACACAGGCTAGACACAGGCTAGACACAGACTAGGCACAGGCTAGGCACAGGCTAGGCACAGGCTAGGCACAGGCTAGACACAGGCTGGACACAGGCTAGACACAGGCTAGACACAGGCTAGACACAGGCTAGACACACGCTAGACACAGGCTAGACACAGGCTAGACACAGGCTAGGCATAGGCTAGGCACAGGCTAGGCACAGGCTAGGCACAGGCTAGGCACAAGCTAGGCACAGGCTAGGCACAAGCTAGACACAGGCTATGCACAGGCTAGACACTGGCTAGGCACAGGCTAGGCACTGGCTAGACACTGGCTAGGCACTGGCTAGACACTGGCTAGGCACACGCTATGCACATGCCTGTCTCAGGCAAGGCACAGGCTAGACACAGGCTTGACACAGGCTAGGCACAGGCTATGCACATGCCAGTCACAGGCAAGGCACAGGCTAGACACAGGATAGACACAGGCTAGGCACAGGCTAGGCACAGGCTAGGCACAGGCTAGGCACAGACTAGGCATAGGCTAGGCACAGGCTAGGCACAAGCTAGGCACAGGCTAGGCACAGGCTAGGCACAGGCTAGGCACAGGCTAGGCACAGGCCAGGCACTGGCTAGGCACTGGCTAGGCACTGGCTAGGCACAGGCTAGGCACAGACTAGGCACAGGCTAGGCACAGGCTAGGCACAGGCTAGGCACAGGCCAGGCACAGGCTAGGCACTGGCTAGGCACTGGCTAGGCACAGGCTAGGCACAGACTAGGCACAGACTATACACAGGCTAGACAGAGGCTATACACTGGCTAGGCACAGGCTAGAATCTGGCTATGCACAGGCTAGACAAAGGGTAGACTCTGGCTAGGCACAGGCTAGGCACTGACTAGGCACAGGCTATGCACATGCAAGTCACAGGCAAAGCAGAGGCTAGACACAGGCTTGACACTGGCTTGGCACAGGCTAGACACTAGCTTCGCACAGACTAGACACTGGCTAAGCACAGGCTAGGCACTGGCTAAACGCTGGCTAGGCACACGCTATGCACATGCCTGTGTCAGGCAAGGCACAGGCTAGACACAGGCTAGGCACAGGCTATGCACATGCCAGTCACAGGCAAGGCACAGGGTAGACACAGGCTAGACACAGGCTAGACACAGGCTAGGCACAGGCTAGGCACAGACTAGGCATATGCTAGGCACTGGCTAGGCACAGGCTAGGCACAGGCTAGGCACAGGCTAGGCACAGGCTAGGCACAGCCCAGGCACAGGCTAGGCACTGGCTAGGCACAGGAAAGGCACAGACTAGGCACAGGCTAGGCACAGGCTAGGCACAGGCTAGGCACAGGCTAGGCACAGGCTAGGCACAGGCTAGGCACAGGCTAGGCACAGGCTAGGCACAGGCTAGGCACAGGCCAGGCACAGGCTTGGCACAGGCTAGGCACAGGCTAGGCACAGGCTAGGCACAGGCTAGGCACAGGCTAGACACCGGCTATACACCGGCTAGACACCGGCTAGACACCGGCTAGACACCGGCTAGACACCGGCTAGACACCGACTAGACACCGGCTAGACACCGGCTAGACACCGGCTAGACACCGGCTAGACACCGGATAGACACCGGCTAGACACCGGCTAGACACCGGCTAGACACCGGCTAGACACCGTCAAGACACAGACTATACACAGGCTAGACAGAGGCTATACACTGTCTAGGCACAGGCTAGAATCTGGCTATGCACAGGGTAGACAAAAGCTAGACACTGGCTAGGCACAGGCTAGGCACTGGCCAGGCACAGGCTAGGCACAGGCTAGACACAGGCTAGACACATTCTAGACACAGGCTAGACCCAGGCTAGACACAAACTAGACACATTCTAGACACAGGCTACACACAGGCTAGACACAGGCTAGACACAGGCTAGACACTGGCTTCGCACAGACTAGACACTGGCTAAGCACAGGCTAGGCACTGGCTAAACGCTGGCTAGGCACACGCTATGCACATGCCTGTGTCAGGCAAGGCACAGGCTAGACACAGGCTAGACACAGGCTAGGCACAGGCTATGTACATGCCAGTCACAGGCAAGGCACAGGCTAGACACAGGCTAGACACAGGCCAGGCACAGGCTAGGCACAGGCTAGGCACAGACTAGGCATAGGCTAGGCACAGGCTAGGCACAAGCTACGCACAGGCTAGGCACAGGCTAGGCACAGGCCAGGCACAGGCTAGGCATAGGCTAGGCACAGGCTAGGCACAAGGCTAGGCACAGGCTAGGCACAGGCTAGGCACAGGCTAGGCACAGGCTAGGCACAGGCCAGGCACTGGCTAGGCACTGGCTAGGCACTGGCTAGGCACAGGCTAGGCACAGGCTAGGCACAGACTAGGCACAAGCTAGGCACAGGCTAGGCACAGGCTAGGCACAGGTCAGGCACAGGCTAGGCACTGGCTAGGCACTGGCTAGGCACAGGCTAGGCACAGACTAGGCACAGACTATACACAGGCTAGACAGAGGCTATACACTGGCTAGGCACAGGCTAGAATCTGGCTATGCACAGGCTAGACAAAGGGTAGACTCTGGCTAGGCACAGGCTAGGCACTGGCTAGACACTGGCTAGGCACAGGCTATGCACATGCCTGTGTCAGGCAAGGCACAGGCTAGACACAGGCTAGGCACAGGCTATGCACATGCCAGTCACAGGCAAGGCACAGGGTAGACACAGGCTAGACACAGGCTAGACACAGGCTAGGCACAGGCTAGGCACAGACTAGGCATAGGCTAGGCACTGGCTAGGCACAGGCTAGGCACAGGCTAGGCACAGGCTAGGCACAGGCTAGGCACAGGCTAGGCACAGGCTAGGCACAGGCCAGGCACAGGCTAGGCACTGGCTAGGCACAGGAAGGCTAGGCACAGGCTAGGCACAGGCTAGGCACAGGCTAGGCACAGGCTAGGCACAGGCTAGGCACAGGCTAGGCACAGGCTAGGCACAGGCTAGGCACAGGCTAGGCACAGGCTAGGCACACAGGCTAGGCACAGCTAGGCACAGGCCTATACACAGGCTTAGCACAGGCTAGACACAGGCTAGACACAGGCTAGGCACAGGCTAGACACTGGCTAGGCACAGGCTAGGCACAGGCTAGACACAGGCTAGGCACAGGCTAAGACACAGGCTAGGCACAGGCTAGGCACAGGCTAGGCACAGGCTAGGCACAGGCTAGACACAGGCTAGGCACAGGCTAGGCACAGGCCAGGCACAGGCAAGGCACAGGCTAGGCACAGGCTAGGCACAGGCTAGGCACAGGCTAGGCACAGGCTAGGCACAGGCTAGGCACAGGCTAGGCACAGGCTAGGGCTAGGCACAGGCTAGGCACAGGCTAGGCACAGGCCAGGCACAGGCTAGGCACAGGCCAGGCACAGGCTAGGCACAGGCTAGGCACAGGCTAGGCACAGGCTAGGCACAGGCTAGGCACAGGCTAGGCACAGGCTAGGCACAGGCTAGGCACAGGCTAGGCACAGGCTAGGGGCAACAGGCTAGGCACAGGCTAGAGGCACAGGCTAGGCACAGGCTAGGCACAGGCCAGGCACAGGCTAGGCACAGGCTAGGCACAGGCTAGGCACAGGCCAGGCACAGGCTAGGCACACAGGCCAGACACAGGCAGGGCTAGGCACAGGCTACAGGCACAGGCTAGGCACAGGCTAGGCACAGGCTAGGCACAGGCTAGGCACAGGCTAGACAGACACCGGCTAGACACCGGCTAGACACCGGCTAGACACCGGCCAGACACCGGCCAGAACACCGGCCAGACACCGGCCAGACACCGGCTAGACACCGGCTAGACACCGGCCAGACACACGGCTAGACACCGGCTAGACACCGGCTAGACACCGGCTAGACACCGGCTAGACACCGGCTAGACACCGGCTAGACACCGGCTAGACACCGGCTAGACACCCGGCTAGACACCGGCTAGACACCAGGCTAGACACCGGCTAGACACCGGCTAGACACCAGGCTAGACACCGTCAAGACACAGACTATACACAGGCTAGACAGAGGCTATACACTGTCTAGACACAGGCTAGAATCTGGCTATGCACAGGGTAGACAAAGGCTAGGCACTGGCTAGGCACAGGCTCAGGGCACAGGCTAGGCACAGGCTAGGCACAGGCTAGACACAGGCTAGACACAGGCTAGACACAGGCTAGACACAGGCTAGACACAATCTAGACACAGTCTACACAGGCTAGACACAGGCTAGACACAGGCTAGACACAGGCTAGACACAGGCTAGACACAGGCTAGACACAGGCTAGGCACAGGCTAGGCACTGGCTAGGCACACGCTATGCACATGCCTGTGTCAGGCAAGGCACAGGCTAGACACAGGCTAGACACAGGCTAGGCACAGGCTATGTACATGCCAGTCACAGGCAAGGCACAGGCTAGACACAGGCTAGACACAGGCTAGGCACAGGCTAGGCACAGGCTAGGCACAGGCTAGGCACAGGCTAGGCACAGGCTAGGCACAGGCTAGGCACAGGCTAGGCACAGGCCAGGCACAGGCTAGACACTGGCCAGGCACAGGCCAGGCACAGGCTAGGCACAGGCTAGTCACAGGCTAGGCACAGGCTAGGCACAGGCTAGGCACAGGCCAGGCACAGGCTAGGCACTGGCTAGGCACTGGCTAGGCACAGGCTAGGCACAGGCTAGGCACAGGCCAGGCACTGGCTAGGCACTGGCTAGGCACAGGCTAGGCACAGACTAGGCACAGACTAGGCACAGGCTAGACACAGGCTAGACACAGGCTAGACACAGGCTAGGCTAGACACAGGCCAGACACAGGCTAGACACAGGCTAGACACTGGCCAGGCACAGGCTAGGCACAGGCTAGGGCACAGGCTAGGCACAGGCTAGGCACAGGCTAGGCACAGGCTAGGCACAGGCTAGGCACAGGCTAGGCACAGGCTAGGCACAGGCTAGGCACAGGCTAGGCACAGGCTAGACACCGGCTAGACACCGGCTAGACACAGGCTAGACACCCGGCTAGACACCGGCTAGACACCGGCTAGACACCGGCTAGACACAGACTAGACACATGCTAGACAGAGGCTACACACAGGCTAGGCACAGGCTAGACTCTGGCTATGCACAGGCTAGACAAAGGCTAGACACTGGCTAGGCACAGGCTAGGCACAGGCTAGGCACAGGCTAGGCACAGGCTAGGCACAGGCTAGACACAGGCTAGGCACAGGCTAGACACAGGCTAGACACAGGCTAGACACAGGCTAGGCACAGGCTAGACACAGGCTAGGCATAGGCTAGGCACAGGCTAGGCACAGGCTAGGCACAGGCTAGGCACAGGCTAGGCACAGGCTAGGCACAGGCTAGGCACAGGCTAGGCACAGGCTAGGCACAGGCTAGGCACAAGCTAGGCACAGGCTTGGCACAGACTAGACATTGGCTAGACACAGGCTAGACACAGGCTAGACACAGGCTAGGCATAGGCTAGGCACAGGCTAGGCACAGGCTAGGCACAGGCTAGGCACAGGCTAGGCACAAGCTAGGCACAGGCTAGGCACAGGCCAGGCACAGGCTAGGCACAGGCTAGGCACAGGCTAGGCACAGGCTAGGCACAGGCTAGGCACAGGCTAGACATTGGCTAGCCACCGGCTAGACACCGTCAAGACACAGACTAGACACAGGCTAGACAGAGGCTATACACTGGCTAGGCACAGGCTAGACACAGGCTATGCACAGGCTAGACACTGGCTATGCACAGGCTAGACATTGGCTAGCCACCGGCTAGACACCGTCAAGACACAGACTATACACAGGCTAGACAGAGGCTATACACTGGCTAGGCACAGGCTAGAATCTGGCTATGCACAGGCTAGACAAAGGGTAGACTCTGGCTAGGCACAGGCTAGGCACTGGCTAGGCACAGGCTATGCACATGCAAGTCACAGGCAAAGCAGAGGCTAGACACAGGCTTGACACTGGCTTGGCACAGGCTAGACACTGGCTTCGCACAGACTAGACACTGGCTAAGCACAGGCTAGGCACTGGCTAAACGCTGGCTAGGCACACGCTATGCACATGCCTGTGTCAGGCAAGGCACAGGCTAGACACAGGCTAGGCACAGGCTATGCACATTCCAGTCACAGGCAAGGCACAGGGTAGGCACAGGCTAGACACAGGCTAGACACAGGCTAGGCACAGGCTAGAGGCACAGGCTAGGCACAGACTAGGCATAGGCTAGACACAGGCTGGCACAGGCTAGGCACACAGGCTAGGCACAGGCTAGGCACAGGCTAGGCACAGGCTAGGCACAGGCCAGGCACAGGCTAGGCACAGGCTAGGCACAGGCTAGCACAGGCTAGGCACAGGCTAGGCACAGGCTAGGCACAGGCTAGGCACAGGCTAGGCACAGGCTAGGCACAAGCTAGGCACAGGCTTGGCACAGGCTAGACACAGGCTAGACACAGGCTAGGCACAGGCTAGACACAGGCTAGGCACAGGCTAGGCACAGGCTAGGCACAGGCTAGACAGGCTAGCACAGGCTAGGCACAGGCTAGGCACAGGCTAGGCACAGGCTAGGCACAGGCCAGGCACAGGCTAGGCACAGGCTAGGCACAGGCTAGGCACAGGCTAGGCACAGGCTAGGCACAGGCTAGACATTGGCTAGGCCACCGGCTAGACACCGTCAAGACACAGACTAGACACAGGCTAGACAGAGGCTATACACTGGCTAGGCACAGGCTAGACACAGGCTATGCACAGGCTAGACACTGGCTATGCACAGGCTAGACATTGGCTAGCCACCGGCTAGACACCGTCAAGACACAGACTATACACAGGCTAGACAGAGGCTATACACTGGCTAGGCACAGGCTAGAATCTGGCTAGACACAGGCTAGACAAAGGCTAGACGCTAGGCTCTGGCTAGGCACAGGCTAGGCACTGGCTAGGCACAGGCTATGCACATGCAAGTCACAGGCAAAGCAGAGGCTAGACACAGGCTTGACACTGGCTTGGCACAGGCTAGACACTGGCTTGCACAGACTAGACACTGGCTAAGCACAGGCTAGGCACTGGCTAAACACTGGCTAGGCACAGGCTAGACACATGCCTGTACAGGCCAGGCACAGGCTAGGCACAGGCTAGACACAGGCTAGGCACAGGCTATGCACATGCCAGTCACAGGCAAGGCACAGGCTAGACACAGGCTAGACACAGGCTAGACACAGGCTAGGCACAGGCTAGGCACACACTAGGCATAGGCTAGGCACTGGCTAGGCACAGGCTAGGCACAGGCTAGGCACAGGCTAGGCACAGGCTAGGCACAGGCTAGGCACAGGCTAGGCACAGGCTAGGCACAGGCTAGGCACAGGCTAGGCACAGGCTAGGCACAGGCTAGGCACAGGCTAGGCACAGGCTAGGCACAGGCTAGGCACAGGCTAGGCACAGGCTAGGCACAGGCTAGGCACAGGCTAGGCACAGGCTAGGCACAGGCTAGGCACAGGCTAGGCACAGGCTAGGCACAGGCTAGGCACAGGCTAGGCACAGGCTAGGCACAGGCTAGACACAGGCTAGGCACTGGCTAGACACCGGCTAGACACCGGCTAGGCACCGGCTAGACACCGGCTAGACACCGGCTAGACACCGGCTAGACACCGGCTGGACACCGGCTAGACACCGGCTAGACACCGGCTAGACACCGGCTAGACACCGGCTAGACACCGGCCTAGACACCGGCTAGACACCGGCTAGACACCGGCTAGACACCGGCTAGACACCGGCTAGACACCGGCTAGACACCGTCAAGACACAGACTATACACAGGCTAGACAGAGGCTATACACTGTCTAGGCACAGGCTAGAATCTGGCTATGCACAGGGTAGACAAAGGCTAGACACTGGCTAGGCACAGGCTAGGCACTGGCCAGGCACAGGCTAGGCACAGGCTAGACACAGGCTAGACACATTCTAGACACAGGCTAGACCCAGGCTAGACACAAACTAGACACATTCTAGACACAGGCTAGACACAGGCTAGACACAGGCTAGACACAGGCTAGACACTGGCTTCGCACAGACTAGACACTGGCTAAGCACAGGCTAGGCACTGGCTAAACGCTGGCTAGGCACACGCTATGCACATGCCTGTGTCAGGCAAGGCACAGGCTAGACACAGGCTAGACACAGGCTAGGCACAGGCTATGTACATGCCAGTCACAGGCAAGGCACAGGCTAGACACAGGCTAGACACAGGCCAGGCACAGGCTAGGCACAGGCTAGGCACAGACTAGGCATAGGCTAGGCACAGGCTAGGCAAAAGCTACGCACAGGCTAGGCACAGGCTAGGCACAGGCCAGGCACAGGCTAGGCATAGGCTAGGCACAGGCTAGGCACAAGCTAGGCACAGGCTAGGCACAGGCTAGGCACAGGCTAGGCACAGGCCAGGCACTGGCTATGCACTGGCTAGGCACTGGCTAGGCACAGGCTAGGCACAGACTAGGCACAGGCTAGGCACAGGCTAGGCACAGGCTAGGCACAGGCCAGGCACAGGCTAGGCACTGGCTAGGCACTGGCTAGGCACAGGCTAGGCACAGGCTAGGCACAGACTAGGCACAGACTATACACAGGCTAGACAGAGGCTATACACTGGCTAGGCACAGGCTAGAATCTGGCTATGCACAGGCTAGACAAAGGGTAGACTCTGGCTAGGCACAGGCTAGGCACTGGCTAGACACTGGCTAGGCACAGGCTATGCACATGCAAGTCACAGGCAAGGCAGAGGCTAGACACAGGCTTGACACTGGCTTGGCACAGGCTAGACACTGGCTTCGCACAGGCTAGGCACTGGCTAAACGCTGGCTAGGCACACGCTATGCACATGCCTGTGTCAGGCAAGGCACAGGCTAGACACAGGCTAGGCACAGGCTATGCACATGCCAGTCACAGGCAAGGCACAGGGTAGACACAGGCTAGACACAGGCTAGACACAGGCTAGGCACAGGCTAGGCACAGACTAGGCATAGGCTAGGCACTGGCTAGGCACAGGCTAGGCACAGGCTAGGCACAGGCTAGGCACAGGCTAGGCACAGGCTAGGCACAGGCTAGGCACAGGCTAGGCACAGGCTAGGCACAGGCTAGGCACTGGCTAGGCACAGGAAAGGCACAGACTAGGCACAGGCTAGGCACAGGCTAGGCACAGGCTGGAACAGGCTAGGCACAGGCTAGGCACAGGCTAGGCACAGGCTAGGCACAGGCTAGGCACAGGCTAGGCACAGGCTAGGCACAGGCTAGGCAAGGCACAGGCTAGGCACAGGCTAGGCACAGGCTAGGCACAGGCTAGGCACCAGGCTAGGCACAGGCTAGGCACAGGCTGTGCTACAGAGGCTAGGCACAGGCTAGGCACAGGCTAGGCTAGGCACAGGCTAGGCACAGGCTAGGCACAGGCTAGGCACAGGCTAGGCACAGGCTAGGCACAGGCTAGGCACAGGCTGGGCACACAGAGCTAGGCACAGGCTAGGCACAGGCTAGGCACAGGCTAGGCACAGGCTAGGCACAGGCTAGGCACAGGCTAGGCACAGGCTAGGCACAGGCTAGGCACAGGCTAGGCACAGCCAGGCACAGGCTAGGCACAGGCTAGGCACAGGCTAGGCACAGGCTAGGCACAGGCTAGACACCGGCTAGACACCGGCTAGACACCGGCTAGACACCGGCTAGACACCGGCTGGGACACCGGCTAGACACCGGCTAGACACCGGCTAGACACCGGCTAGACACCGGCTAGACCAGACACCGGCTGCTAGACACCGGCTGACACCGGCTAGACACCGGCTAGACACCGGCTAGACACCGGCTAGACACCGGCTAGACACACGGCTGAACACCGGCTAGACACCGGCTAGACACCGGCTAGACACCGGCTAGACACCGGCTAGACACCGGCTAGACACCGGCTAGACACCGGCTAGACACCGGCTGAACACCGGCTAGACACCGGCTAGACACCGGCTAGACACTGTCAAGACACAGACTATACACAGGCTAGACAGAGGCTATACACTGTCTAGGCACAGGCTAGAATCTGGCTATGCACAGGGTAGACAAAGGCTAGACACTGGCTAGGCACAGGCTAGGCACTGGCCAGGCACAGGCTAGGCACAGGCTAGACACAGGCTAGACACATTCTAGACACAGGCTAGACCCAGGCTAGACACAAACTAGACACATTCTAGACACAGGCTACACACAGGCTAGACACAGGCTAGACACAGGCTGAGACACTGGCTTCGCACAGCCTAGACACTGGCTAAGCACAAGGCTAGGCACTGGCTAAACGCTGGCTAGGCACACGCTATGCACATGCCTGTGTCAGGCAAGGCACAGGCTAGACACAGGCTAGACACAGGCTAGGCACAGGCTATGTACATGCCAGTCACAGGCAAGGCACAGGCTAGACACAGGCTAGACACAGGCCAGGCACAGGCAAGGCACAGGCTAGGCACAGACTAGGCATAGGCTAGGAAGGCTAGGCACAGGCTAGGCACAGGCTAGGCACAGGCCAGGCACAGGCTAGGCACTGGCTAGGCACTGGCTAGGCACAGGCTAGGCACAGGCTAGGCACATGCTAGGCACAGGCTAGGCACAGGCCAGGCACAGGCTAGGCACTGGCTAGGCACTGGCTAGGCACAGGCTAGGCACAGACTAGGCACTGGCTAGGCACTGGCTAGGCACTGGCTAGGCACAGGCTAGGCACAGACTAGGCACAGACTATACACAGGCTAGACAGAGGCTATATACTTGCTAGGCACAGGCTAGAATCTGGCTATGCACAGGCTAGACAAAGGCTAGACACTGGCTAGGCATAGGCTGGGCACAGGCCAGGCACAGGCTAGGCACAGGCTAGGCACAGGCTAGGCACAGGCTAGGCACAGGCTAGGCACAGGCTAGGCACAGGCTAGGCACAGGCTAGGCACAGGCTAGACACCGGCTATACACCGGCTAGACACCGGCTAGACACCGGCTAGACACCGGCTAGACACCGGCTAGACACCGGCTAGACACCGGCTAGACACCGGCTAGACACCGGCTAGACACCGTCAAGACACAGACTAGACACATGCTAGACAGAGGCTACACACAGGCTAGGCACAGGCTAGACTCTGGCTATGCACAGGCTAGACAAAGGCTAGACACTGGCTAGGCACAGGCTAGGCACAGGCTAGGCACAGACTAGGCATAGGCTAGGCACAGGCTAGGCACAAGCTAGGCACAGGCTAGGCACAGGCTAGGCACAGGCCAGGCACAGGCTAGGCACTGGCTAGGCACTGGCTAGGCACAGGCTAGGCACAGGCTAGGCACATGCTAGGCACAGGCTAGGCACAGGCCAGGCACAGGCTAGGCACTGGCTAGGCACTGGCTAGGCACAGGCTAGGCACAGACTAGGCACTGGCTAGGCACTGGCTAGGCACTGGCTATATACTTGCTAGGCACAGGCTAGAATCTGGCTATGCACAGGCTAGACAAAGGCTAGACACTGGCTAGGCATAGGCTGGGCTGGGCACAGGCCAGGCTGGCAGGCTAGGCACAGGCACAGGCTAGGCACAGGCTAGGCACAGGCTGGGCTAGGCACAGGCTAGGCCTAGGCTAGGCACAGGCTAGGCACAGGCTAGGCACAGGCTAGACACCGGCTATACACCGGCTAGACACCGGCTAGACACCGGCTAGACACCGGCTAGACACCGGCTAGACACCGGCTAGACACCGGCTAGACACCGGCTAGACACCGGCTAGACACCGGCTAGACACCGGCTAGACACCGGCTAGACACCGTCAAGACACAGACTAGACACATGCTAGACAGAGGCTACACACAGGCTAGGCACAGGCTAGACTCTGGCTATGCACAGGCTAGACAAAGGCTAGACACTGGCTAGGCACAGGCTAGGCACAGGCTAGGCACAGGCTAGACACAGCCCAGGCACAGGCTAGACACAGGCTAGACACATTCTAGACACAGGCTAGGCACAGGCTAGACATTGGCTAGGCATAGGCTAGGCACAGGCTAGGCACAGGCTAGGCACAGGCTAGGCACAGGCTAGGCACAGGCTAGGCACAGGCTAGGCAGCAGGCTGGGCACAAGCTAGGCTCAGGCTTGGCACAGACTAGACATTGGCTAGACACAGGCTAGACACAGGCTAGACACAGGCTAGGCATAGGCTAGGCACAGGCTAGGCACAGGCTAGGCACAGGCTAGGCACAGGCTAGGCCCAGGCTAGGCACAGGCTAGGCACAGGCTAGGCACAGGCTAGGCACAGGCTAGGCACAGGCTAGACATTGGCTAGCCACCGGCTAGACACCGTCAAGACACAGACTAGACACAGGCTAGACAGAGGCTATACACTGGCTAGGCACAGGCTAGACACAGGCTATGCACAGGCTAGACACTGGCTATGCACAGGCTAGGCACTGGCTAGACACAGACTAGGCACAGACTATACACAGGCTAGACAGAGGCTATACACTGGCTAGGCACAGGCTAGAATCTGGCTATGCACAGGCTAGACAAAGGGTAGACTCTGGCTAGGCACAGGCTAGGCACTGGCTAGACACTGGCTAGGCACAGGCTATGCACATGCAAGTCACAGGCAAGGCAGAGGCTAGACACAGGCTTGACACTGGCTTGGCACAGGCTAGACACTGGCTTCGCACAGACTAGACACTGGCTAAGCACAGGCTAGGCACTGGCTAAACGCTGGCTAGGCACACGCTATGCACATGCCTGTGTCAGGCAAGGCACAGGCTAGACACAGGCTAGGCACAGGCTATGCACATGCCAGTCACAGGCAAGGCACAGGGTAGACACAGGCTAGACACAGGCTAGACACAGGCTAGGCACAGGCTAGGCACAGACTAGGCATAGGCTAGGCACTGGCTAGGCACAGGCTAGGCACAGGCTAGGCACAGGCTAGCACTGGCTGGGCACAGGCTAGGCACTGGCCAGGCACAGGCTAGACACAGGAAAGGCACAGACAAGGCACAGGCTAGGCACAGGCTAGGCACAGGCTAGGCACAGGCTAGGCACAGGCTAGGCACAGGCTAGGCACAGGCTAGGCACAGGCTAGGCACAGGCTAGGCACTAGCTGGCACAGGCTAGGCACAGGCTAGGCACAGGCCAGGCTAGGCACAGGCTAGGCACAGGCTAGGCACAGGCTAGGCACAGGCTGGGCTAGGCACAGGCTAGGCACAGGCTAGGCACAGGCTAGGCACAGGCTAGGCACAGGCTAGACACCGGCTATACACCGGCTAGACACCGGCTAGACACCGGCTAGACACCGGCTAGACACCGGCTAGACACCGGCTAGACACCGTCAAGACACAGACTATACACAGGCTAGACAGAGGCTATACACTGTCTAGGCACAGGCTAGAATCTGGCTATGCACAGGGTAGACAAAGGCTAGACACTGGCTAGGCACAGGCTAGGCACTGGCCAGGCACAGGCTAGGCACAGGCTAGACACAGGCTAGACACATTCTAGACACAGGCTAGACCCAGGCTAGACACAAACTAGACACATTCTAGACACAGGCTAGACACAGGCTAGACACAGGCTAGACACAGGCTAGACACAGGCTAGACACCGGCTAGACACCGTCAAGACACAGACTAGACACATGCTAGACAGAGGCTACACACAGGCTAGGCACAGGCTAGACTCTGGCTATGCACAGGCTAGACAAAGGCTAGACACTGGCTAGGCACAGGCTAGGCACAGGCTAGGCACAGGCTAGGCACAGGCTAGGCACAGGCTAGGCACAGCCCAGGCACAGGCTAGGCACAGGCTAGACACATTCTAGACACAGGCTAGGCACAGGCTAGACATTGGCTAGGCATAGGCTAGGCACAGGCTAGGCACAGGCTAGGCACAGGCTAGGCACAGGCTAGGCACAGGCTAGGCACAGGCTAGGCACAGGCTAGGCACAGGCTAGGCACAGGCTAGGCACAGGCTAGGCACAAGCTAGGCACAGACTAGACATTGGCTAGACACAGGCTAGACACAGGCTAGACTCAGGCTAGGCATAGGCTAGGCACAGGCTAGGCACAGGCTAGGCACAGGCTAGGCACAGGCTAGGCACAGGCTAGGCACAGGCTAGGCACAAGCTAGGCACAGGCTAGGCACAGGCCAGGCACAGGCTAGGCACAGGCTAGGCACAGGCTAGGCACAGGCTAGACATTGGCTAGCCACCGGCTAGACACCGTCAAGACACAGACTAGACACAGGCTAGACAGAGGCTATACACTGGCTAGGCACAGGCTAGACACAGGCTATGCACAGGCTAGACACTGGCTATGCACAGGCTAGGCACTGGCTAGACACTGGCTAGGCACACGCAATGCACATGCCTGTCTCAGGCAAGGCACAGGCTAGACACAGGCTAGACACAGGCTAGGCACAGGCTATGTACATGCCAGTCACAGGCAAGGCACAGGCTAGACACAGGCTAGACACAGGCCAGGCACAGGCTAAACACAGGCTAGGCACAGACTAGGCATAGGCTAGGCACAGGCTAGGCACAAGCTAGGCACAGGCTAGGCACAGGCTAGGCACAGGCCAGGCACAGGCTAGGCACTGGCTAGGCACTGGCTAGGCACAGGCTAGGCACAGGCTAGGCACAGGCTAGGCACAGGCTAGGCACAGGACAGGCACAGGCTAGGCACAGGCTAGGCACTGGCTAGGCACAGGCTAGGCACAGACTAGGCACTAGCTAGGCACTGGCTAGGCACAGGCTAGGCACAGACTAGGCACAGACTATACACAGGCTAGACAGAGGCTATACACTTGCTAGGCACAGGCTAGAATCTGGCTATGCACAGGCTAGACAAAGGCTAGACACTGGCTAGGCATAGGCTGGGCACTGGCTAGACACTGGCTAGGCACACGCTATGCAGATGCCTGTCTCAGGCAAGGCACAGGCTAGACACAGGCTAGACACAGGCTAGGCACAGGCTTTGCACATGCCAGTCACAGGCAAGGCACAGGCTAGACACAGGCTAGACACAGGCCAGGCACAGGCTAGGCACAGGCTAGGCACAGACTAGGCACAGGCTAGGCACAGGCTAGGCACAAGCTAGGCACAGGCTAGGCACAGGCTAGGCACAGGCCAGGCACAGGCTAGGCACTGGCTAGGCACTGGCTAGGCACAGGCTAGGCACAGGCCAGGCACAGGCTTGGCACTGGCTAGGCACTGGCTAGGCACAGGCTAGGCACAGGCTAGGCACAGGCTAGGCACAGCCCAGGCACAGGCTAGACACAGGCTAGACACATTCTAGACACAGGCTAGACCCAGGCTAGACACAAACTAGACACATTCTAGACACAGGCTAGACACAGGCTAGACACAGGCTAGACACAGGCTAGACACCGGCTAGACACCGTCAAGACACAGACTAGACACATGCTAGACAGAGGCTACACACAGGCTTGGCACAGACTAGACACTGGCTAAGCACACGCTAGACACAGGCTAGAAACTGGCTAGGCACAGGCTAGACACAGGCTAGACACTAGCTAGACACAGGCTAGACACTGGCTAGGTACAGGCTAGACACAGGCTAGACACTGGCTGGGCACAGGCTAGACACTGGCTAGACACAGGCTAGACACTGGCTAGAGACACAGGCTAGGCACTGGCCAGGCACAGGCTAGACACAGGCTAGGCACAGGCTAGACACACGGCTAGACACTGGCTAAGGCATGGGCACAGGCTAGGCACTGGCTAGGCACAGGCTAGGCATGCACATGCACAGGCTCAGGCAAGGCTAGACACAGGCTATGCACAGGCTAGACACTGGCTAGGCACAGGCTAGGCACTGGATAGACACTGGCTAGGCACTGGCTAGACACTGACTAGGCACACGCTATGCACATGCCTGTCTCAGGCAAGGCACAGGATAGACACAGGCTAGACACAGGCTAGACACAGGCTAGACACAGGCTAGACACAGGCTAGACACAGGCTAGACACAGGCTAGACTCAGGCTAGGCACAGGCTAGGCACAGGCTAGACACAGGCTAGACACAGGCTAGACACAGGCTAGACACAGGCTAGACACAGGCTAGACACAGGCTAGACACAGGCTAGACACAGGCTAGACACAGGACACAGGCTAGACACAGGCTAGGCACAGGCTAGGCACAGGCTAGGCACAAGCTAGACACAGGCTAGGCACAAGCTAGACACAGGCTATGCACAGGCTAGACACTGGCTAGGCACAGGCTAGGCACTGGCTAGACACTGGCTAGGCACTGGCTAGACACTGGCTAGGCACTGGCTAGACACTGACTAGGCACACGCTATGCACATGCCTGTCTCAGGCAAGGCACAGGATAGACACAGGCTAGACACAGGCTAGGCACAGGCTATGCACAGGCTAGGCACTGGCTAGGCACAGGCTAGGCACAGGCTAGGCACAGGCTAGGCACAGGCTAGGCACAGGCTGCCAGGCACAGGCAAGGCACAGGCTAGGCACAGGCTAGGCACAGGCCAGGCACTGGCTAGGCACTGGCTAGGCACTGGCTAGAGCACAGGCTAGGCACAGACTAGGCACAGGCACAGGCTAGGCACAGGCTAGGCACAGGCTAGGCACAGGCTAGGCACAGGCTAGGCACTGGCTGGGCACTGGCTCGGCACAGGCTAGGCACAGACTAGGCACAGAGCTATACACAGGCTAGACAGAGGCTATACACTGGCTAGGCACAGGCTAGAATCTGGCTATGCACAGGCTAGACAAAGGGTAGACTTTGGCTAGGCACAGGCTAGGCACTGGCTAGACACTGGCTAGGCACACGCTATGCACATGCCAGTCTCAGGCAAGGCAGAGGCTAGACACAGGCTAGACACAGGCTAGGCACAGGCTAGACACTGGCTTCGCACAGACTAGACACTGGCTAAGCACAGGCTAGGCACTGGCTAAACGCTGGCTAGGCACACGCTATGCACATGCCTGTCTCAGGCTAGGCACAGGCTAGACACAGGCTAGGCACAGGCTATGCACATGCCAGTCTGGGCAAGGCACAGGCTAGACCTGGGCTAGACACAGGCTAGACACAGGCTAGGCACAGGCTAGGCACAGGCTAGGCATAGGCTAGACACTGGCTAGGCACAGGCTAGGCACAGGCTAGGCACAGGCTAGACACTGGCTAGGCACAGGCTAGACACTGGCTAGGCACAGGCTAGGCACTGGCTAGGCACAGGCTAGACACAGGCTAGCACAGACAGGCTGACACTAGGCTGGGCCGGCTGAGACACCGGCTAGACACCGGCTAGACACCGGCTAGACACCGGCTAGACACCGGCTAGACACCGGCTAGACACCGGCTAGACACCGGCTAGACACCGGCTAGACACCGGCTAGACACCGGCTAGACACCGGCTGGACACCGGCTAGACACCGGCTAGACACCGGCTAGACACCGGCTAGACACCGGCTAGACACCGGCTAGACACCGGCTAGACACCGGCTGGACACCGGCTAGACACCGGCTAGACACCGGCTAGACACCGGCTAGACACCGGCTAGACACCGGCTAGACACCGGCTAGACACCGGCTAGACACCGGCTAGACACCGTCTAGACACAGACTATACACAGGCTAGACAGAGGCTATACACTGTCTAGGCACAGGCTAGAATCTGGCTATGCTCGGCTAGACAAAGGCTAGACACTGGCTAGGCACAGGCTAGGCACTGGCTAGACACTGGCTAGGCACAGGCTATGCACATGCCAGTCACAGGCAAGGCACAGGCTAGACACAGGCTAGACACAGGCTAGACACTGGCTAGGCACAGGCTAGACACTGGCTTGGCACAGGCTAGACATGCGCTAGACACAGGCTGGACACAGGCTAGACACAGGCTAGACACTGGCTAGGCACAGGCTAGGCACTGGGCTAGGCACAGGCTAGGCACAGGCTAGGCACTGGCTAGGCACAGGCTAGGCACAGGCTAGGCACAGGCTAGGCACAGGCTAGGCACAGGCTAGGCACAGGCTAGGCACAGGCTAGGCACAGGCCAGGCACAGGCTAGGCACAGGCTAGGCACAGGCTAGGCACAGGCTAGACACTGGCTAGGCCACAGGCTAGACACCGGCTCAAGACACAGACTAGACACAGGCTAGGCACAGGCTAGACACAGGCTAGGCACAGGCTAGACACAGGCTAGGCACAGGCTAGACACTGGCTAGGCACAGGCTAGGCACTGGCTAGACACTGGCTAGGCACACGCTATGCACATGCCTGTCTCAGGCAAGGCACAGGCTAGACACAGGCTAGACACTGGCTAGGCACAGGCTATGTACATGCCAGTCTCAGGCAAGGCACAGGCTAGACACAGGCTAGACACAGGCTAGACACAGGCTAGGCACAGGCTAGGCACAGGCTAGGCTGGCTAGGCTAGGCACAGGCTAGGCACAGGCTAGGCACAGGCTAGGCACAGGCTAGGCACAGGCTAGGCACAGGCTAGGCACAGGCTAGGCACTGGCTAGGCACACTGGCTAGGCACAGGCTAGGCACAGGCTAGGCAGCCAGGCTCAGGCCAGGCACAGGCTAGGCACTGGCTAGGCACTGGCTAGGCACAGGCTAGGCACAGACTAGGCACTGGCTAGGCACTGGCTAGGCACTGGCTAGGCACAGGCTAGGCACAGGCTAGGCACAGACTAGACACAGGCTAGACACAGGCTAGACACAGGCTAGGCACATAGAATCTGGGCTAGGCACAGGCTAGACACAATGGCTAGACACTGGCTAGGCACTGGCTAGGCACAGGCTGGGCACTGGCTAGACACTGGCTAGGCACACGCTATGCACATGCCTGTCTCAGGCAAGGCACAGGCTAGACACAGGCTAGACACTGGCTAGGCACAGGCTTTGCACATGCCAGTCTCAGGCAAGGCACAGGCTAGACACAGGCTAGACACAGGCTAGGCACAGGCTAGGCACAGGCTAGGCACTGGCTAGACACTGGCTAGGCACTGGCTAGGCACTGGCTAGACACAGGCTAGGCACTGGCTAGACACTGGCTAGACACAGGCTATGCACATGCCTGTCTCAGGCAAGGCACAGGCTAGACACAGGCTAGACACTGGCTAGGCACAGGCTAGGCACAGGCTAGGCACTGGCTAGGCACAGGCTAGGCACAGGCTAGGCACAGGCTAGGCACAGGCTAGGCACAGGCTAGGCACATGCCAGTCTCAGGCAAGGCACAGGCTAGGCACAGGCTAGGCACAGGCTAGGCACAGGCTAGGCACAGGCTAGGCACTGGCTAGGCACAGGCTAGGCACAGGCTAGGCACAGGCTAGGCACAGGCTAGGCACAGGCTAGGCACAGGCTAGGCACAGGCTAGGCACTGGCTAGGCACTGGCTAGGCACAGGCTAGACACAGGCAGCAGGCTAGGCACAGGCTAGGCACAGGCTAGGCACAGGCTAGACACAGGCTATACACTGGCTAGGCACAGGCTAGACACTGGCTAGGCACAGGCTAGACAAAGGCTAGACACTTGGCTAGGCACAGGCTAGGCACTGGCTAGACACTGGCTAGGCACACGCTATGCACATGCCAGTCTCGGCAAGGCAGAGGCTAGACACAGGCTAGACACTGGCTAGGCACAGGCTAGACACTGGCTTCGCACAGACTAGACACTGGCTAAGCACAGGCTAGGCACTGGCTAAACGCTGGCTAGGCACACTATGGCATGCCTGTCTCAGGCTAGGCACAGGCTAGACACAGGCTAGGCACAGGCTATGCACATGCCAGTCTGGGCAAGGCACAGGCTAGACACAGGCTAGACACAGGCTAGACAGGCTAGCAGGCTAGGCACAGGCTAGGCACAGACTAGGCATAGGCTAGGCACTGGCTAGGCACAGGCTAGGCTGAGGCTAGGCACAGGCTAGGCACAGGCTAGGCACAGCCCAGGCACAGGCTAGGCACTGGCTAGGCACAGGCTAGGCACAGACTAGGCACAGGCTAGGCACAGGCTAGACACCGGCTAGACACCGGCTAGACACCGGCTGGACACCGGCTAGACACCGGCTAGACACCGGCTAGACACCGGCTAGACACCGGCTAGACACCGGCTAGACACCGGCTGACACCGGCTAGACACCGGCTAGACACCGGCTAGACACCGGCTAGACACCGGCTAGACACCGGCTAGACACCGGCTAGACACCGGCTAGACACCGGCTAGACACCGGCTGAGACACCGGCTAGACACCGGCTAGACACCGGCTAGACACCGGCTAGACACCGGCTAGACACCGGCTAGACACCGGCTAGGCACAGGCTAGACACCGTCAAGGCACAGGCTAGAATCTGGCTATGCACAGGGTAGACAAAGGCTAGACACTGGCTAGGCACAGGCTAGGCACTGGCTAGACACTGGCTAGGCACAGGCTATGCACATGCCAGTCACAGGTAAGGCACAGGCTAGACACAGGCTAGACACTGGCTTGGCACAGACTAGACATTGGCTAGACACAGGCTAGACACAGGCTAGACACAGGCTAGGCATAGGCTAGGCACAGGCTAGGCATAGGCTAGGCAAAGGCTAGGCACAGGCTAGGCACAGGCTAGGCACAGGCTAGGCACAGGCTAGGCACAGGCTAGGCACAAGCTAGGCACAGGCTAGGCACAGGCCAGGCACAGGCTAGGCACAGGCTAGGCACAGGCTAGGCACAGGCTAGACATTGGCTAGCCACCGGCTAGACACCGTCAAGACACAGACTAGACACAGGCTAGACAGAGGCTATACACTGGCTAGGCACAGGCTAGACACAGGCTATGCACAGGCTAGACACTGGCTATGCACAGGCTAGGCACTGGCTAGACACTGGCTAGGCACACGCAATGCACATGCCTGTCTCAGGCAAGGCACAGGCTAGACACAGGCTAGACACAGGCTAGGCACAGGCTATGTACATACCAGTCTGAGGCAAGGCACAGGCTAGACACAGGCTAGACACAGGCCAGGCACAGGCTAGGCACAGGCTAGGCACAGACTAGGCATAGGCTAGGCACAGGCTAGGCACAAGCTAGGCACAGGCTAGGCACAGGGTAGGCACAGGCCAGGCACAGGCTAGGCACTGGCTAGGCACTGGCTAGGCACAGGCTAGGCACAGGCTAGGCACAGGCTGAGGCTGGGCTAGGCACAGGCCAGGCACAGGCTAGGCACTGGCTAGGCACTGGCTAGGCACAGGCTAGGCAAAGACTAGGCACTGGCTAGGCACTGGCTAGGCACTGGCTAGGCACAGGCTAGGCACAGACTAGGCACAGACTATACACAGGCTAGACAGAGGCTATATACTTGCTAGGCACAGGCTAGAATCTGGCTATGCACAGGCTAGACAAATGGCTAGACACTGGCTAGGCATAGGCTGGGCACTGGCTAGACACTGGCTAGGCACACGCTATGCAGATGCCTGTCTCAGGCAAGGCACAGGCTAGACACAGGCTAGACACAGGCTAGACACCGGCTAGACACCGGCTAGACACCGGCTAGACACCGGCTAGACACCGGCTAGACACCGGCTAGACACCGGCTAGACACCGGCTAGACACCGGCTAGACACCGGCTAGACACCGGCTAGACACCGGCTAGACACCGGCTAGACACCGTCAAGACACAGACTATACACAGGCTAGACAGAGGCTATACACTGTCTAGGCACAGGCTAGAATCTGGCTATGCACAGGGTAGACAAAGGCTAGACACTGGCTAGGCACAGGCTAGGCACTGGCTAGACACTGGCTAGGCACAGGCTATGCACATGCCAGTCACAGGCAAGGCACAGGCTAGACACAGGCTAGACACTGGCTTGGCACAGGCTAGACACTGGCTTGGCACAGACTAGACATTGGCTAGACACAGGCTAGACACAGGCTAGACACAGGCTAGGCATAGGCTAGGCACAGGCTAGGCATAGGCTAGGCAAAGGCTAGGCACAGGCTAGGCACAGGCTAGGCACAGGCTAGGCACAGGCCAGGCACAGGCTAGGCACAGGCTAGGCACAGGCTAGGCACAGGCTAGACATTGGCTAGCCACCGGCTAGACACCGTCAAGACACAGACTAGACACAGGCTAGACAGAGGCTATACACTGGCTAGGCACAGGCTAGACACAGGCTATGCACAGGCTAGACACTGGCTATGCACAGGCTAGGCACTAGCTAGACACTGGCTAGGCACACGCAATGCACATGCCTGTCTCAGGCAAGGCACAGGCTAGACACAGGCTAGACACAGGCTAGGCACAGGCTATGTACATACCAGTCACAGGCAAGGCACAGGCTAGACACAGGCTAGACACAGGCCAGGCACAGGCTAGGCACAGGCTAGGCACAGACTAGGCATAGGCTAGGCACAGGCTAGGCACAAGCTAGGCACAGGCTAGGCACAGGCTAGGCACAGGCCAGGCACAGGCTAGGCACTGGCTAGGCACTGGCTAGGCACAGGCTAGGCACAGGCTAGGCACAGGCTAGGCACAGGCTAGGCACAGGCCAGGCACAGGCTAGGCACTGGCTAGGCACTGGCTAGGCACAGGCTAGGCACTGGCTAGGCACTGGCTAGGCACTGGCTAGGCACAGGCTAGGCACAGACTAGGCACAGACTATACACAGGCTAGACAGAGGCTATATACTTGCTAGGCACAGGCTAGAATCTGGCTATGCACAGGCTAGACAAATGGCTAGACACTGGCTAGGCATAGGCTGGGCACTGGCTAGACACTGGCTAGGCACACGCTATGCAGATGCCTGTCTCAGGCAAGGCACAGGCTAGACACAGGCTAGACACAGGCTAGGCACAGGCTTTGCACATGCCAGTCACAGGCAAGGCACAGGCTAGACACAGGCTAGACACAGGCCAGGCACAGGCTAGGCACAGGCTAGGCACAGACTAGGCATAGGCTAGGCACAGGCTAGGCACAAGCTAGGCACAGGCTAGGCACAGGCTAGGCACAGGCCAGGCACAGGCTAGGCACTGGCTAGGCACAGGCTAGGCACAGGCCAGGCACAGGCTAGGCACTGGCTAGGCACTGGCTAGGCACAGGCTAGGCACAGGCTAGGCACAGGCTAGGCACAGGCTAGGCACAGCCCAGGCACAGGCTAGACACAGGCTAGACACATTCTAGACACAGGCTAGACCCAGGCTAGACACAAACTAGACACATTCTAGACACAGGCTAGACACAGGCTAGACACAGGCTAGACACAGGCTAGACATCGGCTAGACACCGTCAAGACACAGACTAGACACATGCTAGACAGAGGCTACACACAGGCTAGGCACAGGCTAGACTCTGGCTATGCACAGGCTAGACAAAGGCTAGACGCTG
>JAEIHA010000660.1:0-147098 GCA_018904595.1 Zaprionus indianus | reverse complement strand
TGTGTCTAGCCTGTGTCTAGCCTGTTGCTAGCCTGTGTCTAGCCTGTGTCTAGCCTGTGTCTGGCCTGTGTCTAATCTGTGTCTAACCTCTGTCTATCCTGTGTCTAGCCTGTGTCTAGTCTGTGCCCACCAGGTCTAGGCCTGTGTTCAGCCTGTGTCTAGCCTGTGTCTAGCCTGTGTCTAGCCTGTGTCTTGCCTGTGTCTAGCCCAGTTCAGCCTTTTTTGTGTTCAGCCTGTGCCTAGCCAGTTTCTAGCCTGTGTCTAGGCCTGTTAGTATCATAAACAGAGTCTAGCCAGTGTATAGCCTCTGTCTAGCCTGTGTCTAGTCTGTGTCTAGCATGTTCCGAGCCTGTGGGCTCAGCCTGTGTCTAGCCTGTGTCTAGCCCAGAAGTCTAGCTTTTGGGCCAGTCTAGCCTGTGTCTCAGCCTGTGTCTAGCCTGTGTCTAGCCCTGTGTTCAGCCTGTGTCTAGCCTGTGTCTAGCCTGTGTCTAGTCTGTGTCTAAGGCCTTGCCTTGGCTTGTGCCTAGCTTGTGGTTAGCCTGTGTCTAGCCTGTGTCTAGCTCTGTGTCTAGCGTGTGCCTAGCTTGTGCCTGCTAGCCTGTGCCTAGCCAGTGTCTAGCTTCTAGCCTGTGCATTAGCCAGAGTCTAGCCCCCCAGTGGAGCCAGAGTCTAGCCTGTGTCTAGCCTGTGTCTAGTCTGTGTCTAGCCTCCAGTCTTAGCCTGTGTCTAGCCTGTGTCTACTCTGTGTTCAGTCTGTGCCTGTGTCTAGCCTGTGTTCAGCCCAGTGCTAGCCCATGTCTAGCCTGTGTCTAGCTCCATCGTGTCTAGCCCAGGCCCAGCCTGTGTCTGGCCTAAGTCTAGTCTGTGTCTAGCCTTGCCTGGCTTGTGCCTAGCTTGTGTTAGCCTGTGTCTAGCCTGTGTCTAGCCTGTGTCTAGCCTGTGTCTAGCGTGTGCCTAGCTTGTGCCTAGCCTGTGCTCAGCCAGTGTCTAGGCTCCGCCTAGCCTGTGCATAGCCAGAGTCTAGCCAGTGAGTACCAGAGTCTAGCCTGTGTCTAGCCTGTGTCTAGTCTGTGTCTAGCCTGTGTCTAGCCTGTGTCTAGCCTACAGGTTCATTTCGTGTGTTCGTTGTGTCTAGCCTGTGTCTAGCCTGCTTTGGTGTCTTATCTGTGTCTAGCCTATGTCTAGCTCTTGTGTCTAGGCCTGTGTTCAGCCTTGTGTCTAGCTCCAGGTTCAGTCTGTGTTTATCTGTGTCTAGCCTGTGTTCATTCTGTGTCTAGCCTGTGTCTGCCCAGTTCCCAGCCTGTGTCTAGCCTTGTGTCTAGCCTGTGTCTAGCTCAGGTCTAGCCTGTGTCTAGCCTTCTGTGTCTATTCAGGTTCAGCCTTTCAGGTCTTGCCCAGTTCATTCAGTGGTCAGTTCAGTTCAGTCTGTTTCAGTCTGCAGTCTAGCCTGCTGTGTCTGCCTCTTCCTCTCCTGTCTAGCCTCTTGCCTAGCCAGTGCCTAGCCTGTACCCAGCCTGTGCTTGTCAGTGTCTAGGGCCCAGCCAGTCTTGTCTGTGCCCAGGGCCAGTGTCTAGCCCAGACCCAGCCTGTGGTCTAGCCTGTGCCTTAGGTCGCAGTGTCTAGCTCTGCACCAGCCAGGTGTCTACCAGCCTGTGGAGTCAGTGTCTAGCCCAGCTCAGCCAGTGTCTAGCCTGTACTTAGCCAGTTTAGCTCAGTTCACGCCTGTGTCCAGTCAGTGTCTAGCCTGTGTCTAGCCTGTGTCTAGCCTGTGTCTAGCCTTTCCGTGTCTAGCCTTTACTAAATTAGCTTGTGTCTAGCCTGCAGTCAAGCCCAGTCTAGCCTGTTCTTAGCCCAGGTCTAGCCTTGTGTCTAGGCCTGTGTCTAGGCCCTCTGCTCATTAGTGTCATATAGCCTGTACCTTAGCCTGTGCCATTAGTGTCTAGCCTGTACCCAGCCAGTGTTAGCCTGTGCCTAGCCAGTGTCTGCTAGCCCAGCCCAGCCAGTGTCTAGCCTGTGCCTTCAGCCAGTGTCTAGCCTGTACTCCAGCCTGTGTCTAGCCCTAGCCTAGCCAGTGTTCAGCCTGGGTGACTCCAGCCAGTGTCTAGCCTGTGCTCAGCCAGTGTCTAGCCTGTGCCCCAGTCAGTGTCTAGCCTGTACTTATCGAGTTTCTAGCCTGTGTCTAGCCTGTGCTTAGCCAGTGTCTATTCTGTGCCAAGCCAGTGTCTAGCCTGTGCCTAGCCAGTGTCTAGCCTGTGTCAAGCCTGTGTTCTGGCTAAGACTGGTATGTGCATACTGTGTTCCGACAGTGCGTTCCATTAGTGCTCAACCTGTGCTGCCCAGCCAGTGCTCTAGCCTGTGCCTTCCAAAATAGTGTCTAGCCTTTGTCTATCCAGGTCTAGCCTTTGTTCACCCTGTGTTATTAGAGTCTAGCCTGTACCCAGCCAGTGCCTAGCCTGTACTCCAGCCAGTGCCTAGCCTGTACCTAGCCAAGTGCCTAAGACTGTACCTAGCCAGTGCTCAGACTGTACCTTAGCCGCGCCTAGGCCTGAACCTAGCTAGTGTCTCATTCAGCCTAGCTCCGTGTCTAGCCTGTGTTCCCCGCTTCCAGCCTTTGTTGAGCTCAGGGTCTGGGTCTTGCTGTGTCTAGCCTGTGTCTAGTCTGTGTTCAGCCTGTGTCTAGGCCTGTGTCTAGCTCAGGTCTAGCCTGTGTTCAGCCCAGGTCTAGCCTGTGTCTAGCCTGGGCCTTTAGCCTGTGTCTAGCCTCGGTGTCTAGCCCAGGTGCTAGCTCCATAGCCTGTGTCTAGCCTGTTTAGCTCAAGTCTAGCCTGTGTCTAGCCTGTGTCTAGCCTGTGCCACAGCCTGTGTCTAGCCTGTGTCCATCCAGTGTTTAGCCTGTGTCTAGCCTTTGCCTGTAGTGTCTAGCCTGTGGCTGGCCGTGTCTGGCCTGTGTGCCTGTGTTTGCCAGTGCCAGTCCAGAGGGTCCTAGCTTGTGCCTGGCCGTGTGCCTAGCCAGTGTCACTGGCACTGGTCTAGCCTGTGTCTAGCCTGTGTCAAAATAGTGTCTAGCCCAATGTACTAGCCTGTGTCTAGCCAGTATCTGGCCTGTGGCTAGCCTGTGTCCAGGCCAGTTTTTAGCCTGTGTCTAGCCTTTGCCTAGCCGGTGTCTAGCCTGTGCCTTGCCTGTGTCTGGCATGTGCCTAGCCTGTGTTTAGCCTGTGCTCAGCCAAAGGCTAGCTTTTTGCCTCAGCCAGTGTATAGCCTGTGTCTAGCCTCTGTCTAGCCTGTGACTAGCCTGTGTCTTGCCTGTGTCTAGCCTGTGTCAAGCCACTGTCTAGCCTGTGACTAGCCTGTGTCTTGCCTGTATCTAGCCTGTGTCTAGCCTGTTGCTTGCCTGGATTGGCATGTTCATAGCCTGTGCCTAGCCAGTGTCTGCCCTGTGCCTGGACAGTGATAAGCCTGTGCCTGGCCGGTGTGTCAAGCCCTGTGCCTAGCCAGTGACTGGTCTATGCCTAGCCAGTGTCTAGCCTGTGCCTAGCAAGTGTCTAGCCTGGGCCCTGGCCAGTGTCTGGCCTGTGCCTAGCCTTCGTGCCTAGCCTGTGCCCAGCCTGTGCCTAGTCTGTGACTAACCAGTGTCTAGCCTGTGCTTAGCCAGTGTCTAGCCTGTGCCTAGCCTGTGTTTGGCCTGTGTTTAGCCTTTGCCTAGCCTGTGTCTAGCCTGTGCCTAGCCAGTTTCTAGTTTCTGCTAGCAAGGAGTCTGGCCTGGGCCTAGCCAGTGTCTAGCCTGGGCTGCCAGTGTCTAGCCTGGGCCCTGGCCAGTGTCTAGGCTGTGCCTTGCCCGTTTATAGCCTGTGCCTGGCAAGTGTCTAGCCAACCTGGGCCTAGCCAGTGTCTAGCCTGGGCCTGGCCAGTGTCTAGCCTGGGCCTAGCCAGTGGCTTGCCTGTGCCTAGCCAGTGCCTAGCCTGGGTCTGCCGATGACTAAGCTGTGTCTGTAGCCATTGTTCAGCCTGGCCCAGCCAGTGTCTGGCCTATGCATGGCCAGTGTCTAGCCTGTGCCTAGCCAGTGTCTAGCCTGTGCCCTAGCCAGTGTCTAGCCTTGTGCCTGAAGCCGGTGTCTAGCCTGTGTCCTAGCCAGTGTCTAGCCTGTGCCTAGCCAGTGTCTAGCCTGTGCCCCTGGCCAGATGTCTACAGGCTGTGCCTAGCCAGTGTCTAGCCTGTGCTGTGAGTGTCTAGCCTGTGCCTGGCGAGTGTCTAGCCTGTGCCTGGCCAGTGTCTGGCCTGTGCCTGGCCGAGTGTCTAGCCTGTGCCTAGCCAGTGTCTGGCCTGTGCCCTGGCCAGTGTCTGGCCTGTGCCTAGCCAGTGTCTGAGCCTGTTGCACAGCCAGTGTCTAGCCTGTGACTAGCCTGTGCCTGTGTCTAGCCCAGTGTCTAGCCTGTGTCTAGCCTTTGCCTAGCCATTTTCTAGCCTGTACCTAGCCTGTGTCTAGCCTGTGCCTTGCCTGTGACTGGCATGTGCATAGCCTGTTTCTAGCCTGTACCTAGCCAAAGTCTAGCCTGTACCTGGCTAGTGTCTAGCCTGTGTCTAGCCTCTGTCTGGCCTGTGCCTAGCCTGTGTCATGCTAGTGTCCAGCTAAGTGTCTAGCCTGTGTCTAGCTTTTTTGCCTAGCCAGTGTCTATCCTGTGTCTGGCCTGTGCCTTGCCTGTAGCTGGCATGTGCATAGCCTGTGTCTAGCCTGTGCCTGGCCAGTGTCTAGGCCTGTCTCTAGCCAGTGTGTAGCCTGGGCCTCAGCCTCTGTCTTGCCTGTGCCCACCAAAGTCTAGCCTGAACCTAGCTAGTGCATAGCCTGTGTCTTGCCTGTGCCTAGCCAGTGTCTAGCCTGTGTCTAGCCAGTGCCTTGCCTGTGACTGAATGTGCATAGCCTGTGTCTACCCTGTGCCTAACCAGTGTCTAGCCTGTGCCTAGCTGGTGTCTAGCCTGGGCCTAGCCACTGTCTTGCCAGTGCCTAGCCAGTGTCTAGCCAGTGTCTAGCCACTGCATAGCCAGCGTCTAGCCTGTGCCTAGCCAGTGTCTAGCCTGTGCCTAGCCAGTGTGTGTATCCTGTTCCTAGCCAGTGTCTAGCCTGTGCCTAGCCAGTGTCTAGCCAGTGTCTAGCCACTGCATAGCCAGTGTCTAGCCACTGCATGGCCAGTGTCTAAGCCACTGCATAGCCAGTGTCTAGCCACTGCATAGCCAGTGTCTAGCCACTGCATAGCAAGTGTCTAGCCACTGCATAGCCAGTGTCTAGCCTGTGCCTAGCCAGTGTCTAGCCTGTGCCTAGCCAACGTCTAGCCCCTACTTGGCTAGTGTATAGCCTGTGTCTAGCCCTTGCCTAGCCAGTGTCTAGCCTGTGCATAGCCAGTGTCTAGCCTGTGCTTAGCTGGTGTCTAGCCTGGGCCTAGCAAGTGTCTTGCCAGTGTCTAGCCACTGCATAGGCCAGTGTCTAGCCTGTGCCCCTAGCCAACGTCTAGCCCCTACCTAGCTAGTGTACAGCCTGTGTCTAGCCCTTGCCTAGCCAGTGTCTAGCCTTTGCATAGCCAGTGTCTAGCCTGTGCCTAGCTAGTGTCTAGCCTGGGCCTAGCCAGTGTCTAGCCAGTGTCTAGCCACTGCATAGCCAGTGTCTAGCCTGTGCCTAGCCAACGTCTAGCCCCTACCTAGCTAGTGTATAGCCTGTGTCTAGCCCTTGCCTAGCCAGTGTCTAGCCTTTGCATAGCCAGTGTCTAGCCTGTGCCTAGCTAGTGTCTTGCCTGTGTCTAGCCAGTGTCTAGCCTGTGTCTAGCCTTTGCCTAGCCAATTTCTAGCCTGTGCCTAGACTGTGTCTAGCCTTTGCCTAGCCGTTTTCTAGCCTGTGCCTAGACTGTGTCTAGCCTTTGCCTTGCCTGTGACTAGCATGTGCATAGCCTGTTTCTAGCCTGTGCCTAGCCAAAGTCTAGCCTGTACCTAGCTAGTTTATAGCCTGTGTCTAGCCTCTGTCTAGCCTGTGACTAGCCTGTGTCTTGCCTGTGTCTAGGCAGTGTCTACCCTATGTCTAGCCTTCTCCGAGCCAGTGTCTAGCCTGTCTCTAGCCTGTGCCTTACCTGTGACGGGCATGTGCATTGCCTGTGTCTAGCCTGTGCCTAGCCAAAGTCTAGCCTGTGCCTAGCCAGTGTAAAGCCTTTGTCTAGCCTCTGTCTAGCCTGTGACTAGCCTGTTTCTTGCCTGTGTCTAGCCTGTGTCTAGCCTGTGCCTTGCGTGTGATTAGCATGTGCATAGCCTGTGCCTAGCCAGTATTTAGCCTGTGCCTAGCCAGTATCTGGCCTGTGTCTAGCCTGTGCCTTGCCTGTGACTGGCATGTGCATAGCCTGTGTCTAGCCTGTGCCTAGCCAAAGTCTAGCCTGTACCTAGCTAGTGTATAGCCTGTGTCTAGCCTGTGACTAGCCTGTGTCTTGACTGTTTCTAGCCTGTTTCTAGCCAGTGTCTAGCCTGTAAGTAGCCTGTGTCTTGCCTGTGTCTAGCCAGTTTTTAGCCTGTGCCTAGCCTTTGCCTAGCCAGTGTCTAGCCTGTGCCTTGCCTGTGACTGGCATGTGCGTAGCCTGTGTTTAGCCAGTGCCTAGCCAAAGTCTAGCTTGTGCCTAGCCAGTGTATAGCCTGTGTCTAGCCTCTGTCTAGCCTGTGACTAGCCTGTGTCTTGCCTGTGCCTAGCCAGTATCTACCCTGTGCCTAGACAGTGATAAGCCTGTGCCTAGCCAGTGACTAGTCTTTGCATAGCCAGAATCTAGCCTGTGCCTAGCAAGTGTCTAGCCTGGGCCTAGCCAGTGTCTAGCCTGTACCTAGCTTGTGCCTAGCCTGTGCCTAGCCTGTGCCTAGTCTGTGCCTAACCAGTGTCTAGCCTGTGCTTAGCCAGTGTCTAGCATGTCCCTCGCCTGTGATTGGCATGTGTATAGGCTGTGCCTAGCCAGTGTCTAGCCTGTGCCTAGCCAGTTTCTAGTTTCTGCCTAGCAAGTCTCTAGCCTGGGCCTAGCCAGTGTCTAGCCTGGGCCTAGCCAGTGTCTAGGTTGTGCCTTGCCAGTTTATAGCCTAGGCCTAGCCAGTGTCTAGCCTGGGACTAGCCAGTGTCTAGCCTGGGCCTAGCCAGTGTCTAGCCTGGGCCTAGCCAGTGGCTAGCCTGGGCCTAGCCAGTGACTAGCCTGCGTCTAGCCATTGTTCAGCCTGTGCCTAGCCAGTGTCTGGCCTGTGCCTAGCCAGTGTCTAGCCTGTGCCTAGCCAGTGCCTCGCCTGTGCCTAGCCAGTGTCTAGCCTGTGCCTAGCCAGTGTCTAGCCTGTGCCTAGCCAGTGTATAGCCTGTGCCTAGCCAGTGTCTAGCCAGTGCCTAGCCAGTGTCTAGCCAGTGCCTAGCCAGTGTCTAGCCAGTGCCTAGCCAGTGTCTAGCCTGTGCCTGGAGTGTCTAGCCTGTGCCTAGCCAGTGTCTAGCCTATGCCTAGCCAGTGTCTAGCCTAGCCAGTGTCTAGCCTGTGCACAGCCAGTGTCTAGCCTGTGACTAGCCTGTGTCTAGCCTGTGCCTTGCCTGTGACTGGCATGTGCATAGCCTGTTTCTAGCCTGTGCCTAGCCAAAATCTAGCCTGTACCTAGCTAGTGTATAGCCTGTGTCTAGCCTCTGTCTAGCCTGTGACTAGCCTGTGTCTAGCCACTATCTAAGCCTGTGACTAGCCTGTGTCTTGCCTGTATCTAGCCTGTGCTTTCCTGTGACTGGCATGTGCATAGCCTGTTTCTAGCCTGTGCCTAGCCAAAATCTAACCTGTACCTAGCTAGTGTATAGCCTGTGTCTAGCCTCTGTCTAGCCTGTGACTAGCCTGTGTCTTGCCTGTGTCTAGCCTGTGTCTAGCCACTATCTAGCCTGTGACTAGCCTGTGTCTAGCCAGTTTTTAGCCTGTGTCTAGCCTTTGCCTAGCCAGTGTCTAGCCTGTGCCTTGCCTGACTGGCATGTGGTAGCCTGTGTTTAGAGTGCCTAGCCAAAGTCTAGCTTTGCCTAGCCAGTGTATAGCCTGTGTCTAGCCTCTGTCTAGCTTGACTAGCCTGTGTCTAGCCTCTGTCTAGCCTGTGACTAGCCTGTGTCTTGCCTGTGTCTAGCCTGTGTCAAGCCACTATCTAGCCTGTGACTAGCCTGTATCTTGCCTGTATCTAGCCTGTGTCTAGCCTGTGCTTTGCCTGTGATTGGCATGTGCATAGCCTGTGCCTAGCCAGTGTCTACCCTGTGCCTAGACAGTGATAAGCCTGTGCCTAGCCAGTGTCTAGCCTGTGCCTAGCCAGTGACTAGTCTATGCATAGCCAGTGTCTAGCCTGTGCCTAGCAAGTGTCTAGCCTGTGTCTAGCCAGTGTCTAGCCTGTGTCTAGCCTTTTGCCTAGCCATTTTCTAGCCTGTGCCTGGCCTGTGTCTAGCATGTGCCTTGCCTGTGACCGGCATGTGCATAGCCTGTTTCTAGCCTGTGCCTAGCCAAAATCTAGCCTGTACCTAGCTAGTGTATAGCCTGTGTCTAGCCTCTCTCTAGCCTGTGACTAGCCTGTGTCTTGCCTGTGTCTACCTAGTGTCTAGCCTGTGTCTAGCCTTTGCCTAGCCAGTGTCTATCCTGTGTTTAGCCTGTGCCTTGCCTGAAACTGGCCTGTGCATAGCCTGTGTCTAGCCTGTGCCTAGCCAGTGTCTAGCCCGTGCCTAGCCTGTGTTTAGCAAGTGTGTAGCCTGGGCCTAGCCTCTGTCTAGCCTGTGCCTAGCAAAATTCTAGGCTGTACCTAGCTAGTGCATAGCCTGTGTCTTGCCTGTGCCTAGCCAGTGTCTAGCCTGTGTCTAGCCAGTGCCTTGCCTGTGACTGGAATGTGCATAGCCTGTGTCTACCCTGTGCCTAACCAGTGTCTAGCCTGTACCTAGCTGGTGTCTAGCCTGGGCCTAGCCAGTGTCTTGCCAGTGCCTAGCCAGTGTCTAGCCCGTGTCTAGCCAGTGTCTAGCCACTGCATAGCCAGCGTCTAGCCTGTGCCTAGCCAGTGTCTAGCCTGTGCCTAGCCAGTGTGTAGCCTGTTCCTAGCCAGTGTCTAGCCTGTGCCTAGCCAGTGTCTAGCCAGTGTCTAGCCACTGCATAGCCAGTGTCTAGCCACTGCATAGCCAGTGTCTAGCCACTGCATAGTTAGTGTCTAGCCACTGCATAGCCAGTGTCTAGCCTGTGCCTAGCCAACGTCTAGCCCCTACTTAGCTAGTGTATAGCCTGTGTCTAGCCCTTGCCTAGCCAGTGTCTAGCCTGTGCATAGCCAGTGTCTACCCTGTGCCCAGCTGGTGTCTAGCCTGGGCCTAGCAAGTGTCTTGCCTGTGCCTAGCCAACGTCTAGCCCCACCTAGCTAGTGAATAGCCTGTGTCTAGCCCTTGCCTAGCCAGTGTCTAGCCTGTGCATAGCCAGTGTCTAGCCTGTGCCTAGCTAGTGTCTAGCCTGGGCCTAGCCAGTGTCTAGCCAATATATAGCCACTGCATAGCCAGTGTCTAGCCTGTGCCTAGCCAACGTCTAGCCCCTACCTAGCTAGTGTATAGCCTGTGTCTAGCCCTTGCCTAGCCAGTGTCTAGCCTGTGCATAGCCAGTGTCTAGCCTGTGCTTAGCTGGTGTCTAGCCTGGGCCTAGCCAGTGTCTTGCCAGTGCCTAGCCAGTGTCTAGCCAGTGTCTAGCCACTGCATAGCCAGCGTCTAGCCTGTGCCTAGCCAGTGTCTAGCCTGTGCCTAGCCAGTGTCTAGCCTGTTCCTAGCCAGTGTCTAGCCTGTGCCTAGCCATTGTCTAGCCTGTGCCTAGCCAGTGTCTAGCCTGTGCCTAGCCAGTGTCTAGCCTGTGCCTGGCCAGTGTCTAGCCTGTGCCTAGCCAGTGTCTAGTCTATGCCTAGCCAGTGTCTAGCTTATGCCTAGCCAGTGTCTAGCCTGTGCCTAGCCAGTGTCTAGCCTGTGCCTAGCCAGTGTCTAGCCTGTGCCTAGCCAGTGTCTAGCCTGTGTCTAGCCAGTGTCAAGCCTGTGTCTAGCCTTTGCCTAGCCATCTTCTAGCCTGTGCCTAGCCTGTGTCTAGCCTGTGCCTTGCCTGTGACTGGCATGTGCATAGCCTGTTTCGAGCCTGTGCCTAGCCAAAGTCTAGCCTGTACCTAGCTAATGTATAGCCTGTGTCTAGCCTCTGTCTAGACTCTGTCTAGCCTGTGACTAGCCTGTGTCTTGCCTGTGTCTAGCCAGTGTCTTGCATGTGTCTAGCCTTTGCCTAGCCAGTGTCTAGCCTGTGCATAGCCTCTGTCTAGCCTGTGCCTAGCCAAATTCTAGCCTGTACCTAGCTAGTGTATAGCCTGTGTCTAGCCTCTGTCTAGCCTGTGACTAGCCTGTGTCTTGCCTGTGTCTAGCCTGTGTCTAGCCTCTGTCTAGCATGTGTCTAGCCTTTGCCTAGCCAGTGTCTAGCCTGTGTCTAGCCTGTGCCTAGCCAGTGTCTAGCCTGTGCCTAGCCAGTGTCTAGCCTGTGCCTAGCCCTGTGTCTAGCCTCTGTCTAGCCTGTGACTAGCCATTGTCTAGCCTGTGCCTAGCCAGTGTCTAGCCTGTGCCTAGCCAGTGTGTAGCCTGTGCCTAGCCAGTGTCTAGCCTGTGCACAGCCAGTGTCTAGCCTGTGCCTAGCCAGTGTCTAGCCTGTGCACAGCCAGTGTCTAGCCTGTGACTAGCCTGTGCTTGCCAGTGTCTAGCCAGTGTCTAGCCTGTGTCTAGCCTGTGCCTAGCCAGTTTCTAGCCTGTGCCTAGCCAGTGTCTAGCCTGTGCCAAGATGTGTCCAGCCTGTGCCTAGCCAGTGTCTATCCAGTGTCTAGCTAGTGTCTAGTGTAGTGTATCTACCCTCAATATGTAGAGTAGAGTTAATATGTAAGTAAAGTATACACATTGTGACACTTTGTCACATAAATTATAATAAACATAAATAATATCAAAAGACCACCAACACTTACATGAACACTCCAGCTCTTGAAATACGATCTAACGCTTATACATAAGCCGATCGCGGAGCGTGAGAATGCTGAGCATGCACTTATCAGCTCAAGTGGTCAAGCTATACATAACATATGTATGCCCTCTGCATACACATGTATATGTATATAATATAACAAACACATAGTCTTAAGCACACCATGTACGGGTAGCTGTACCCAAGAACAGCAATATGAATTCATTCGAATAAACCGATTCAAACAGAGCAGAGGCTCCGAGCTCCAAAACCAAATCTATTACATGTACTACATCTATACCTATTACATTTTGAAACTATTACATGGCGATCGTGACTCGGTCTCGAGTCTGTCTCTGTGTTGTGTGTGTCCGTGTATGTGCGAGTGACTTTAAACGGTGCTAACTGTGCTGCAAGTGATGTTCGCGCTGCCTGCTCTATTTTGCTCTATACGAATAAAATACGTTTGAGTAAAACAAGATAACTGTCAAACCAATTTCATCCACGTTACAACAAAACAAAAAAAACTCAAAAAACACAAAACACAACACCAACATCCAAAAAAAAAACCAAAACCCCCAAAGAGCCTTTCGAAATTATAGAAAAGAACTTCGCCAAAGTGCGAAGACACGCAAACGGGCTGCTAAATGCAAATGCCCCAATTTGCCATAGATATAAACTAAACCCAAGCCGAGGCGGGAACCGCTGCTTGGAAAAACTAACAACAAAACTGTCAGGCTATATACTAACAAATGTGGTTGGAGAATTTTTAAATTTCTAATGAAATGTAAACTTTGACTTGTGAGCCAACCACATTAAAACTATCAAATTTCCATGTCTCTGGCACTTGTATATATTTAATACAAGTTGCAAATATTTAAAGTAAATTCATTAAATTTCAATATTCACTATAACAACTTTTCAAATTTTATTTCCAATAAATTGAGAGATTAAACAGATTTCATTTTTTCTTTATTGCAAATTAATATTTCCAAAATGGGTTCTACTGAATCAAGAGTAGATCACCCAACAGCCAATGTAGTTAATGAAGTAAGAATAATTGATCACAAAGATAAACTACAAAATATATTCATCTTGTTATTGACTATGACTGTCACATAAATTTTGAGTTTGACCCTTAAGATTTATCAGGAACATACGTGCATCTCTTCCCCGTGAACGGACGTGTTTTTTTCTGCGCTTCGATATTTTTGCGTTTTTATTAAAAACAACCGGTGTTTTATAAAGCTTTTATTTTAAAACGGATCTTCTTTTGATAACCCGTTCACGACGCGTGTGCATGCCTTTCAAATTAGTCAAACTAATCTTTGTTTGCTAATTTTATATTTTTTGTGCATTGGTTCTGCTCCTCTGGTACTTTGTTTACATCTTTACTCTTTTCGGTAAGCAACGTTGTTGTTAGTGGCTCACCGCTATTACTCTCTTTCTTATCTATCCTAATTCTTTGAGCGCGCCTAAGCACCTCTCACGCTTTGCCGCTCTTTCTACTGCACTTTTTTGAGCGCGCCTAAGCATCTCTCACGCTTTGCCGCTCTCTGTACTGCACTGTTGTTGCTTGATCGTTTTTGCTCTCTCTGCTCTCTGCCTTTGCGCGCTAATTTCTTTTTCTTGCGCACATACCTCTTTTTCTTGTTTTTGTTTTGTTTTCTTTGCGGCTGTTTTTATTTGTTACAGTAGGTGTCCCCAATAATGGACGGTTTGATTTGTTTTAAAAAATCCTGCCTTAAGGAGGTGACGGCTGCCCAGCCAAGCATTTCGTGTTGGCTATGTGATAACGTAGTACACGCGAAGTGTGCCGGTTTTTCTGGCCCGACGGCTGATGCCGTAGCCAAGCGCACTGGGTTGCGTTATTGCTGCGATATGTGTAGGGAAGTGGAGGGCGAAATTTGTTCGTTTATGCGGCAAACAAAGATAGGATTTAGGGAACTGCTTGGAAGTTTTCGCACACTATCCGACCAGTTCTCAGCGCTCGATTCATGTTTCAATAACCTTAAGTTATTGAACGAATCCCCAAAGCGAAAAAAATCCACCCGCATAGAGGAGCCTATTATCGCCACCCAGCTCCCTATAATTGACCAGCCAGGTACGCCAATGACACAGCCGTTAATGTCGTTCACCAATCCCCCGATGGTAACGAGATCAGCGGCTAAATCAATTTCGATTCCCGAAAATGTCATTGAGTGTATGCAACCAGTGACGCCAAAATGTTCCGTTATGTCCGCTGTGGTCTCGTTGCCCGTGCCACAGAAAATAGTGTTACCTAAGGCGTGTTCAAGTTCTGGTTTACCAGAAGAGAACCTCTGCTCTGGAATTATACCTGAGGCGCCTAAAAAGATTGTAGGTGTTCCACAAAAGAAACAGATTTTTGTTTCTAGGCTTGCCCCTGAACTCACATCAAATGATGTTAAAGCTTATATTCAAGCTAAAACCCAAGCCGTCGACGTAAAAGTGGAAAAGTTTAAGTTTTCTTATGAGAGGGACATATCTTCCTTCAAAATAAGTGCCCCAAACGAACTCTTAGGCATTATATGTTCGGCTCAATTTTGGCCGGAACATGTAATGGTTAAAGAGTTTGAAGCAAGGAAAAAGAAAAATCGCCCACCGATTAAACTTCCTTTGCCTCCTCTAGCAGCAGCCCAAATAAAATCAAATAAAAAAAACTAACAAGCTTCTTAACTCTTTCATATCAAAATGTTAGAGGTCTCTGTACTAAAATTTCAACTTTATACTTAAACAGTCTTTCTTTTTCTTCCCAAATTGTTGTGTTTACTGAGACTTGGTTAAAGCCGGAGATCCTGAACTCCGAAGTCTTTCCAAATAAGTACACAACCTACAGGTGTGATCGACCTGACCGACGTGGTGGTGGAGTTCTAATTGCAGTTGATTCCACCATCAACTTGGAACTCTTAGAACCGGAGATTCAATTTGGCATTACTCTGTGTAAAATTACACTTTCCCGGTTTTTTTCATTATATAACCTGTTCCTATATTCCGCCGTCGTCGGAATTATCAGTCTATTTGCAACATTTGTCTGCAATACAGACCACATATAATCTGTTATCAGATAGAGATCAATGTTTAGTCGTGGGTGTCTTCAATATCCCCGATTGTAATTGGACAATAAGTGCTGATTCAAACTCTCTTCTGCCCTCACGGCAACACGACCTTTTTGACGGTCTGTTTGACATGTCATTGTCTCAGGTCAATCATGTCTTAAACAGTAGTAACAGATCGTTAGACTTATACTTTGTCTCGGATCCATCTAGAGTGAGTCTAAACAAGACACAACCACTTTCTCTTCCTGAAGATCCTTACCATCCCACTCTTGAAGTTACTTTTGATTTTGGTGCATGTATGGATAATGATGAAAAACTGTGTAATCGTGTACGCTGCTTTAGAAAAGCAGATTTTAACTTATTGAATGGGATGATTTCCCAATTTGATTGGTCAGAATTGTATTCGTCTACTGATATTTTAGTAGCGACCAATATTTTTTATAACACAATTAACTACTTTTTAGATATTTGTGTTCCGTGTTTTTATCCAACTTCCTCGAGTAAGCCGCCATGGTTTACAAGAGAGTTGTCACGGTTAAAAAATTTAAAGTCAAACTTATTTAAAAAATATAAAAGTAATAGCTCATCTTCAGCCTTTTCCCGCTACTTAAGCGCGCGGTCAGATTTTACTGTCTTGAACGCGAAATGTTATAAGAACTATTTAACTCGTTGTAAGGCTCAGTTTATTCAGAACCCCAAACAGTTTTATAGTTTCGTTAACACGAAGCGTAAGTCTACCGCATTTCCAACAAAATTAACGTTTGAAAATGCTAGTGCAGATACCGACCAAGCCATGGCCGATATGTTTGCAAAGTTTTTTCAAACGACTTATTCTCCCTCTACACAGAAAACTCACTTTTATCCATACAACATTCCAAGTTCAAATGGTATCTTCTCTCCCTTTTTAAACGAAAGCTCATTGGTAAAGGATCTCTCTTTAGTAAAGCCAGTCTTCTCACCAGGCCCGGACGGTGTTCCTGCTTGCATACTTAGATTCTGTGCTATCTCCCTAAGTAAGCCATTGCTCAAACTATTTTCGCTGTCCTTAGAAACTTCAGTCTTTCCTTCCATTTGGAAGGAATCTTTTATTATTCCCTTGCTTAAAAAGGGCAGCAAGTCTGATGCAAGCAATTATAGAGGTATCTCTAAATTGTCGGCTATACCCAAACTTTTCGAGAATGTTATAACTCCTCACTTGCAACATTTCTGTAGATCCGTTATCTCACCTTTTCAACACGGATTCATTAAAAGTCGTTCTACTACGACAAACTTGCTTGAGCTGACATCCTTCGTGGTAAAAGGATTTCAGGAAAATCTTCAAACTGATGTTATTTATACTGATTTCAGTAAAGCTTTTGACTCAGTGAATCATTCCCTTCTGGCACATAAACTTGACCTTCTAGGTTTTTCACCAAAACTACTTAGTTGGATTGTAAGCTATCTGGCTGACAGAACTCAAAGAGTCCTCTTTAAAACCACCCTTTCAAACCCAATTCATGCCACATCTGGTGTTCCTCAAGGGAGTCATCTTGGTCCCCTACTTTTTACGCTTTTCATTAATGACCTTCCCTTGGTCATATGTAACTCCCGTACCCTTATGTATGCGGATGATGTAAAGCTTTGCTACCAATTTAAAGACGACCACTGTCACGCAAACTTACAAACCGACCTAAATAGTTTCAATTCTTGGTGTTGTGCCAATTTTTTAAACCTGAACAGCTCTAAATGCAAGCTGATGACATTCTCTCGAGCCAGTCCGAAGTTTGCTTCTTATACTCTTTGTGGTTGTGCCTTGGAAAGAATCGCCCTAGTTGATGATCTGGGGGTCCGTTTGGACCGAAAACTAAAGTTTACAAGTCATATTACTAATATGGTCAATAAAGCCATGGGTGTCCTAGGCTTTATCAAAAGATGGTCTAAGGAATTCGACGATCCTTATATTACAAAGACCCTTTACGTTTCACTTGTTCGTCCCATTCTCGAATACGGTTCATGCGTATGGTGTCCCCAGTACACTATTCATAAGGAACGCATCGAATCTGTACAGAAGAACTTCTTACTTTTTGCCTTACGCGGCCTTAACTGGGATGAAAATTTGAGACTGCCTTCCTATAATAGTAGACTTCTGTTACTAAATCTGCCTTCCCTAACTAACCGCAGAACCATGCTAGGGGTCTTATTTATTAACAACCTTATGCAAGGTGACATTGACAGTGAGGCCTTGTTAAGGCAGCTACACTTCTCTGTTCCTTGCAGAAGAACTCGCTATTTCCTTCCACTAACACTTCCTTATTGTAGATCGAACTATGCACTGCATGATCCTTTCAGGGCATTATGTTCGGACTACAATAAGCTCCAACACATCATAGCTAGCACTAACACTATCGCTGCTATGAAGTCCTTAATTCTTGCCTATCTAGTACGTAATTAGTAATTAGTATTTGAATCTTCCTCGATTTTCTATTCTATGTTTTTTCTTTTTTTCCCCTACTTGCATGCCGCGTTCTATCGCCTCGTCTTTTTTATTTTATTTTTTTTTTCTACATCGCGTTAGTTTTTACTCGCGTTTCTATTCGCTTTTCTACCGCGTTTCCGTGTCGTCCGTTATGCGACGGTGCCTCTCGGTCGGTCAGGCGGGAGGTGGACTTCGTTTGGGTTCCGCGCGCAACAAGCATCGGCTTGGTGTCGTTGGACCACTTGCTAATACAGTCATTGTATTCAACGTCCAATAATAAAAAAATAAAAAAATAGATGAGTGATTCACAGATGGGACATAGAATGGCCCAAAACCATCAATAAACCATAATAAAACAATATTTACAAATCATAATAAACCATAATAAAGCAGTATTTGACAAATCATATAAATGTGTAAACAAAGAAGTACCTATTAAAGTAGAGACTCTAGAAATACACATAAAGATAATAATAAAAGAATACAATAACATATGTAGAATAGTCACAACTATAGAAGATAGATTAACAGAAACACATAACATAAGAAACATTGTCATAAAATACTAAGATCTCTCAATAAAATATTGATCAATATTAGCATCAGACATAATCTAGATATTCAAATACCTGAAGATTTGCATTCACTGGTTAATATAAATGAAAACCAATTACAAAATCTTGAGGAGTCTAAAGGTGACATCGACATTGAAATCGAAAGCGATATTGAGTCGTTACCAGAAGACATTGAAATAAAAAACAACGAAACCAAAATGCCAGACCACATTGAGAAAGATAGAGAATATGTTCGACAATTGTCGACAACAATACCAGAATTCGATGGCAAAAAGTCATCATTGACACGCTTTATAACAGCGTTAAGAATAACAGATAGAACAAAGGGAACTCAGGAAGATCTAGCAGTAGAGATAATAAAATCAAAAATAATAGGACCAATTTTATACAAAGTAACAAATGAAACAACCATCAGAGGCATCATTGACATACTAAATAGTAATGTAAAAGGTGAATCAGCTGAAGTTGTAAAAGCAAAGTTACTAAATATTAAACAGAAAGGGAAAACAGCCTCCCAATACACCACTGAAATTGACAATTTGCGTAAGCAATTAGAAACAATATATATTGACTTAGGCCTTTCAGCCGAAATTGCGGATAACTTCGCAACTAAAGAGTCAATACAAGCAATGACTAAAAATTGTGAATACGAAAAGCTACGAATAATACTCGAAGCTGGTAATTACAATACATTCAGTGATGCAGCAGGAAAATACATACACTGTTCCACTGAAATGACAGGCAGTCCCAGTAGCGTCCTATATTTCAACAATGGACAACATAACTACAGGGGAAATAACAACTATCGCGGCCATTACCGAGGCCGAGGCCGAGGTAACCGCGGTGGTTACAATACCAATTACAACAACAGAGGTAATTTCAGAGGAAATTACAGAGGAAACAACCGAGGAAGGAATAATTCCAACCGAGGTAATAGACAAAATCAAAATAACAACAACAATAACAATGTCCGAGCAATCGAAGCTGCTAGTACATCACAAAATGCTACAGCTTCGGGAAACTAAATAAGACGGTTCACACAATCAATCTTAATTTCAACATTTTCATACATGTGCATAATAATAATACGAATACAAAATTAACATTTTTAATAGATACAGGAGCAGATATTTCACTTATCAAAAACAGCTCAGATAATTTCCAAGACATAGACCAAAATACAATAACAAACATTTTTGGAGTTGGAGAAGGTTCAACAACCTCTCTAGGTCTAGTAAACATAGAACTAGCAACAAATAATTACATAATTCCACATAATTTCCACATAGTTAATTCTAATTTCCCAATACCCACAGATGGAATCATCGGAATAGACTTTATAAAGAAATACAATTGCAAATTAGATTTTAATACAGAAGAAGACTGGTTAATTTTGCGACCAGACAATATCACTTGTCCAATAAACGTACCAATAACATACAATAGGCAATAACTCAACGTTATTACCAGCCCGATCCGAAGTAGTCCGACTAATTAAATTAGATACATCCGATGAACAGATCCTCATTCCTAATCAAGAAATAGACACAGGCATCTTTATTGCAAATACAATAACGACTAGTAAAAGCACAGTAATTCGTATAATAAACACAACCAAAAGAAACCAAATAATAAATATTGATAAGATACAATTTGAAAGTCTTAACAAATATGAAATAGTAAAAACAATAGATAACGAAAGAAATGAACATATTTTACAAAAATTAAACAAAAATTTCCCACCATAATTTAAAAAACAACTAAATAAATTATGCATAAATTCAACAGACATATTCGGACTTGAAACCGAATCTATAAGTACCTGTGGTGAACAATAGTTTTGCTAGATGTTTGTGTGGATCAAATGAAATGGATGTTTGTGTGAACTTAAGATTTATTTAGATTTAATAAAAAGTTTTTATAGTCACAAAGCGGCACGTGTTGTGTGCTTGACAGTTAGCGATCGCAAGAGGAAGAAATTAGCGATGAATACAAGGATATCGATATCTATGCAAATAAAAATTAAAATAACTGTGATTGGCAAATTTGAGGGTTGCCAGATCTCCATAGTACTCCCTCCTAGACTTTAAGTTGTGAAACGAACAGGAAGTCTAATAGTGCGGCGTGGTCTAGATGTCTGATGACGTAGAGATGACTTGTTTTGATTTGGCGGTTGATCCATGTGTGTAGATGGTGTGTCTGTATTGGTTATGGTCGATTTTGTTGCTGCTTCTGATGATGATGCTGTTGATGATGATGCTGCTGCAGGTGACGATGTTGCTGCTGCTGCTGATGTTTCTGTTGATGATGATGTTGCTTCCGATGATGATGATGATGAATCATTGTGTGACTCAATAAATGCTGGTTTGAGCCGATCGATTGATACCGTGGAATTTCGACCGTTGATGAGAATATTGTAGAATTTGTTATGTTTTGATTTAACTTCATAAGGTCCTTCGTAAGGCGGCTGCAATGATCCTCGCACTGTACCGTTGCGTATAAAAACATGAGTTGCTTCGTTTAGCTGTTTAAATACAAATGGCTTTGAAGTGTCGTGATGGGCTGTTGTGTAGGGCGAATGTCGTTCATCATTTCAGCGAGATGTTTTACAAACTCAGTTTGCGGTAAAACATTTTTTTCCGTATGAAGAAATTGTCTTGGAAGTCGTTGTGTTGATCCATAGAGAAGCTGTGCTGCTGTAGTTTGTATGTCAGGTTTGAATGCTGATCGTAATCCTAACAATATGATTGGTAGTTTGCTTGGCCAGTCCATTCTGTTTTGACACATTATGGCTGTTTTAAGAGTACGATGCCAGCGTTCAATGATTCCATTAGCTTGCGGGTGATATGCAGTAGTACGTATATGATTGATGCCGAGAAGCCGTGACAATTCGTTGAAAAGTATTGATTCGAATTGTCTGCCTTGATCAGTGGTGATACGGCCAGGTACTCCAAAACGGGAAATCCAGACGTTAATGAGAGCTGCGGCTACTGTCTCTGCTTGCATGTCTTCAATTGGAACAGCTTCGGGCCACCGAGTGTAGCGGTCTATGATTTGAGACAGTATCTAAATTGGCCAGATTGGGGTAAAGGTCCAATCAAGTCCAAATTTATGTGTTCGAAACGATGTGGTGTCAATTCATAGTGTTGAAGTGGTGAATGAACATGACGAGTTAATTTGCATCGCTGACAAGGAATGCAATGTTTGACGAAACTGGCGATTTCCTTGTGCATCGAAGGCCATATAAAACGTTGTTTGATGATCTTCATTGTAGATCTAATGCCTCCATGAGCGATGTTGTGGAGTTTACAGATGATTTTCTTTCTGAGTGGCTTTGGAATAAATGGTCGAGCTGAAGGAGTAGAAAAATCACATAAGATTGATGTTTCTGAATGTGGTAGGTTAACAGATTTGAGTTGGAGTGTTGTGTTGTTGTCTTCCAAAAGTTGTTTAAGCTCTGGGCAATTTCTTTGTGCTGAGGCTATTTGCTCGTAGTCGATAATATTGCTTTCGATTGCTGCTATGCGAGACAATGTGTCTGCTGTCGTGTTCTCGACTCCAGCGACGTGTAAGATGGTTGTTGTGAATTGACCAATCAAGTCCAATTGGCGGAGTTGTCTGGGTGATGCCTTATCCGGCCTTTGAGTGAAGACGTATATGAGCGGTTTGTGATCAGTGCGGACATGAAATGATTTGCCTTCTAACATGTAGCGAAAATGTTTGATGCTGAGATAGATGGCAAGAAGTTCGCGATCATACGTGCTGTATTTGCGCTGAGCGTCTGTTAGCTTTACACTGAAAAATCCCATTGGCTGGTATTCATTATTCACGATTTGGTGAAGAACTGCTCCGACTGCTGTATCACTAGCATCTGTACTTAGCGAAAGTGTTGCATTTGGAGATGGGTGAACCAGGAGGGTTGCCGTTGCGAGAGAATGCTTGCACTGTTGGAAATATTGTATGTTTTCGTCTGTCCAGTTGATTGGAGAAGAATCGTTCTTCTTATTTCCTGGAATTAACTGCAACAACGGGGCTTGATGTTCCAGTGCTTTGGCTGGAATCGTCTGTAGAAGTTGATCATTGCCAGAAAGCGTCAAAGTTCCTTTACAACTTTGGGTAATGGAAAATCAACAATTGCTTTGACTTTGTCTGGCAAGGGTTTAATGCCATGAGAGTCGACATGATGTCCTAAAAACTCGATGGAATTTTGTCCGAAGGCACATTTCCTTGCGTTTATTGTGAGGTGGTAACGTTGAAGTCGTTCAAAAACTTGGCGAAGATGAACTTCATGTTGTTCAGCGTTACTTGATGCTACGGCGATGTCATCTACATATACGAAAACGAAGTCGAGATTTCTGAGGGCGACGTCCATATAGCGTTGAAACGTCTGTGCTGCGTTGCACAAGCCAAATGTCATATGTGTGAATACGTATAAGCCAAAAGGGGTAGTTATAGCCGTTTTTGGAATGTCACGTGGTTCAATTGGAATCTGGTGATATGCACGATTGATATCAATTTTGGAAAATATTTTCTTACCATAGAAAATATGTGTGCAATCCTGAATGTGCGGCAGAGGGTACCGATCAGGAATCGTTTGTGCATTGAGAGCTCTATAGTCGCCACATGGCCGCCATTCGCCTGTTGCTTTACGGACCATGTGTAAGGGTGATGCATATGGGCTCTTTGAAGGACGACATAATCCGATTTTAGAAGATATCCAAACACTGACTTTGCTGCTGTCAGCTTATCAGGAGTAAGACGACGAGGTTTTGAAAATGTGGGTGCTCCTTTGGTGACAATGCAGTGTGTGACATCAGATGTGGTTGGTTTAGGTGTTGTATGATCCAATTGAGTGATAGACTTGAATTTCTCCAAAAGTTTGGAAAACTTGCATGCTGTGTTGAATGTTTTAATTGCTGATGAAGATTGAAGGCTGCAAATAACATTACGTGCTAGCAATGTTTGAGCGTCAATCAATTTTTGACGTTTAATATCAACAAGCAGGTTGTAATGCTGTAAGAAATCCGATCCGATGATTGGTGTACGGACATCAGCGATGATAAAGTTCCATGTAAATGGACGACGTAATCCTAAATCCAAGGTTAAACGTGTTGTACCATAAGATTCGATTATACTGCCATTCGCTGCGAAAAGAGGATTTTCGTTGGATGATGCGATAGTTGAAACTGGTATAACGGATACGTCTGCTCCTGTGTCAATAAGAAAATTGTTTCCTGTTTTTGAATCCAGAATAAAGAGTCGGTTGTATGTGGAAATGCTGTTTATTGTTATCCGATGTTTTGATGTGTGTGGTAAGGCTATATCGGACTGACTATCGAAGTTGCCTTTATGATCTCCGACAGCTGGACTTAGTTTTTTGAATTGGTGTTGAATGAGCAGGGCTCCTGACAGTTTTGTGCTTTGTCGCCATACGTGGTGTGATACCAACAATTTTTGTTGTTGTTGTTGGGCTGCGGAGTGTTGCTGCGACTATTGCTTTGGAATCGACTATTACTGCGAGAGCGTCGTTTATTGTTGTTGTTTAAAATTTGTCCGAGCTTGCTGTTGATTTGCTGAAATAATTTTTCTTGAGCATCCAAACGTTTTTCTATGTTGCTGAAACGATCGTCTGCAGAATTTGGATTGTTGGTGTTGTTACTTGATATAGCTGAAATGTTGTCACTCGATGTAAAAGTGAGTGAGTCCATGACAGCGTCTGCGGCTGTTGAAAGTTGAGATAGTGTTGTATCCGGGGCACTTTCGAGCATTCCTACAATGACGGCACGAGCTTGAAGTGGAAGGCGCTTGATCCATTAGCGACGGACAACTGATTCGTCGTTGGTGGCATTAGTCCGTTGTAGCTGACTGAGTAAATGACTTGGGCGTCCATCACCGAGTTGTATACCAGATGCGAGCTTTTCAAGGCGAACCATTGCCGATTCTGCGAATTTGTCTAGTATAGCCTTCTTAAGTGTGGTGTATGGATTCATTTCCGGTTCGTTTTGGACAAGATCGTGGACTTGCTCCAAATATTTAGGATCTGCGTACGCTATGACTGCTACTTCTCATGCTCTTTCCGAGAACCGATGCCTTGCAATAGAAACCAGTTTTCCAATTTGGTGAAAAACATTTCTATGTTTGTGATTGTGTGAAGTTGTCGAAACGGCATCTGTCTAGTAATTGTGTTTAGATTTGATCCACTTGATTCCGAATTATTTTGTGCGTCAGCAAAATTATCGTTCTCCATCTTATAAGAATGTTGTGTGTGCTGAGTATGATGAAACACGTGTAAATTCTGATTGTGTCAGAAAATTATGATGAAATTATGTTGATGTGCGAATTTGATGGACTTGGTGTGTGTGTTCGAGAGTCGGGGGTCACCATTTGTGGTGACTTGGAGCTCCGTTTGTGCGCGTTAGAGAGTCGGGGGTCACCAATTGTGGTGACTTGAAGCTCCGTTTGTGCGTGTTTGAGAGTCGAGGGTCACCAATTGTGGTGAACAATAGTTTTGCTAGATGTTTGAGTGGATCAAATGAAATGGATGTTTGTGTGAACTTAAGATTTATTTAGATTTAATAAAAAGTTTTTATAGTCACAAAGCGGCACGTGTTGTGTGCTTGACAGTTAGCGATCGCAAGAGGAAAAAATTAGCGATGAATACAAGGATATCGATATCTATGCAAATAAAAATTAAAATAAATGTGATTGGCAAATTTAAGGGTTGCCAGATCTCCATATACCAATAATTTTTACAAACAAAAATTAAGATTGAAAGATGATGAACCGATATACATCAAAAGTTATAGAATACCAGAATCACAGAAGGAAGAAATACGCAGACAAGTTAACAAATTAATTGATGATAAAATAGTAGAACCAGCCGTATCTGAATACAACAGCCCATTGCTACTAGTACCGAAGAAATCATTACCAGGTTCCGCAACAAAACGATGGCGACTGGTAATCGATTATAGACAAATTAATAAAAAGCTCTTATCAGACAAATTGCCACTTCCAAGAAAAGACGATATTCTTGATCAATTAGGACGAGCAAGATACTTCTCGTGCCTAGACTTAATGTCAGGATTCCACCAAATATAACTAGATGAAAACTTAAGAAACGCAACGTCATTTTCAACGAGCAACGGCTCCTATCGCTTCACGCGATTACACTATGGTTTAAAAATTGCGCCCAATTCATTCCAAAGAATGATGACAATGGCATTTTCTGCATTAGAACCTTCACAGGCATTCCTGTATATGGATGACTTAATAGTCATCGGTTGTTCCGAAAATCATATGATCAAAAATTTGACTAACGTCTTTGACCTATGTAGGAAAAATAACCTAAAACTACACCCAGACAAATGTTCATTCTTCATGCATGAAGTGACTTTTCTAGGCCATAAGTGTACTGATCGTGGTATTTTGCCAGATGATAAGAAATACGAAGTCATTGAAAAATACCCCGTCCCAACGGACGCAGACAGCGCAAGAAGATTCATTGCATTTTGCAATTATTATAAACGTTTCATCAAAAATTTTTCTGACTACTCTCGTCACATAACAAGGTTATGTAAAAAGAATGTAAAATTCGAGTGGACTTCAGAATGCCAAAATGCATTCACATATCTAAAACAATCATTAATACAACCCACGTTATTACAATACCCAGATTTCAGCAAAGAATTTTGCATAATAACAGATGCAAGTAAACAAGCTTGCGGGGGAGTATTAACACAAACATACGATGAGATACAACCACCAGTAGCATATGCCTCTCGCAGCTTCACTAAAGGAGAAAGTAACAAAAACACTACAGAGCAAGAATTAGCGGCATTACACTGGGCAATTAACTACTTCAGACCATACATATATGGCAAACATTTCGTTGTCAAAACAGATCATAGGCCTTTAACATACCTCTTCTCCTCTTCAATGAGAAATCCTACTTCCAAACTCACTAGAATGACACTTGATTTAGAAGTATATGAGTTCACAGTAGAATACCTTAAAGGAAAAGATAATCATGTAGCCGATGCGTTATCAAGAATAACCATTGATGAATTAAAAAATATGCAAAAACAAGTCTTGAAAGTCACTACAAGACAACAGAGTAGACAAAACAACTGCGCAGTAAATGAAAAAGAACAAGAAATTTTGCCAAGGCAAATACTTGAAAATGCTTCTAAGCCCAACGTATATGAAGTCATCAATAATGACGATGTACGAAAGATAGTGACCTTGCATATAACTGACACATTATGTTTCTTTAAACATGGTAAGAAAATTATTGCAAGAATTGAGATTAGCGACCTATATACTAATGGAACTCTCGACTTAGGTCAGTTCTTCCACAGGCTTGAAAAAGAAGCCGGTATACTTGGTATCAGCCAACTCAAAATGGCACCGAGCGGAAAGATCTTTGAATTAATTTCAACTGAAACTTTCAAAAATGTGGGGAATGAATTTTTAAAACAAATAAGAGTAGCGCTACTCAAGCCGGTGACCACAATATCTGATGATATTGAAAAAGAAGCAATACTGTCTACATTTCACAATGATCCTATTCAAGGAGGTCATACTGGCATTTCAAGAACGCTAGCGAAAATCAAAAGACATTACTATTGGAAAGGGATGATAAATTCCATATCTCAGTACATACGTAAATGTCCAGAATGTCAGAAAGCAAAAACAACAAAGCACATAAAGACCCCTTTAACAACTACAGACACGCCAATTAAAGCATTTGACAAAGTCATTATTGACACAGTTGGACCATTACCCAAATCAGACAATGGTCATGAATACATAATTACTTTATTATGTGATCTGACCAAATACCTTGTTGCTATCCCCATAGCAAACAAAAGTGCTAGTACAGTAGCCAAGGCTATACTCGAATCATTCATTCTCAAATACGGCACGAGGAAGACGTTCATCACCAAACACTTGGTACGGTAGAGAGAAGCCACAGAACACTAAATGAATATTTACGTTCATACATATCAGTCGATAAAACTGATTGGGACGTATGGCTTAACTATTTCGTATATTGTTTCAATACTACACCATCAATGGCACATAACTATTGTCCATATGAATTAGTATACAGTAAAACACCTAATTTACCTAAAGAATTAAGCATTAAAAATAACATAGACCCTATATACAACATAGATAATTACGCAATAGAATCTAGATTCAGATTAGAAATGGCATACAAAAGAGCCAGAATAATGTAAGAAAACCATAAACGTAAAAATAAGGAATACTACGATAGGAAAGTACTAGATAAGGAAAAAATAATTAACGATAAAGTTCTTTTAAGAAATAAAACAGGACATAAACTAGACAATAGATATTTAGGACCATATATAGTAGTAGAAATAGAAGAACCGAACAATATAATAATAAAAGACGATAAAAACAAAACTCAAAAGGGTTATAAGGATAGATTAAAAACTTTTAACGAATAACGTAATTTTTCATTAAATAACAAATAAATACGAAACATTTAAACTCTCAATTTTATTCAAAAGAAAACACACAAATTATTCTTATCATCATCATGCAACCGATTGGTCTGATCAACCACATCAACAGAATTTGGTAATGATGACAATAATATACAAAAATTAAAATATACAAAAATTTCATGAATTTACGAATTTACAGAGACACAATATTTTTAAATCTACACAATACATATAAATAAATAACAAATCAAAATACAATTTTATATACACAAAACTAAAAAAAAAAATTATATGTATATTATAATAAAAAAAAAAACACAAAAACAAAAAGAGCAAAAAAAATAAAATAATAAAAAAAAAAATAATAATTATTTTTTAAATATGACTACATATATTACGTCATTTCTTTAAAAAGGGAGGTGTAGTGTATCTACCCTCAATATGTAGAGTAGAGTTAATATGTAAGTAAAGTATATACATTGTGACACTTTGTCACATAAATTATAATAAACATAAATAATATCAAAAGACCACCAACACTTACATGAACACTCCAGCTCTTGAAATACGATCTAACGCTTATACATAAGACGATCGCGGAGCGTGAGAATGCTGAGCATGCACTTAGCAGCTCAAGTGGTCAAGCTATACATAACAAATGTATGCCCTCTGCATACAAATGTATATGTATATAATATAACAAACACATAGTCTTAAGCACACCATGTACGGGTAGCTGAACCCAAGAACAGCAATATGAATTCATTCGAATAAACCGATTCAAACAGAGCAGAGGCTCTGAGCTCCAAAACCAAATCTATTACATCTACTACATCTATACCTATTACATTTTAAAACTATTACAAGCCTGTGCCTAGCCATTGTCTAGCCTGTGCCCAGCCAGTGTCTAGCCTGTGTCTATCCTGTGGCTAGCCTGTGCCTAACCTGTGCCTAGCCTGTGCCTAACCTGTGCCTAGCCTGTGCCTAGCCTGTGCCTAGCCTGTGCCTAGCCTGTGCCTAGCCTGTGCCTAGCCTGTGCCTAGCCTGTGCCTAGCCTGTGCCTAGCCTGTGCCTAGCCTGTGCCTAGCCTGTGCCTAGCCTGTGCCTAGCCTGTGCCTAGCCTGTGCCTAGCCTGTGCCTAGCCTGTGCCTAGCCTGTGCCTAGCCTGTGCCTAGCCTGTGCCTAGCCTGTGCCTAGCCTGTGCCTAGCCTGTGCCTAGCCTGTGCCTAGCCTGTGCCTAGCCTGTGCCTAGCCTGTGCCTAGCCTGTGCCTAGCCTGTGCCTAGCCTGTGCCTAGCCTGTGCCTAGCCTGTGCCTAGCCTGTGCCTAGCCTGTGCCTAGCCTGTGCCTAGCCTGTGCCTAGCCTGTGCCTAGCCTGTGCCTAGCCTGTGCCTAGCCTGTGCCTAGCCTGTGCCTAGCCTGTGCCTAGCCTGTGCCTAGCCTGTGCCTAGCCTGTGCCTAGCCTGTGCCTAGCCTGTGCCTAGCCTGTGCCTAGCCTGTGCCTGTGCCTAGCCTGTGCCTAGCCTGTGCCTAGCCTGTGCCTAGCCTGTGCCTAGCCTGTGCCTAGCCTGTGCCTAGCCTGTGCCTAGCCTGTGCCTAGCCTGTGCCTAGCCTGTGCCTAGCCTGTGCCTAGCCTGTGCCTAGCCTGTGCCTAGCCTGTGCCTAGCCTGTGCCTAGCCTGTGCCTAGCCTGTGCCTAGCCTGTGCCTAGCCTGTGCCTAGCTTGTGGCTAGCCTGTGCCAAAGCTGTGCCCAACCTGTGCCTAGCCTGTGTCTAGCCTGTGTCTAGCCTGTGTCTAGCCTGTGCCTAGCCTGTGTCTAGCCTGTGTCTAGCCTGTGTCTAGCCTGTTTCTAGCCTGTGTCTAGCCTGTGTCTAGCCTGTGTCTAGCCTGTTTCTAGCCTGTGTCTAGCCTGTGTCTAGCCTGTGTCTAGCCTGTGTCTAGCCTGTATCAAGCCTGTGTCTAGCCTGTGTCTAGCCTGTGTCTAGCCTGTGTCTAGCCTGGGTCTAGCCTGTGTCTAGCCTGTGTCTAGCCTGTGTCTAGCATGTGTCTAGCCTGTGTCTAGCCTGTGTCTAGCCTGTGTCTAGCCTGTGTCTAGCCTGTGTCTAGCCTGTGTTTAGCCTGTGTCTAGCCTGTGTCTAGCCTTTGTCTAGCCTGTGTCTAGCATGTGCCTAGCCTCTGCCTAGCCTGTGTCTAGCATGTACCTAGCCAGTGCCTAGCCAGTGCCTAGCCTGTACCTAGCCAGTGCCTAGCCTGTACCTAGCCAGTGCCTGGCCTGTACCTAGCCAGTGTCTAGCCTGTGCCTAGCCAGTGTCTAGCCTTTGTCTAGCCTGTGCATAGCCAGAATCTAGCCAGTGCCTAGCCAGAGTCTAGCCTTTGTCTACCCTGTGCATACCTAGGGTCTAGCCTGTACCTAGCCAGTGCCTAGCCTGTACCTAGCCAGTGCCTAGCCTGTACCTAGCCAGTGCCTAGCCAGTGCCTAGACTGTACCTAGCCAGTGCCTAGCCTGTACCTAGCCAGTGTCTAGCCTGTGCCTAGCCATTGTCTAGCCTGTGCCCAGCCAGTGTCTAGCCTGTGCCTAGCCTGTGCCTAGCCTGTACCTAGCCAGTGCCTAGCCTGTACCTAGCTAGTGTCTAGCCTGTGCCTAGCCATTGTCTAGCCTGTGCCTAGCCATTGTCTAGCCTGTGCCTAGCCATTGTCTAGCCTGTGCCTAGCCAGTGTCTAGCCTGTGCCTAGCCTGTGCCTAGCCTGTGCCTAGCCTAGCCTAGCCTGTGCCTAGCCTGTGCCTAGCCTGTGCCTAGCCTGTGCCTAGCCTGTGCCTAGCCTGTGCCTAGCCTGTGCCTAGCCTGTGCCTAGCCTGTGCCTAGCCTGTGCCTAGCCTGTGCCTAGCCTGTGCCTAGCCTGTGCCTAGCCTGTGCCTAGCCTGTGCCTAGCCTGTGCCTAGCCTGTGCCTAGCCTGTGCCTAGCCTGTGCCTAGCCCAGCCTGTGCCTAGCCTGTGCCTAGCCTGTGCCTAGCCTGTGCCTAGCCTGTGCCTAGCCTGTGCCTAGCCTGTGCCTAGCCTGTGCCTAGCCTGTGCCTAGCCTGTGCCTAGCCTGTGCCTAGCCTGTGCCTGCCTAGCCTGTGCCTAGCCTGTGCCTAGCCTGTGCCTAGCCTGTGCCTAGCCTGTGCCTAGCCTGTGCCTAGCCTGTGCCTAGCCTGTGCCTAGCCTGTGCCTAGCCTGTGCCTAGCCTGTGCCTAGCCTGTGCCTAGCCCAGCCTAGCCTGCCTAGCCTGTGCCTAGCCTGTGCCTAGCCTGTGCCTAGCCTGTGCCTAGCCTGTGCCTAGCCTGTGCCTAGCCTGTGCCTAGCCTGTGCCTGTGCCTAGCCTGTGCCTAGCCTGTGCCTAGCCTGTGCCTAGCCTGTGCCTAGCCTGTGTCTAGCATGTGCCTAGCCTCTGCCTAGCCTGTGTCTAGCCTGTGTCTAGCTTGTGTCTAGCCTGTGTCTAGCATGTGTCTAGCCTGTGTCTAGCCTGTGTCTGGCCTGTGTCTAGCATGTGTCTAGCCTGTGTCTAGCCTGTGTCTAGCCTGTTTCTAGCCTGTGTCTAGCCTGTGTCTAGCCTGTGTCTAGCCTGTGTCTAGCATGTGCCTAGCCTCTGCCTAGCCTGTGCCTAGCCTGTGCCTAGCCAGTGTCTAGCCTGTGCCTAGCCAGTGTCTAGCCTGTGCCTAGCCAGTGTCTAGCCTGTACCTAGCCAGTTTCTAGCCTATGTCTAGCCTGTGCTTAGCCAGTGTCTAGCCTGTGCCCAGCCAGTGTCTAGCCTGTGTCAAGCCTGTGCCTAGCCTTTGCCTAGCCTGTGCCTAGCCTGTGCCTAGCCTGTGCCTAGCCTGTGCCTAGCCTGTGCCTAGCCTGTGCCTCGCCTGTGCCAAGCCTGTGTCTAGCCTGTCTCTAGAATGTGGCTAGCATGTGTCTAGTCTGTGTCTAGCCTGTGTCAAGCCTGTGTCAAGCCTGTGTCTAGCCTGTGTCTAGCCTTTGTCTAGCCTGTGTATAGCATGTGCCTAGCCTCTGCCTAGTCTGTGCCTAGCCTGTACCTAGCCAGTGCCTAGACTGTACCTAGCCAGTGCCTAGCCTATGTCTAGCCTGTGCTAAGCCAGTGTCTAGCCTGTGCCCAGCCAGTGTCTAGCCTGTGTCTAGCCTGTGCCTAGCCTGTGCCCAGCCTGTGCCTAGCCTGTGCCTAGCCTGTGCCTAGCCTGTGCCTAGCCTGTGCCTAGCCTGTGCCTAGCCTGTGCCTAGCCTGTGCCTAGCCTGTGCCTAGCCTGTGCCTAGCCTGTGCCTAGCCTGTGCCTAGCCTGTGCCTAGCCTGTGCCTAGCCTGTGCCTAGCTTGTGGCTAGCCCCTTCCCAACCTGTGCCTAGCCTGTGTCTAGCCTGTGTCTAGCCTGTGTCTAGCCTGTGTCTAGCCTGTGTCTAGCCTGTGTCTAGCCTGTGTCTAGCCTGTGTCTAGCCTGTGTCTAGCCTGTGTCTAGCCTGTGTCTAGCCTGTGTCTAGCCTGTGTCTAGCCTGTGTCTAGCCTGTGTCTAGCCTGTGTCTAGCCTGTGTCTAGCCTGTGTCTAGCCTGTGTCTAGCCTGTGTCTAGCCTGTGTCTAGCCTGTGTCTAGCCTGTGTCTATCCTGTGTCTAGCCTGTGTCTAGCCTGTTTCTAGCCTGTATCTAGCCTGTGTCTAGCCTGTATCTAGCATGTGCCTTGCCTGTGTCTAGCCTGTGTCTAGCCTGTGTCTAGCCTGTGTCTAGCCTGTGTCTAGCCTGTGTCTAGCCTGTGTCTGGCCTGTGCCTAGCATGTGTCTAGCCTGTGTCTAGCCTGTGTCTAGCCTGTGTCTAGCCTGTGTCTAGCCTGTGTCTAGCCTGTGTCTAGCCTGTGTCTAGCCTGTGTCTAGCCTGTGTCTAGCCTGTGCCTAGCCTGTGTCTAGCCTGTGTCTAGCCTGTGTCTAGCCTGTGTCTAGCCTGTGTCTAGCCTGTGTCTAGCCTGTGTCTAGCATGTGTCTAGCCTGTGTCTAGCCTGTGTCTAGCCTGTGTCTAGCCTGTGTCTAGCCTGTGTCTAGCCTGTGTCTAGCCTGTGTCTAGCCTGTGTCTAGCATGTGCCTAGCCTCTGCCTAGCCTGTGCCTAGCCTGTACCTAGCCAGTGCCTAGCCTGTACCTAGCCAGTGTCTAGCCTGTACCTAGCCAGTGTCTAGCCTGTACCCAGCCAGTGTCTAGCCTGTGTCTAGCCTGTGCCTAGCCAGTATCTAGCCTGTGCCTAGCCAGTGGCTAGCCTGTGCCTAGCCAGTGTCTAGCCTGTGCCTAGCCAGTGTCTAGCCTGTACCTAGCCAGTTTCTAGCCTGTGTCTAGCTTGTGCCCAGCCAGTGTCTAGCCTGTGTCTAGCCTGTGCCTAGCCTGTGCCTGTCCTGTGCCTAGCCTGTGCCTAGCATGTGCCTCGCCAGTGTCTAGCCTGTGTCTAGCCTGTGTCTAGCCTGTGTCTAGCCTGTGTCTAGCCTGTGTCTAGCCTGTGTCTAGCCTGTGTCTAGCCTGTGTCTAGCCTGTGTCTAGCCTGTGTCTAGCCTGTGTCTAGCCTGTGTCTAGTCTGTGTCTAGCCTGTGTCTAGCCTGTGTCTAGCCTTTATCTAGCCTGTGTCTAGCATTTGCCTAGCCTCTGCCTAGCCTGTGTCTAGCCTGTGTCTAGCTTGTGTCTAGCCTGTGTCTAGCATGTGTCTAGCCTGTGTCTAGCCTGTGTCTGGCCTGTGTCTAGCATGTGTCTAGCCAGTGTCTAGCCTGTGTCTAGCCTGTTTCTAGCCTGTGTCTAGCCTGTGTCTAGCCTGTGTCTAGCCTGTGTCTAGCCTGTGTCTAGCCTGTGTCTAGCCTGTGTCTAGCCTGTGTCTAGCATGTGCCTAGCCTCTGCCTAGCCTGTGCCTAGCCAGTACCTAGCCAGTGCCTAGCCTGTACCAAGCCGGTGTCTAGCCTGTGCCTAGCCAGTGTCTAGCCTGTGCCTAGCCAGTGTCTAGCCTGTACCTAGCCAGTTTCTAGCCTATGTCTAGCCTGTGCTTAGCCAGTGTCTAGCCTGTGCCCAGCCAGTGTCTAGCCAGTGTCTAGCCTGTGTCTAGCCTGTGCCTAGCCTTTGCCTAGCCTGTACCTAGCCTGTGCCTAGCCTGTGCCTAGCCTGTGCCTAGCCTGTGCCTAGCCTGTGCCTAGCCTGTGCCTAGCCTGTGCCTCGCCTGTGCCAAGCCTGTGTCTAGCCTGTGTCTAGCCTGTGTCTAGCCTGTGTCTAGCCTGTGTCTAGCCTGTGTCTAGCCTGTGTCTAGCCTGTGTCTAGCCTGTGTCTAGCCTGTCTATAGAATGTGGCTAGCATGTGTCTAGTCTGTGTCTAGCCTGTGTCTAGCCTGTGTCTAGCCTTTGTCTAGCCTGTGTCTAGCATGTGCCTAGCCTCTGCCTAGTCTGTGCCTAGCCTGTACCTAGCCAGTGCCTAGACTGTACCTAGCCAGTGCCTAGCCTATGTCTAGCCTGTGCTAAGCCAGTGTCTAGCCTGTGCCCAGCCAGTGTCTAGCCTGTGTCTAGCCTGTGCCTAGCCATTTTCTAGCCTGTGCCCAGCCAGTGTCTAGCCTGTGCCTAGCCTGTGTCTAGCCTGTGCCTAGCCTGTGCCTAGCCTGTGCCTAGCCTGTGCCTAGCCTGTGCCTAGCCTGTGCCTAGCCTGTGCCTAGCCTGTGCCTAGCCTGTGCCTAGCCTGTGCCTAGCCTGTGCCTAGCCTGTGCCTAGCCTGTGCCTAGCCTGTGCCTAGCCTGTGCCTAGCCTGTGCCTAGCCTGTGCCTAGCCTGTGCCTTGCCTGTGCCTAGCCTGTGCCTGGCTTGTGGCTAGCCCCTTCCAAACCTGTGCCTAGCCTGTGTCTAGCCTGTGTCTAGCCTGTGTCTAGCCTGTGTCTAGCCTGTGTCTAGCCTGTGTCTAGCCTGTGTCTAGCCTGTGTCTAGCCTGTGTCTAGCCTGTGTCTAGCCTGTGTCTAGCCTGTGTCTAGCCTGTGTCTAGCCTGTGTCTAGCCTGTGTCTAGCCTGTGTCTAGCCTGTGTCTAGCCTGTGTCTAGCCTGTGTCTAGCCTGTGTCTAGCCTGTGTCTAGCCTGTGTCTAGCCTGTGTCTAGCCTGTGTCTAGCCTGTGTCTAGCCTGTGTCTAGCCTGTGTCTAGCCTGTGTCTAGCCTGTGTCTAGCCTGTGTCTAGCCTGTGTCTAGCCTGTGTTTAGCCTGTGTCTAGCCTGTGTCTAGCCTGTGTCTAGCCTGTGTCTAGCCTGTGTCTAGCCTGTGTCTAGCCTGTGTCTAGCCTGTGTCTAGCCTGTTTCCAGCCTGTTTCTAGCCTGTCTCTAGCCTGTGTCTAGCCTGTGTCTAGCCTGTTTCTAGCCTGTGTCTAGCCTTTGTCTAGCCTGTGTCTAGCCTGTGTCTAGCCTGTGTCTAGCCTGTGTCTAGCCTGTGTCTAGCCTGTGTATAGCCTGTGTCTAGCATGTGTCTAGCATGTGCCTAGCCTCTGCCTAGCCTGTGCCTAGCCTGTACCTAGCCAGTGCCTAGCCATTGTCTAGCCTGTGCCCAGCCAGTGTCTAGCCTGTGTCTAGCCTGTGTCTATACTGTTTCTAGCCTGTCTCTAGCCTGTGTCTAGCCTGTGTCTAGCTTGTTTCTAGCCTGTGGCTAGCTTGTGCAAAACCTGTGCCTAGCCTGTGTCTAGCCTGTGCCTAGCCATTGTCTAGCCTGTACCCAGCTAGTGTCTAGCCTGTGTCTAGCCTGTGCCTAGCCAGTGTCTAGCCTGTGCCTAGCCATTGTCTAGCCTGTGCCCAGTTAGTGTCTAGCGTGTGTCTAGCCTGTGTCTAGCCTGTGTCTAGCCTGTGTCTAGCCTGTGTCTAGCCTGTGTCTAGACTGTTTCTAGCCTGTCTCTAGCCTGTGTCTAGCCTGTGTCTAGCTTGTTTCTAGCCTGTGGCTAGCCTGTGCCCAACCTGTGCCTAGCCTGTGTCTAGCCTGTGTCTAGCCTGTGTCTAGCCTGTGTCTAGCCTGTGTCTAGCCTGTGTCTAGCCTGTGTCTAGCCTGTGTCTAGCCTGTGTCTAGCCTGTGTCTAGCCTGTGTCTAGCCTGTGTCTAGCCTGTGTCTAGCCTGTGTCTAGCCTGTGTCTAGCCTGTGTCTAGCCTGTGTCTAGCCTGTGTCTAGCCTGTGTCTAGCCTGTGTCTAGCCTTTGTCTAGCCTGTGTCTAGCATGTGCCTAGCCTGTGCCTAGCCTGTACCTAGCCAGTGCCTAGACTGTACCTAGCCAGTGCCTAGCCTGTACCTAGCCAGTGTCTAGCCTGTGCCTAGCCATTGTCTAGCCTGTGCCCAGCCAGTGTCTAGCCTGTGTCTAGCCTGTGCCTAGCCTGTGCCTAGCCTGTGCCTAGCCTGTGCCTAACCTGTGCCTAGCCTTTGCCTAACCTGTGCCTAACCTGCGTCTAGCCTGTGTCTAGCCTGTGTCAAGCCTGTGTCTAGCCTGTGTCTAGCCTGTGTCTAGCCTGTGTCTAGCCTGTGTCTAGCCTGTGTCTAGCCTGTGTCTAGCCTGTGTCTAGCCTGTATCTAGCCTGTGTCTAGCCTGTGTCTAGCCAGTGCCTAGCCAGTGTCTAGCCTGTGTCTACCCTGTGCATACCTAGGGTCTAGCCTGTACTTAGCCAGTGCCTAGCCTGTACCTAGCAAGTGCCTAGACTGTACCTAGCCAGTGCCTAGCCTGTACCTATCCAGTGTCTAGCCTGTGCCTAGCCATTGTCTAGCCTGTGCCCAGCCAGTGTCTAGCCTGTGTCTAGCCTGTGCCTAGCCTGTGCCTAGCCTGTGCCTAACCTGTGCCTTACGTGTGTCTAGCCTGTGTCTAGCCTGTGTCAAGCCTGTGTCTAGCCTGTGTCAAGCCTGTCTCTAGCCTGTGTCTAGCCGGTGTCAAGCCTGTTTCTAGCCTGTGTCTAGCCTGTGTCTAGCCTGTGTCTAGCCTGTATCTAGCCTGTGTCTAGCCTGTGTCTAGCCTGTGTCTAGCCTGTGTCTAGCCTGTTTCTAGCCTGTGTCTAGCCTGTGTCTAGCCTGTGTCTAGCCTCTGTCTAGCCTGTGTCTAGCCTGTGTCTAGCCTGTGTCTAGCCTGTGTCTAGCCTGTGCCTAGCCAGTGCCTTTTTCTACCCTGTGCATACCTAGGGTCTAGCCTGTACCTAGCCAGTGCCTAGACTGTACCTAGCCAGTGCCTAGCCAATGTCTAGTCTGTACCTAGCCATTGTATAGCCTGGGCCTAGCCAGTGTCTTGCCAGTGCCTAGCCAGTGTCTAGCCACTGCATAGCCAGCGTCTAGCCTGTGCCTAGCCAGTGTCTAGCCAGTGTCTAGCCTGTGCCTAGCCAGTGTGTTGCCTGTGCCTAGCCAGTGTGTAGCCTGTGCCTAGCCAGTGTCTAGCCTGTGTCTAGCCTGTGCCTTGCCTGTGACTGGCATGTGCATAGCCTGTATCTAGCCTGTGCTTAGCCAGTGTCTAGCCTGTGCCTAGCAAGTGTCTAGCCTGTGCCTAGCCAGTTTCTAGCCTGTGCCTAGCCAGTGTCTAGCCTCTGCACAGCCAGTGTCTAGCCTGTGACTAGCCTGTGTCTTGCCTGTGTCTTACCTGTGTCTAGCCAGTGTCTAGCATGTGTCTAGCCTTTGCCTAGCCATTTTCTAGCCTGTGCATAGCCTGTGTCTAGCCTGTTTCTAGCCTGTGTCTAGCCTGTGTCTAGCCTGTGTCTAGCCTGTGTCTAGCCTGTGTCTAGCCTGTGTCTAGCCTGTGTCTAGCCTGTGTCTAGCCTGTGTCTAGCCTGTGTCTAGCCTGTATCTAGCCTGTGTCTAGCCTGTCTCTAGCCTGTGTCTAGCCAGTGCCTAGCCAGTGTCTAGCCTTTGTCTACCCTGTGCATACCTAGGGTCTAGCCTGTACTTAGCCAGTGCCTAGCCTGTACCTAGCAAGTGCCTAGACTGTACCTAGCCAGTGCCTAGCCTGTACCTATCCAGTGTCTAGCCTGTGCCTAGCCATTGTCTAGCCTGTGCCCAGCCAGTGTCTAGCCTCTGTATAGCCTGTGACTAGCCTGTGTCTTGCCTGTGTCTAGCCAGTGTCTAGCCTGTGTCTAGCCTGTGTCTAGCATTTGCCTAGCCAGTGTCTAGCCTGTGTCTAACCTGTGCCTTGCCTATGACTGGCATGTGCATAGCCTGTGTCTACCCTGTGCCTAGCCAGTGTCTAGCCTATGCCTAGCCAGTGTCTAGCCTGTGCCTAGCCAGTGTCTAGCCTGTGCCTAGCAAGTGCCTAGCAAAAGTCTAGCCTGTACCTAGCTAGTGCAAAGCCTGTGTATTGCCTGTGCCTAGCTAGTGTCTACCCTGGACCTAGCCATTGTCTAGCCAGTATCTAGCCACTGCAAAGCCAGTGTCTAGCCTGTGCCTAGCCAAAGTCTAGCCCCTACCTAGCTAGATTATAGCATGTGTCTAGCCCTTGCCAAGCCAGTGTCTAGCCTGTGCATAGCAAGTGTCTAGCCTGTGCCAAGCTAGTGTCTAGCCTGGGCCTAGCCAGTGTCTTGCCAGTGCCTAGCTAGTATCTAGCCAGTGTCTAGCCACTGCATAGTCAGCGTCAAGCCTGTGCCTAATCAGTGTCTAGCCTGTGCCTAGCCAGTGTCTAGCCTGTGCCTAGCCAGTGCCTAGCCTGTGCCTAGCCAGTGCCTAGCCTGTGCCTAGCCTGTGTCTAGCCTATGCCTAGCCAGTGTCTAGCCTATGCCTAGCCAGTGTCTAGCCTATGCCTAGCCAGTGTCTAGCCTATGCCTAGCCAGTGTCTAGCCTATGCCTAGCCAGTGTCTAGCCTATGCCTAGCCAGTGTCTAGCCTATGCCTAGCCAGTGTCTAGCCTTTGCCTAGCCATTTTCTAGCCTGTGCCTAGCCTGTGTCTAGCCTGTGCCTTGCTTGTGACTGGCATGTGCATAGCCTGTTTCTAGCCTGTGCCTAGCCAGTGTCTAGCCTGTGCCTAGCAAGTGTCTTGCCTGTGCCTAGCCAGTGTCAAGCCTGTGCCTAGCCCGTGTCTAGCCTGTGCCTAGCCAGTGTCTAGCCTGTGCCTAGCAAGTGTCTTTCCTGTGCCTAGCGAGTGTCTAGCCTGTGCCTAGCCCGTGTCTAGCCTGTGCCTAGCCCGTGTCTAGCCTGTGCGTAGCAAGTGTCTAGCCTGTGCCTAGCCCGTGTCTAGCCTGTGTCTTGCCTGTGTCTAGCCAGTGTCTAGCCTGTGTCTAGCATTTGCCTAGCCAGTGTCTAGCCTCTGTCTATCCTGTGCCTTGCCTGTGACTGGCATGTGCATAGCCTGTGTCTAGCCTGTGAATAGCCAGTGTCTAGCCTGTGCCTAGCCAGTGTCTAGCCTGTGCCTAGACTGTGTCTAGCCTGTGCCTAGCCTGTGTCTAGCCTTTGCCTAGCCTGTGTCTAGCCTTTGCCTAGCCAGTGTCTAGCCTATGCCTTGCCTGTGACTGGCATGTGCATAGCCTGTATCTAGCCTGTGCTTAGCCAGTGTCTAGCCTGTGCCTTGCAAGTGTCTAGCCTGTGCCTAGCCAGTTTCTAGCCTGTGCCTAGCCAGTGTCTAGCCTCTGCACAGCCAGTGTCTAGCCTGTGACTAGCCTGTGTCTTGCCTGTGTCTTGCCTGTGTCTAGCCTGAGGCTAGCCAGTGTCTAGCCTGAGCCTAGCCAGTGTCTAGCCTGTGCCTAACCAGTGTTCAGCCTGTGCCTGGCCAGTGTCTAGCCCTTGCCTTGCCAATGTCTAGCCTGTGCATAGCCAGTGTCTAGCCTGTGCCTATCTAGTGTCTAGCCTGTGCCTAGCTTGTGTCTAGCCTGGGCCAAGCCAGTGTCTAGCCAGTGACTAGCCAGTGTCTAGCCAGTGACTAGCCAGTGTCTAGCCAGTGACTAGCCAGTGTCTAGCCAGTGCCTAGCCAGTGTCTTGCCCATGGCTAGCCAGTGTCTAGCCTGTGCACAGCCAGTGTCTAGCCTCTGACTAGCCTGTGTCTTGCCTGTGTCTGGCCTGTGTCTAGCCTGTGTCTTGCCTTTGCCTAGCCGTTTTCTAGCCTGTGCCTAGCCAGTGTGTAGCCTGTGCCTAGCCAGTGTCTAGCCTGTCCCTAGCCAGTGTCTAGCCTGTGCCTAGCCTGTGTCTAGCCTGTGCCTAGCCAAAGTCTAGCCTGAACCTAGCTAGTGTATAGCCTGTGTCTAGCCTCTGTATAGCCTGTGACTAGCCTGTGTCTTGCCTGTGTCTAGCCAGTGTCTAGCCTGTGTCTAGCCTGTGCCTAGCCAGTGTGTAGCCTGTGCCTAGCCAGTGTGTAGCCTGTGCCTAGCCAGTGTCTAGCCTGTGTCTAGCCTGTGCCTTGCCTGTGACTGGCATGTGCATAGCCTGTATCTAGCCTGTGCTTAGCCAGTGTCTAGCCTGTGCCTAGCAAGTGTCTAGCCTGTGCCTAGCCAGTTTCTAGCCTGTGCCTAGCCAGTGTCTAGCCTGTGACTAGCCTGTGTCTTGCCTGTGTCTTGCCTGTGTCTAGCCAGTGTCTAGCATGTGTCTAGCCTTTGCCTAGCCATTTTCTAGCCTGTGCCTAGCCTGTGTCTAGCCTGTGCCTAGCCAAAGTCTAGCCTGTACCTAGCTAGTGTATAGCCTGTGTCTAGCCTCTGTATAGCCTGTGACTAGCCTGTGTCTTGCCTGTGTCTAGCCAGTGTCTAGCCTGTGTCTAGCCTGTGTCTAGCATTTGCCTAGCAAGTGTCTAGCCTGTGTCTAACCTGTGCCTTGCCTATGACTGGCATGTGCATAGCCTGTGTCTACCCTGTGCCTAGCCAGTGTCTAGCCTGTGTCTACCCTGTGCCTAGCCAGTGTCTAGCCTGTGCCTAGCCAGTGTCTAGCCTGTGCCTAGCCAGTGCCTAGCAAAAGTCTAGCCTGTACCTAGCTAGTGCATAGCCTGTGTATTGCCTGTGCCTAGCTAGTGTCTACCCTGGACCTAGCCAGTGTCTAGCCAGTATCTAGCCACTGCAAAGCCAGTGTCTAGCCTGTGCCTAGCCAAAGTCTAGCCCCTACCTAGCTAGTTTATAGCATGTGTCTAGCCCTTGCCAAGCCAGTGTCTAGCCTGTGCATAGCAAGTGTCTAGCCTGTGCCAAGCTAGTGTCTAGCCTGGGCCTAGCCAGTGTCTTGCCAGTGCCTAGCTAGTATCTAGCCAGTGTCTAGCCACTGCATAGTCAGCGTCAAGCCTGTGCCTAGCCAGTGTCTAGCCTGTGCCTAGCCAGTGTCTAGCCTCTGCCTAGCCAGTGCCTAGCCTGTGCCTAGCCAGTGCCTAGCCTGTGCCTAGCCAGTGTCTAGCCTATGCCTAGCCAGTGTCTAGCCTATGCCTAGCCAGTGTCTAGCCTATGCCTAGCCAGTGTCTAGCCTTTGCCTAGCCATTTTCTAGCCTGTGCCTAGCCTGTGTCTAGCCTGTGCCTTGCTTGTGACTGGCATGTGCATAGCCTGTTTCTAGCCTGTGCCTAGCCAGTGTCTAGCCTGTGCCTAGCAAGTGTCTTGCCTGTGCCTAGCCAGTGTCAAGCCTGTGCCTAGCCCGTGTCTAGCCTGTGCCTAGCCAGTGTCTAGCCTGTGCGTAGCAAGTGTCTAGCCTGTGCCTAGCCCGTGTCTAGCCTGTGTCTTGCCTGTGTCTAGCCAGTGTCTAGCCTGTGTCTAGCATTTGCCTAGCCAGTGTCTAGCCTCTGTCTATCCTGTGCCTTGCCTGTGACTGGCATGTGCATAGCCTGTGTCTAGCCTGTGAATAGCCAGTGTCTAGCCTGTGCCTAGCCAGTGTCTAGCCTGTGCCTAGACTGTGTCTAGCCTGTGCCTAGCCTGTGTCTAGCCTTTGCCTAGCCTGTGTCTAGCCTTTGCCTAGCCCGTGTCTAGCCTGTGTCTAGCCTATGCCTTGCCTGTGACTGTGTGTATTGCCTGTGCCTAACTAGTGTCTACCCTGGACCTAGCCAGTGTCTAGCCACTGCAAAGCCAGTGTCTAGCCTGTGCCTAGCCAAAGTCTAGCCCCTACCTAGCTAGTTTATAGCATGTGTCTAGCCCTTGCCAAGCCAGTGTCTAGCCTGTGCATAGCAAGTGTCTAGCCTGTGCCAAGCTAGTGTCTAGCCTGGGCCTAGCCAGTGTCTTGCCAGTGCCTAGCTAGTATCTAGCCAGTGTCTAGCCACTGCATAGTCAGCGTCAAGCCTGTGCCTAGCCAGTGTCTAGCCTGTGCCTAGCCAGTGTCTAGCCTCTGCCTAGCCAGTGCCTAGCCTGTGCCTAGCCAGTGCCTAGCCTGTGCCTAGCCAGTGTCTAGCCTATGCCTAGCCAGTGTCTAGCCTATGCCTAGCCAGTGTCTAGCCTATGCCTAGCCAGTGTCTAGCCTTTGCCTAGCCATTTTCTAGCCTGTGCCTAGCCTGTGTCTAGCCTGTGCCTTGCTTGTGACTGGCATGTGCATAGCCTGTTTCTAGCCTGTGCCTAGCCAGTGTCTAGCCTGTGCCTAGCAAGTGTCTTGCCTGTGCCTAGCCAGTGTCAAGCCTGTGCCTAGCCCGTGTCTAGCCTGTGCCTAGCCAGTGTCTAGCCTGTGCGTAGCAAGTGTCTAGCCTGTGCCTAGCCCGTGTCTAGCCTGTGTCTTGCCTGTGTCTAGCCAGTGTCTAGCCTGTGTCTAGCATTTGCCTAGCCAGTGTCTAGCCTCTGTCTATCCTGTGCCTTGCCTGTGACTGGCATGTGCATAGCCTGTGTCTAGCCTGTGAATAGCCAGTGTCTAGCCTGTGCCTAGCCAGTGTCTAGCCTGTGCCTAGACTGTGTCTAGCCTGTGCCTAGCCTGTGTCTAGCCTTTGCCTAGCCTGTGTCTAGCCTTTGCCTAGCCCGTGTCTAGCCTGTGTCTAGCCTATGCCTTGCCTGTGACTGTGTGTATTGCCTGTGCCTAACTAGTGTCTACCCTGGGCCTAGCCAGTGTCTAGCCACTGCAAAGCCAGTGTCTAGCCTGTGCCTAGCCAAAGTCTAGCCCCTACCTAGCTAGTTTATAGCATGTGTCTAGCCCTTGCCTAGCCAGTGTCTAGCCTGTGCATAGCAAGTGTCTAGCCTGTGCCTAGCTAGTGTCTAGCCTGGGCCTAGCCAGTGTCTTGCCAGTGCCTAGCTAGTATCTAGCCAGTGTCTAGCCACTGCATAGCCAGCGTCAAGCCTGTGCCTAGCCAGTGTCTAGCCTGTGCCTAGCCAGTTTGTAGCCTGTGCCTAGCCAGTGTGTAGCCTGTGCGTAGCCAGTGTCTAGCCTGTGCCTAGCCAGTATCTAGCCTGTGCCTAGCCAGTGCCTAGCCTGTGCCTAGCCAGTGCCTAGCCTGTGCCTAGCCAGTGTCTAGCCTATGCCTAGCCAGTGTCTAGCCTATGCCTAGCCAGTGTCTAGCCTATGCCTAGCCAGTGTCTAGCCTATGCCTAGCCAGTGTCTAGCCTATGCCTAGCCAGTGTCTAGCCTATGCCTAGCCAGTGTCTAGCCTGTGCACAGCCAGTGTCTAGCCTGTGACTAGCCTGTGACTAGCCTGTGTCTTGCCTGTGTCTAGCCAGTGTCTAGCCAGTGTCTAGCATGTGTCTAGCCTTTGCCTAGCCATTTTCTAGCCTGTGCCTAGCCTGTGCCCAGCCAGTGTCTAGCCTGTGTCTAGCCTGTGCCTAGCCTGTGCCTAGCCTGTGCCTAGCCTGTGCCTAACCTGTGCCTAGCCTTTGCCTAACCTGTGCCTAACCTGCGTCTAGCCTGTGTCTAGCCTGTGTCAAGCCTGTGTCTAGCCTGTGTCTAGCCTGTGTCTAGCCTGTGTCTAGCCTGTGTCTAGCCTGTGTCTAGCCTGTGTCTAGCCTGTGTCTAGCCTGTGTCTAGCCTGTGTCTAGCCTGTGTCTAGCCTGTATCTAGCCTGTGTCTAGCCTGTGTCTAGCCTGTGTCTAGCCTGTGCCTAGCCTGTGTCTAGCCAGTGCCTAGCCAGTGTCTAGCCTTTGTCTACCCTGTGCATACCTAGGGTCTAGCCTGTACTTAGCCAGTGCCTAGCCTGTACCTAGCAAGTGCCTAGACTGTACCTAGCCAGTGCCTAGCCTGTACCTATCCAGTGTCTAGCCTGTGCCTAGCCATTGTCTAGCCTGTGCCCAGCCAGTGTCTAGCCTGTGTCTAGCCTGTGCCTAGCCTGTGCCTAGCCTGTGCCTAGCCTGTGCCTAGCCTGTGCCTAACCTGTGCCTAACGTGTGTCTAGCCTGTGTCTAGCCTGTGTCAAGCCTGTGTCTAGCCTGTGTCAAGCCTGTCTCTAGCCTGTGTCTAGCCGGTGTCTAGCCTGTGTCTAGCCTGTGTCTAGCCTGTGTCTAGCCTGTGTCTAGCCTGTGTCTAGCCTGTGTCTAGCCTGTATCTAGCCTGTGTCTAGCCTGTGTCTAGCCTGTGTCTAGCCTGTGTCTAGCCTGTTTCTAGCCTGTGTCTAGCCTGTGTCTAGCCTGTGTCTAGCCTCTGTCTAGCCTGTGTCTAGCCTGTGTCTAGCCTGTGTCTAGCCTGTGCCTAGCCAGTGCCTTTGTCTACCCTGTGCATACCTAGGGTCTAGCCTGTACCTAGCCAGTGCCTAGCCTGTACCTAGCCAGTGCCTAGACTGTACCTAGCCAGTGCCTAGCCAATGTCTAGTCTGTGCCTAGCCATTGTATAGCCTGGGCCTAGCCAGTGTCTTGCCAGTGCCTAGCCAGTGTCTAGCCATTGTCTAGCCACTGCATAGCCAGCGTCTAGCCTGTGCCTAGCCAGTGTCTAGCCTGTGCCTAGCCAGTGTGTAGCCTGTGCCTAGCCAGTGTGTAGCCTGTGCCTAGCCAGTGTCTAGCCTGTGTCTAGCATGTGCCTTGCCTGTGACTGGCATGTGCATAGCCTGTATCTAGCCTGTGCTTAGCCAGTGTCTAGCCTGTGCCTAGCAAGTGTCTAGCCTGTGCCTAGCCAGTTTCTAGCCTGTGCCTAGCCAGTGTCTAGCCTCTGCACAGCCAGTGTCTAGCCTGTGCCTAGCCAGTGTGTAGCCTGTGCGTAGCCAGTGTCTAGCCTGTGCCTAGCCAGTATCTAGCCTGTGCCTAGCCAGTGCCTAGCCTGTGCCTAGCCAGTGCCTAGCCTGTGCCTAGCCAGTGTCTAGCCTATGCCTAGCCAGTGTCTAGCCTATGCCTAGCCAGTGTCTAGCCTATGCCTAGCCAGTGTCTAGCCTTTGCCTAGCCAGTGTCTAGCCTATGCCTAGCCAGTGTCTAGCCTATGCCTAGCCAGTGTCTAGCCTGTGCACAGCCAGTGTCTAGCCTGTGACTAGCCTGTGACTAGCCTGTGTCTTGCCTGTGTCTAGCCAGTGTCTAGCCAGTGTCTAGCATGTGTCTAGCCTTTGCCTAGCCATTTTCTAGCCTGTGCCTAGCCTGTGCCCAGCCAGTGTCTAGCCTGTGTCTAGCCTGTGCCTAGCCTGTGCCTAGCCTGTGCCTAGCCTGTGCCTAACCTGTGCCTAGCCTTTGCCTAACCTGTGCCTAACCTGCGTCTAGCCTGTGTCTAGCCTGTGTCAAGCCTGTGTCTAGCCTGTGTCTAGCCTGTGTCTAGCCTGTGTCTAGCCTGTGTCTAGCCTGTGTCTAGCCTGTGTCTAGCCTGTGTCTAGCCTGTGTCTAGCCTGTGTCTAGCCTGTATCTAGCCTGTGTCTAGCCTGTGTCTAGCCTGTGTCTAGCCTGTGCCTAGCCTGTGTCTAGCCAGTGCCTAGCCAGTGTCTAGCCTTTGTCTACCCTGTGCATACCTAGGGTCTAGCCTGTACTTAGCCAGTGCCTAGCCTGTACCTAGCAAGTGCCTAGACTGTACCTAGCCAGTGCCTAGCCTGTACCTATCCAGTGTCTAGCCTGTGCCTAGCCATTGTCTAGCCTGTGCCCAGCCAGTGTCTAGCCTGTGTCTAGCCTGTGCCTAGCCTGTGCCTAGCCTGTGCCTAGCCTGTGCCTAGCCTGTGCCTAACCTGTGCCTAACCTGTGTCTAGCCTGTGTCTAGCCTGTGTCAAGCCTGTGTCTAGCCTGTGTCTAGCCTGTCTCTAGCCTGTGTCTAGCCTGTGTCTAGCCTGTGTCTAGCCTGTGTCTAGCCTGTGTCTAGCCTGTGTCTAGCCTGTGTCTAGCCTGTGTCTAGCCTGTGTCTAGCCTGTGTCTAGCCTGTGTCTAGCCTGTGTCTAGCCTGTGTCTAGCCTGTGTCTAGCCTGTGTCTAGCCTGTGTCTAGCCTGTGTCTAGCCTGTGTCTAGCCTGTGTCTAGCCTGTGTCTAGCCTGTGTCTAGCCTGTGTCTAGCCTGTGTCTAGCCTTTGTCTACCCTGTGCATACCTAGGGTCTAGCCTGTACCTAGCCAGTGCCTAGCCTGTACCTAGCCAGTGCCTAGACTGTACCTAGCCAGTGCCTAGCCAATGTCTAGTCTGTGCCTAGCCATTGTATAGCCTGGGCCTAGCCAGTGTCTTGCCAGTGCCTAGCCAGTGTCTAGCCATTGTCTAGCCACTGCATAGCCAGCGTCTAGCCTGTGCCTAGCCAGTGTCTAGCCTGTGCCTAGCCAGTGTGTAGCCTGTGCCTAGCCAGTGTGTAGCCTGTGCCTAGCCAGTGTCTAGCCTGTGTCTAGCCTGTGCCTTGCCTGTGACTGGCATGTGCATAGCCTGTATCTAGCCTGTGCTTAGCCAGTGTCTAGCCTGTGCCTAGCAAGTGTCTAGCCTGTGCTTAGCCAGTTTCTAGCCTGTGCCTAGCCAGTGTCTAGCCTCTGCACAGCCAGTGTCTAGCCTGTGACTAGCCTGTGTCTTGCCTGTGTCTTGCCTGTGTCTAGCCTGTGTCTAGCATGTGTCTAGCCTTTGCCTAGCCATTTTCTAGCCTGTGCCTAGCCTGTGTCTAGCCTGTGCCTAGCCAAAGTCTAGCCTGTACCTAGCTAGTGTATAGCCTGTGTCTAGCCTCTGTATAGCCTGTGACTAGCCTGTGTCTTGCCTGTGTCTAGCCAGTGTCTAGCCTGTGTCTAGCCTGTGTCTAGCATTTGCCTAGCCAGTGTCTAGCCTGTGTCTAACCTGTGCCTTGCCTATGACTAACATGTGCATAGCCTGTGTCTACCCTGTGCCTAGCCAGTGTCTAGCCTGTGCCTAGCCAGTGTCTAGCCTGTGCCTAGCAAGTGCCTAGCAAAAGTCTAGCCTGTACCTAGCTAGTGCATAGCCTGTGTATTGCCTGTGCCTAGCTAGTGTCTACCCTGGACCTAGCCAGTGTCTAGCCAGTATCTAGCCACTGCAAAGCCAGTGTCTAGCCTGTGCCTAGCCAAAGTCTAGCCCCTACCTAGCTAGTTTATAGCATGTGTCTAGCCCTTGCCAAGCCAGTGTCTAGCCTGTGCATAGCAAGTGTCTAGCCTGTGCCAAGCTAGTGTCTAGCCTGGGCCTAGTCAGTGTCTTGCCAGTGCCTAGCCAGTATCTAGCCAGTGTCTAGCCACTGCATAGTCAGCGTCAAGCCTGTGCCTAGCCAGTGTCTAGCCTGTGCCTAGCCAGTGTCTAGCCTGTGCCTAGCCAGTGTCTAGCCTATGCCTAACCAGTGTCTAGCCTGTGCCTAGCCAGTGCCTAGCCTGTGCCTAGCCAGTGTCTAGCCTATGCCTAGCCAGTGTCTAGCCTATGCCTAGCCAGTGTCTAGCCTATGCCTAGCCAGTGTCTAGCCTATGCCTAGCCAGTGTCTAGCCTATGCCTAGCCAGTGTCTAGCCTATGCCTAGCCAGTGTCTAGCCTATGCCTAGCCAGTGTCTAGCCTATGCCTAGCCAGAGTCTAGCCTATGCCTAGCCAGTGTCTAGCCTTTGCCTAGCCATTTTCTAGCCTGTGCCTAGCCTGTGTCTAGCCTGTGCCTTGCTTGTGACTGGCATGTGCATAGCCTGTTTCTAGCCTGTGCCTAGCCAGTGTCTAGCCTGTGCCTAGCAAGTGTCTTGCCTGTGCCTAGCCAGTGTCAAGCCTGTGCCTAGCCCGTGTCTAGCCTGTGCCTAGCCAGTGTCTAGCCTGTGCCTAGCAAGTGTCTTTCCTGTGCCTAGCGAGTGTCTAGCCTGTGTCTTGCCTGTGTCTAGCCAGTGTCTAGCCTGTGTCTAGCATTTGCCTAGCCAGTGTCTAGCCTCTGTCTATCCTGTGCCTTGCCTGTGACTGGCATGTGCATAGCCTGTGTCTAGCCTGTGAATAGCCAGTGTCTAGCCTGTGCCTAGCCAGTGTCTAGCCTGTGCCTAGACTGTGTCTAGCCTGTGCCTAGCCTGTGTCTAGCCTTTGCCTAGCCTGTGTCTAGCCTTTGCCTAGCCAGTGTCTAGCCTGTGTCTAGCCTATGCCTTGCCTGTGACTGGCATGTGCATAGCCTGTATCTAGCCTGTGCTTAGCTAGTGTCTAGCCTGTGCCTTGCAAGTGTCTTGTCTGTGCCTAGCCAGTGTCTTGCCTGTGCCTAGCCCGTGTCTGGCCTGTGCCTAGCCCGTGTCTAGCCTGAGGCTAGCCAGTGTCTAGCCTGAGCCTAGCCAGTGTCTAGCCTGTGCCTAACCAGTGTTCAGCCTGTGCCTGGCCAGTGTCTAGCCCTTGCCTTGCCAATGTCTAGCCTGTGCATAGCCAGTGTCTAGCCTGTGCCTATCTAGTGTCTAGCCTGTGCCTAGCTTGTGTCTAGCCTGGGCCAAGCCAGTGTCTAGCCAGTGACTAGCCAGTGTCTAGCCAGTGACTAGCTAGTGTCTAGCCAGTGCCTAGCCAGTGTCTTGCCCATGGCTAGCCAGTGTCTAGCCTATGCCTAGCCAGTGTCTAGCCTGTGCACAGCCATTGTCTAGCCTCTGACTAGCCTGTGTCTTGCCTGTGTCTGGCCTGTGTCTAGCCTGTGTCTAGCCTTTGCCTAGCCGTTTTCTAGCCTGTGGCTAGCCAGTGTGCAGCCTGTGCCTAGCCAGTGTCTAGCCTGTGCCTAGCCAGTGTCTAGCCTATGCCTAGCCTGTGTCTAGCCTGTGCCTAGCCAAAGTCTAGCCTGAACCTAGCTAGTGTATAGCCTGTGTCTAGCCTCTGTATAGCCTGTGACTAGCCTGTGTCTTGCCTGTGTCTAGCCAGTGTCTAGCCTGTGTCTAGCATTTGCCTAGCCAGTGTCTAGCCTGTGTCTAACCTGTGCCTTGCCTATGACTGTCAGGTGCATAGCCTGTGTCTACCCTGTGCCTAGCCAGTGTCTAGCCTGTGCCTAGCCAGTGTCTAGCCTGTGCCTAGCCAGTGTCTAGCCTGTGCCTAGCAAGTGCCTAGCAAAAGTCTAGCCTTTACCTAGCTAGTGCATAGCCTGTGTATTGCCTGTGCCTAACTAGTGTCTACCCTGGGCCTAGCCAGTGTCTAGCCACTGCAAAGCCAGTGTCTAGCCTGTGCCTAGCCAAAGTCTAGCCCCTACCTAGCTAGTTTATAGCATGTGTCTAGCCCTTGCCTAGCCAGTGTCTAGCCTGTGCATAGCAAGTGTCTAGCCTGTGCCTAGCTAGTGTCTAGCCTGTGCCTAGCCAGTTTGTAGCCTGTGCCTAGCCAGTGTGTAGCCTGTGCGTAGCCAGTGTCTAGCCTGTGCCTAGCCAGTATCTAGCCTGTGCCTAGCCAGTGTCTAGCCTATGCCTAGCCAGTGTCTAGCCTATGCCTAGCCAGTGTCTAGCCTATGCCTAGCCAGTGTCTAGCCTATGCCTAGCCAGTGTCTAGCCTATGCCTAGCCAGTTTCTAGCCTATGCCTAGCCAGTGTCTAGCCTATGCCTAGCCAGTGTCTAGCCTATGCCTAGCCAGTGTCTAGCCTATGCCTAGCCAGTGTCTAGCCTATGCCTAGCCAGTGTCTAGCCTGTGCACAGCCAGTGTCTAGCCTGTGTCTTGCCTGTGTCTAGCCAGTGTCTAGCCAGTGTCTAGCATGTGTCTAGCCTTTGCCTAGCCATTTTCTAGCCTGTGCCTAGCCATTTTCTAGCCTGTGCCTAGCCATTTTCTAGCCTGTGCCTAGCCTGTGTCTAGCCTGTGCCTTGCTTGTGACTGGCATGTGCATAGCCTGTTTCTAGCCTGTGCCTAGCCAGTGTCTAGCCTGTGCCTAGCAAGTGTCTTGCCTGTGCCTAGCCAGTGTCTAGCCTGTGCCTAGCCCGTGTCTAGCCTGTGACTAGCCAGTGTCTAGCCTGTGCCTAGCAAGTGTCTTGCCTGTGCCTAGCCAGTGTCTAGCCTGTGCCTAGCCCGTGTCTAGCCTGTGCCTAGCCAGTGTTCAGCCTGTGCCTGGCCAGTGTCTAGCCCTTGCCTTGCCAATGTCTAGCCTGTGCATAGCCAGTGTCTAGCCTGTGCCTAGCTAGTGTCTAGCCTGTGCCTAGCTAGTGTCTAGCCTGGGCCAAGCCAGTGTCTAGCCAGTGACTAGCCAGTGTCTAGCCAGTGCCTAGCCAGTGTCTAGCCAGTGCCTAGCCAGTGTCTAGCCAGTGCCTAGCCAGTGTCTAGCCAGTGCCTAGCCAGTGTCTAGCCTGTGCCTAGCCAGTGTCTTGCCCATGGCTAGCCAGTGTCTAGCCTATGCCTAGCCAGTGTCTAGCCTGTGCACAGCCAGTGTCTAGCCTCTGACTAGCCTGTGTCTTGCCTGTGTCTGGCCAGTGTCTAGCCTGTGTCTAGCCTTTGCCTAGCCGTTTTCTAGCCTGTGCCTAGACTGTGTCTAGCCTTTGCCTTGCCTGTGACTGGCATGTGCATAGCCTGTTTCTAGCCTGTGCCTAGCCAAAGTCTAGCCTGTACCTAGCTAGTTTATAGCCTGTGTCTAGCCTCTGTCTAGCCTGTGACAAGCCTGTGTCTTGCCTGTGTCTAGCCTTTGCCTAGCCAGTGTCTAGCCTGTGTCTAGCCTATGCCTTGCCTGTGACTGGCATGTGCATAGCCTGTATCTAGCCTGTGCTTAGCCAGTGTCTAGCCTGTGCCTAGCAAGTGTCTTGTCTGTGCCTAGCCAGTGTCTAGCCTGTGCCTAGCCCGTGTCTGGCCTGTGCCTAGCCCGTGTCTAGCCCGTGCCTAGCAAGTGTCTAGCCTGAGCCTAGCCAGTGTCTAGCCTGTGCCTAGCCAGTGTTCAGCCTGTGCCTGGCCAGTGTCTAGCCCTTGCCTTGCCAATGTCTAGCCTGTGCATAGCCAGTGTCTAGCCTGTGCCTAGCTAGTGTCTAGCCTGTGCCTAGCTAGTGTCTAGCCTGGGCCAAGCCAGTGTCTAGCCAGTGACTAGCCAGTGTCTAGCCAGTGCCTAGCCAGTGTCTAGCCAGTGCCTAGCCAGTGTCTAGCCAGTGCCTAGCCAGTGTCTAGCCTGTGCATAGCCAGTGTCTTGCCCATGGCTAGCCAGTGTCTAGCCTATGCCTAGCCAGTGTCTAGCCTGTGCACAGCCAGTGTCTAGCCTCTGACTAGCCTATGTCTTGCCTGTGTCTGGCCAGTGTCTAGCCTGTGTCTAGCCTGTGTCTAGCCTTTGCCTAGCCGTTTTCTAGCCTGTGCCTAGACTGTGTCTAGCCTTTGCCTTGCCTGTGACTGGCATGTGCATAGCCTGTTTCTAGCCTGTGCCTAGCCAAAGTCTAGCCTGTACCTAGCTAGTTTATAGCCTGTGTCTAGCCTCTGTCTAGCCTGTGACAAGCCTGTGTCTTGCCTGTGTCTAGCCAGTGTCTACCCTATGTCTAGCTTTTGCCGAGCCAGTGTCTAGCCTGTCTCTAGCCTGTGCCTTACCTGTGACGGGCATGTGCATAGCCTGTGTCTAGCCTGTGTCTAGCCTGTGCCTAGCCAAAGTCTAGCCTGTGCCTAGCCAGTGTAAAGCCTTTGTCTAGCCTCTGTCTAGCCTGTGACTAGCCTGTTTCTTGCCTGTGTCTAGCCTGTGTCTAGCCTGTGCCTTGCGTGTGATTAGCATGTGCATAGCCTGTGCCTAGCCAGTATTTAGCCTATACCTAGCCAGTGTCTAGCCTGAGCCTAGCAAGTGTCTATCCTGTGCCTAGCCAGTATCTGGCCTATGTCTGGCCTGTGCCTTGCCTGTGACTGGCATGTGCATAGCCTGTGTCTAGCCTGTGCCTAGCCAAAGTCTAGCCTGTACCTAGCTAGTGTTTAGCCTGTGTCTAGCCTCTGTCTAGCCTGTGACTAGCCAGTGTCTTGACTGTTTCTAGCCTGTTTCTAGCCAGTGTCTAGCCTGTAAGTAGCCTGTGTCTTGCCTGTGTCTTGCCAGTTTTTAGCCTGTGTCTAGCCTTTGCCTAGCCAGTGTCTAGCCTGTGCCTTGCCTGTGACTGGCATGTGCGTAGCCTGTGTTTAGCCAGTGCCAAGCCAAAGTCTAGCTTGTGCCTAGCCAGTGTATAGCCTGTGTCTAGCCTCTGTCTAGCCTGTGACTAGCCTGTGTCTTGCCTGTGTCTAGCCTATGTCTAGCCACTATCTAGCCTGTGACTAGCCTGTGTCTTGCCTGTATCTAGCCTGTGTATAGCCTGTGCTTTGCCTGTGATTGGCATGTGCATAGCCTGTGCCTAGCCAGTGTCTACCCTGTGCCTAGACAATGATAAGCCTGTGCCTAGCCAGTGTCTAGCCTGTGCCTAGCAAGTGTCTAGCCTGGGCCTAGCCAGTGTCTAGCCTGTGCCTAGCTTGTGCCTAGCCTGTGCCTAGCCTGTGCCTAGTCTGTGCCTAACCAGTGTCTAGCCTGTGCTTAGCCAGTATCTAGCATGTCCCTCGCCTGTGATTGGCATGTGTATAGGCTTTGCCTAGCCAGTGTCTAGCCTGTGCCTAGCAAAATTCTAGTTTCTGCCTAGCAAGAGTCTAGCCTGGGCCTAGCCAGTGTCTAGCCTGGGCCTAGCCAGTGTCTAGGCTGTGCCTTGCCAGTTTATAGCCTGTGCCTAGCAAGTGTCTAGCCTAGGCCTAGCCAGTGTCTAGCCTGGGCCTAGCCAGTGTCTAGCCTGGGCCTAGCCAGTGGCTTGCCTGGGCCTAGCCAGAGACTAGCCTGGGCCTAGCCAGTGACTAGGCTGTGTCTAGCCATTGTTCAGCCTGTGCCTAGCCAGTGTCTAGCCTGTGCCTAGCCAGTGTCTAGCCTGTGCCTAGCCAGTGTCTAGCCTGTGCCTAGCCAGTGTCTAGCCTGTGCCTAGCCAGTGTCTAGCCTGTGCCTAGCGAGTGTCTAGCCTGTGCCTAGCCAGTGTCTAGCCTGTGCCTAGCCAGTGTCTAGCCTATGCCTAGCCAGTGTCTAGCCTATGCCTAGCCAGTGTCTAGCTTATGCCTAGCCAGTGTCTAGCCTATGCCTAGCCAGTGTCTAGCCTGTGCACAGCCAGTGTCTAGCCTGTGCACAGCCAGTGTCTAGCCTGTGACTAGCCCGTGTCTAGCCTGTGTCTTGCCTGTGTCTAGCCAGTGTCTAGCCTGTGTCTAGCATTTGCCTAGCCAGTGTCTAGCCTGTGTCTATCCTGTGCCTTGCCTGTGACTGGCATGTGCAAAGCCTGTGTCTAGCCTGTGAATAGCCAGTGTCTAGCCTGTGCCTAGCCAGTGTCTAGCCTGTGCCTAGACTGTGTCTAGCCTGTGCCTAGACTGTGTCTAGCCTGTGCCTAGCCTGTGTCTAGCCTTTGCCTAGCCAGTGTCTAGCCTGTGTCTAGCCTATGCCTTGCCTGTGACTGTCATGTGCATAGCCTGTATCTAGCCTGTGCTTAGCCAGTGTCTAGCCTGTGCCTAGCAAGTGTCTTGTCTGAGCCTAGCCAGTGTCTAGCCTGAGCCTAGCCAGTGTCTAGCCTGTGCCTAGCCAGTGTTCAGCCTGTGCCTGGCCAGTGTCTAGCCCTTGCCTTGCCAATGTCTAGCCTGTGCATAGCCAGTGTCTAGCCTGTGCCGAGCTAGTGTCTAGCCTGTGCCTAGCTAGTGTCTAGCCTGGGCCAAGCCAGTGTCTAACCAGTGACTAGCCAGTGTCTAGCCATTGCCTAGCCAGTGTCTAGCCTGTGCCTAGCCAGTGTCTTGACGCATGGCTAGCCAGTGTCTAGCCTATGCCTAGCCAGTGTCTAGCCTGTGCACAGCCAGTGTCTAGCCTCTGACTAGCCTGTGTCTTGCCTGTAGCTGGCATGTGCATAGCCTGTGTCTAGCCTGTGCCTAGCCAGTGTCTAGCCCGTGCCTAGCCTGTCTCTAGCAAGTGTGTAGCCTGGGCCTAGCCTCTGTCTAGCCTGTGCCTACCAAGAGTCTAGCCTGAACCTAGCTAGTGCATAGCCTGTGCCTTGCCTGTGCCTAGCCAGTGTATAGCCTGTGTCTAGCCAGTGCCTTGCCTGTGACTGAATGTGCATAGCCTGTGTCTACCCTGTGCCTAACCAGTGTCTAGCCAGTGCCTAGCTGGTGTCTAGCCTGGGCTTAGCCAGTGTCTTGCCAGTGCCTAGCCAGTGTCTAGCCAGTGTCTAGCCACTGCATAGCCAGCGTCTAGCCTGTGCCTAGCCAGTGTCTAGCCTGTGCCTAGCCAGTGTGTATCCTGTGCCTAGCCCGTGTCTAGCCTGTGTCTTGCCTAAGTCTAGCCAGTGTCTAGCCTGTGTCTGGCATGTGCATAGCCTGTGTCTAGCCTGTGAATAGCCAGTGTCTAGCCTGTGCCTAGCCAGTGTCTGGCCTGTGCCTAGACTGTGTCTAGCCTGTGCCTAGACTGTGTCTAGCCTGTGCCTAGCCTGTGTCTAGCCTTTGCCTAGCCAGTGTCTAGCCTGTGACTGTCATGTGCATAGCCTGTATCTAGCCTGTGCTTAGCCAGTGTCTAGCCTGTGCCTAGCAAGTGTCTTGTCTGTGCCTAGCCAGTGTCTAGCTTGTGCCTAGCCCGTGTCTGGCCTGTGCCTAGCCCGTGTCCTGCCTGAGCCTAGCCAGTGTCTAGCCTGTGCCTAGCCAGTGTTCAGCCTGTGCCTGGCCAGTGTCTAGCCTTTGCCTTGCCAATGTCTAGCCTGTGCATAGCCATTGTCTAGCCAGTGTCTAGCCTGTGCCTAGCCTGTGTCTAGCCTGTGCCTAGCCAAAGTCTAGCCTGTACCTAGCTAGTGTATAGCCTGTGTCTAGCCTCTGTATAGCCTGTGACTAGCCTGTGTCTTGCCTGTGTCTAGCCAGTGTGTAGCCTGTGCCTAGCCAGTGTCTAGCCTGTGCCTAGCCAGTGTCTAGCCTATGCCTAGCCTGTGTCTAGCCTGTGCCTAGCCAAAGTCTAGCCTGTACCTAGCTAGTGTATAGCCTGTGTCTAGCCTCTGTATAGCCTGTGACTAGCCTGTGTCTTGCCTGTGTCTAGCCAGTGTCTAGCCTGTGTCTAGCATTTGCCTAGCCAGTGTCTAGCCTGTGTCTAACCTGTGCCTTGTCTATGACTGGCATGTGCATAGCCTGTGTCTACCCTGTGCCTAGCCAGTGTCTAGCCTGTGCCTAGCCAGTGTCTAGCCTGTGCCTAGCCAGTGTCTAGCCTGTGCCTAGCCAGTGTCTAGCCTGTGCCTAGCCAGTGTCTAGCCTGTGCCTAGCCATTTTTTAGCCTGTGCCTAGCCAGTGTGTAGCTTGTGCCTAGCCAGTGTGTAGCCTGTGCCTGGCCAGTGTCTAGCCTGTGCCTAGCCAGTGTCTAGCCTGTGCCTAGCCAGTGTCTAGCCTGTGCCTAGCCAGTGTCTAGCCTGTGCCTAGCCAGTGCCTAGCCTGTGCCTAGCCAGTATCTAGCCTGTGCCTAGCCAGTATCTAGCCTGTGCCTAGCCAGTGTCTAGCCTGTGCCTAGCCAGTGTCTAGCCTGTGCCTAGCCAGTGCCTAGCCTGTGCCTAGCCAGTGCCTAGCCTGTGCCTAGCCAGTGTCTAGCCTGTGCCTAGCCAGTGCCTAGCCTGTGCCTAGCCAGTGCCTAGCCTGTGCCTAGCCAGTGCCTAGCCTGTGCCTAGCCAGTGCCTAGCCTGTGCCTAGCCAGTGCCTAGCCTGTGCCTAGCCCGTGTCTGGCCTGTGCCTAGCCCGTGTCTGGCCTGTGCCTAGCCCGTGTCTAGCCTGAGCCTAGCCAGTGTCTAGCCTGAGCCTAGCCAGTGTCTAGCCTGTGCCTAGCCAGTGTTCAGCCTGTGCCTGGCCAGTGTCTAGCCCTTGCCTTGCCAATGTCTAGCCTGTGCATAGCCATTGTCTAGCCAGTGTCTAGCCTGTGCCTAGCCTGTGTCTAGCCTGTGCCTAGCCAAAGTCTAGCCTGTACCTAGCTAGTGTATAGCCTGTGTCTAGCCTCTGTATAGTCTGTGACTAGCCTGTGTCTTGGCTGTGTCTAGCCAGTGTCTAGCCTGTGTCTAGCCTTTGCCTAGCCATTTTCTAGCCTGTACCTAGCCTGTGTCTAGCCTGTGCCTTGCCTGTGACTGGCATGTGCATAGCCTGTTTCTAGACTGTGCCTAGCCAAAATCTAGCCTGTACCTAGCTAGTGTATAGCCTGTGTCTAGCCTCTGTCTAGCCTGTGACTAGCCTGTGTCTTGCTTGTGTCTAGCTAGTGTCTAGCCTGTGTCTAGCTTTTGCCTAGCCAGTGTCTATTCTGTGTCTAGCCTGTGCCTTGCCTGTAGCTGGCATGTGCATAGCCTGTGTCTAGCCTGTGCCTAGCCAGTGTCTAGCCCGTGCCTAGCCTGTCTCTAGCAAGTGTGTAGCCTGGGCCTAGGCTCTGTCTAGCCTGTGCCTACCAAGAGTCTAGCCTGAACCTAGCTAGTGCATAGCCTGTGCCTTGCCTGTGCCTAGCCAGTGTCTAGCCTGTGTCTAGCCAGTGCCTTGCCTGTGACTGAATGTGCATAGCCTGTGTCTACCCTGATTCCTGATGCCTAGCCAAATTCTAGTTTCTGCCTAGCAAGAGTCTAGCCTGGGCCTAGCCAGTGTCTAGCCTGGGCCTAGCCAGTGTCTAGGCTGTGCCTTGCCAGTTTATAGCCTGTGCCTAGCAAGTGTCTAGCCTAGGCCTAGCCAGTGTCTAGCCTGGGCCTAGCCAGTGTCTAGCCTGGGCCTAGCCAGTGGCTTGCCTGGGCCTAGCCAGAGACTAGCCTGGGCCTAGCCAGTGACTAGGCTGTGTCTAGCCATTGTTCAGCCTGTGCCTAGCCAGTGTCTAGCCTGTGCCTAGCCAGTGTCTAGCCTGTGCACAGCCAGTGTCTAGCCTGTGCCTAGCCAGTGTCTAGCCTGTGCCTAGCCAGTGTCTAGCCTGTGCCTAGCCAGTGTCTAGCCTGTGCCTAGCCAGTGTCTAGCCTGTGCCTAGCCAGTGTCTAGCCTGTGCCTAGCCAGTGTCTAGCCTATGCCTAGCCAGTGTCTAGCCTGTGCACAGCCAGTGTCTAGCCTGTGACTAGCCCGTGTCTAGCCTGTGTCTTGCCTGTGTCTAGCCAGTGTCTAGCCTGTGTCTAGCATTTGCCTAGCCAGTGTCTAGCCTGTGTCTATCCTGTGCCTTGCCTGTGACTGGCATGTGCAAAGCCTGTGTCTAGCCTGTGAATAGCCAGTGTCTAGCCTGTGCCTAGCCAGTGTCTAGCCTGTGCCTAGACTGTGTCTAGCCTGTGCCTAGACTGTGTCTAGCCTGTTTCTAGCCTGTGTCTAGCCTTTGCCTAGCCAGTGTCTAGCCTGTGTCTAGCCTAGTCATGTGCATAGCCTGTATCTAGCCTGTGCGTAGCCAGTGTCTAGCCTGTGCCTAGCAAGTGTCTTGTCTGAGCCTAGCCAGTGTCTAGCCTGAGCCTAGCCAGTGTCTAGCCTGTGCCTAGCCAGTGTTCAGCCTGTGCCTGGCCAGTGTCTAGCCCTTGCCTTGCCAATGTCTAGCCTGTGCATAGCCAGTGTCTAGCCTGTGCCGAGCTAGTGTCTAGCCTGTGCCTAGCTAGTGTCTAGCCTGGGCCAAGCCAGTGTCTAACCAGTGACTAGCCAGTGTCTAGCCATTGCCTAGCCAGTGTCTAGCCTGTGCCTAGCCAGTGTCTTGCCCATGGCTAGCCAGTGTCTAGCCTATGCCTAGCCAGTGTCTAGCCTGTGCACAGCCAGTGTCTAGCCTCTGACTAGCCTGTGTCTTGCCTGTGTCTGGCCAGTGTCTAGCCTGTGTCTAGCCTTTGCCTAGCCGTTTTTTAGCCTGTGCCTAGCCAGTGTGTAGCCTGTGCCTAGCCAGTGTCTAGCCTGTGCCTAGCCAGTGTCTAGCCTGTGCCTAGCCAGTGTCTAGCCTGTGCCTAGCCTGTGTCTAGCCTGTGCCTAGCCAAAGTCTAGCCTGTACCTAGCTAGTGTATAGCCTGTGTCTAGCCTCTGTATAGCCTGTGACTAGCCTGTGTCTTGCCTGTGTCTAGCCAGTGTCTAGCCTGTGTCTAGCATTTGCCTAGCCAGTGTCTAGCCTGTGTCTAACCTGTGCCTTGCCTGTGACTGGCATGTGCATAGCCAGTGTCTAGCCTGAGCCTAGCCAGTGTCTAGCCTGTGCCAAGCCAGTGTGTAGCCTGGGCCAAGCCAGTGTCTAGCCAGTGACTAGCCAGTGTCTAGCCAGTGCCTAGCCAGTGTCTAGCCTGTGCCTAGCCAAAGTCTATCCTGTACCTAGCTAGTGTATAGCCTGTGTCTAGCCTCTGTATAGCCTGTGACTAGCCTGTGTCTTGCCTGTGTCTAGCCAGTGTCTAGCCTGTGTCTAGCCTTTGCCTAGCCATTTTCTAGCCTGTACCTAGCCTGTGTCTAGCCTGTGCCTTGCCTGTGACTGGCATGTGCATAGCCTGTTTCTAGCCTGTGCCTAGCCAAAATCAAGCCTGTACCTAGCTAGTGTACAGCCTGTGTCTAGCCTCTGTCTAGCCTGTGACTAGCCTGTGTCTTGCTTGTGTCTAGCTAGTGTCTAGCCTGTGACTAGCTTTTGCCTAGCCAGTGTCTATCCTGTGTCTAGCCTGTGCCTTGCCTGTAGCTGGCATGTGCATAGCCTGTGTCTAGCCTGTGCCTAGCCAGTGTCTAGCCCGTGCCTAGCCTGTCTCTAGCAAGTGTGTAGCCTGGGCCTAGCCTCTGTCTAGCCTGTGCCTACCAAGAGTCTAGCCTGAACCTAGCTAGTGCATAGCCTGTGCCTTGCCTGTGCCTAGCCAGTGTATAGCCTGTGTCTAGCCAGTGCCTTGCCTGTGACTGAATGTGCATAGCCTGTGTCTACCCTGTGCCTAACCAGTGTCTAGCCTGTGCCTAGCTGGTGTCTAGCCTGGGCTTAGCCAGTGTCTTGCCAGTGCCTAGCCAGTGTCTAGCCAGTGTCTAGCCACTGCATAGCCAGCGTCTAGCCTGTGCCTAGCCAGTGTCTAGCCTGTGCCTAGCCAGTGTGTATCCTGTACCTAGCCCGTGTCTAGCCTGTGTCTTGCCTAAGTCTAGCCAGTGTCTAGCCTGTGTCTGGCATGTGCATAGCCTGTGTCTAGCCTGTGAATAGCCAGTGTCTAGCCTGTGCCTAGCCAGTGTCTGGCCTGTGCCTAGACTGTGTCTAGCCTGTGCCTAGACTGTGTCTAGCCTGTGCCTAGACTGTGTCTAGCCTGTGCCTAGCCTGTGTCTAGCCTTTGCCTAGCCAGTGTCTAGCCTGTGACTGTCATGTGCATAGCCTGTATCTAGCCTGTGCTTAGCCAGTTTCTAGCCTGTGCCTAGCAAGTGTCTTGTCTGTGCCTAGCCAGTGTCTAGCCTGTGCCTAGCCCGTGTCTGGCCTGTGCCTAGCCCGTGTCTAGCCTGAGCCTAGCCAGTGTCTAGCCTGAGCCTAGCCAGTGTCTAGCCTGAGCCTAGCCAGTGTCTAGCCTGTGCCTAGCCAGTGTTAAGCCTGTGCCTGGCCAGTGTCTAGCCCTTGCCTTGCCAATGTCTAGCCTGTGCATAGCCAGTGCCTAGCCTGTGCCGAGCTAGTGTCTAGCCTGTGCCTAGCTAGTGTCTAGCCTGGGCCAAGCCAGTGTCTAGCCAGTGACTAGCCAGTGTCTAGCCAGTATGTAGCCTGTGCCTAGCCAGTGTCTAGCCTGTGCCTAGCCAGTGTCTAGCCTATGCCTAGCCTGTGTCTAGCCTGTGCCTAGCCAAAGTCTAGCCTGTACCTAGCTAGTGTATAGCCTGTGTCTAGCCTCTGTATAGCCTGTGACTAGCTTGTGTCTTGCCTGTGTCTAGCCAGTGTCTAGCCTGTGTCTAGCATTTGCCTAGCCAGTGTCTAGCCTGTGTCTAACCTGTGCCTTGCCTATGACTGGCATGTGCATAGCCTGTGTCTACCCTGTGCCTAGCCAGTGTCTAGCCTGTGCCTAGCCAGTGTCTAGCCTGTGCCTAGCCAGTGTCTAGCCTGTGCCTAGCCATTTTTTAGCCTGTGCCTAGCCAGTGTGTAGCTTGTGCCTAGCCAGTGTGTAGCCTGTGCCTGGCCAGTGTCTAGCCTGTGCCTAGCCAGTGTCTAGCCTGTGCCTAGCCAGTGTCTAGCCTGTGCCTAGCCAGTGCCTAGCCTGTGCCTAGCCAGTATCTAGCCTGTGCCTAGCCAGTGTCTAGCCTGTGCTTAGCCAGTGTCTAGCCTGTGCCTAGCCAGTATCTAGCCTGTGCCTAGCCAGTGCCTAGCCTGTGCCTAGCCAGTGCCTAGCCTGTGCCTAGCCAGTATCTAGCCTGTGCCTAGCCAGTGCCTAGCCTGTGCCTAGCCAGTGCCTAGCCTGTGCCTAGCCAGTGCCTAGCCTGTGCCTAGCCAGTGTCTAGCCTATGCCTAGCCAGTGTCTAGCCTATGCCTAGCCAGTGTCTAGCCTATGCCTAGCCAGTGTCTAGCCTGTGCCTAGCCCGTGTCTGGCCTGTGCCTAGCCCGTGTCTAGCCTGAGCCTAGCCAGTGTCTAGCCTGAGCCTAGCCAGTGTCTAGCCTGTGCCTAGCCAGTGTTCAGCCTGTGCCTAGCCAGTGTTCAGCCTGTGCCTGGCCAGTGTCTAGCCCTTGCCTTGCCAATGTCTAGCCTGTGCATAGCCATTGTCTAGCCTGTGCCGAGCTAGTGTCTAGCCTGTGCCTAGCTAGTGTCTAGCCTGGGCCAAGCCAGTGTCTAGCCAGTGACAAGCCAGTCTCTAGCCAGTGCCTAGCCAGTGTCTAGCCTGTGCCTAGACAGTGTCTTGCCCATGGCTAGCCAGTGTCTAGCCTATGCCTAGCCAGTGTCTAGCCTCTGACTAGCCTGTGTCTTGCCTAAGTCTGGCCAGTGTCTAGCCTGTGTCTAGCCTTTACCTAGCCGTTTCTTAGCCTGTGCCTAGCCAGTGTGTAGCCTGTGCCTAGCCAGTGTCTAGCCTGTGCCTAGCCAGTGTCTAGCCTGTGCCTAGCCAGTGTCTAGCCTGTGCCTAGCCAGTGTCTAGCCTGTGCCTAGCTTGTGTCTAGCCTGTGCCTAGCCAAAGTCTAGCCTGTACCTAGCTAGTGTATAGCCTGTGTCTAGCCTCTGTATAGCCTGTGACTAGCCTGTGTCTTGCCTGTGTCTAGCCAGTGTCTAGCCTGTGTCTAGCATTTGCCTAGCCAGTGTCTAGCCTGTGTCTAACCTGTGCCTTGCCTGTGACTGGCATGTGCATAGCCAGTGTCTAGCCTGAGCCTAGCCAGTGTCTAGCCTGTGCCTAGCCAGTGTCTAGCCTGTGCCTAGCCAGTGTCTAGCCTGTGCCTAGCCAGTGTCTAGCCTGTGCCTAGCCTGTGTCTAGCCTGTGCCCAGCCAAAGTCTAGCCTGTACCTAGCTAGTGTATAGCCAAAGTCTAGCCTGTACCTAGCTACTGTATAGCCTGTGTCTAGCCTATGCCTAGCCAGTGTCTAGCCTCTGACTAGCCTGTGTCTTGCCTAAGTCTGGCCAGTGTCTAGCCTGTGTCTAGCCTTTACCTAGCCGTTTCTTAGCCTGTGCCTAGCCAGTGTGTAGCCTGTGCCTAGCCAGTGTCTAGCCTGTGCCTAGCCAGTGTCTAGCCTGTGCCTAGCCTGTGTCTAGCCTGTGCCCAGCCAAAGTCTAGCCTGTACCTAGCTAGTGTATAGCCTGTGTCTAGCCTCTGTATAGTCTGTGACTAGCCTGTGTCTTGCCTGTGTCTAGCCAGTGTCTAGCCTGTGTCTAGCCTTTGCCTTGCCATTTTCTAGCCTGTACCTAGCCTGTGTCTAGCCTGTGCCTTGCCTGTGACTGGCATGTGCATAGCCTGTTTCTAGACTGTGCCTAGCCAAAATCTAGCCTGTACCTAGCTAGTGTATAGCCTGTGTCTAGCCTCTGTCTAGCCTGTGACTAGCCTGTGTCTTGCTTGTGTCTAGCTAGTGTCTAGCCTGTGTCTAGCTTTTGCCTAGCCAGTGTCTATTCTGTGTCTAGCCTGTGCCTTGCCTGTAGCTGGCATGTGCATAGCCTGTGTCTAGCCTGTGCCTAGCCAGTGTCTAGCCCGTGCCTAGCCTGTCTCTAGCAAGTGTGTAGCCTGGGCCTAGCCTCTGTCTAGCCTGTGCCTACCAAGAGTCTAGCCTGAACCTAGCTAGTGCATAGCCTGTGCCTTGCCTGTGCCTAGCCAGTGTCTAGCCTGTGTCTAGCCAGTGCCTTGCCTGTGACTGAATGTGCATAGCCTGTGTCTACCCTGTGCCTAACCAGTGTCTAGCCTGTGCCTAGCTGGTGTCTAGCCTGGGCTTAGCCAGTGTCTTGCCAGTGCCTAGCCAGTGTCTAGCCAGTGTCTAGCCACTGCATAGCCAGCGTCTAGCCTGTGCCTAGCCAGTGTCTAGCCTGTGCCTAGCCAGTGTGTATCCTGTGCCTAGCCCGTGTCTAGCCTGTGTCTTGCCTAAGTCTAGCCAGTGTCTAGCCTGTGTCTAGCATTTGCCTAGCCAGTGTCTAGCCTGTGTCTAGCCTGTGTCTATCCTGTGCCTTGCCTATGACTGGCATGTGCATAGCCTGTGTCTAGCCTGTGAATAGCCAGTGTCTAGCCTGTGCCTAGCCAGTGTCTGGCCTGTGCCTAGACTGTGTCTAGCCTGTGCCTAGCCTGTGTCTAGCCTTTGCCTAGCCAGTGTCTAGCCTGTGTCTAGCCTATGCCTTGCCTGTGACTGTCATGTGCATAGCCTGTATCTAGCCTGTGCTTAGCCAGTGTCTAGCCTGTGCCTAGCAAGTGTCTTGTCTGTGCCTAGCCAGTGTCTAGCCTGTGCCTAGCCCGTGTCTGGCCTGTGCCTGTGTCTAGCCTGGCCTAGCCAGTGTCTAGCCTGAGCCTAGCCAGTGTCTAGCCTGAGCCTAGCCAGTGTCTAGCCTGAGCCTAGCCAGTGTCTAGCCTGAGCCTAGCCAGTGTCTAGCCTGAGCCTAGCCAGTGTCTAGCCTGAGCCTAGCCAGTGTTAAGCCCGTGCCTGGCCAGTGTCTAGCCCTTGCCTTGCCAATGTCTAGCCTGTGCATAGCCGGTGTCTAGCCTGTGCCGAGCTAGTGTCTAGCCTGTGCCTAGCTAGTGTCTAGCCTGGGCCTAGCCAGTGTCTAGCCAGTGACTAGCCAGTGTCTAGCCAGTGCCTAGCCAGTGTCTAGCCAGTGCCTAGCCAGTGTCTAGCCTGTGCCTAGCCAGTGTCTTGCCCATGGCTAGCCAGTGTCTAGCCTATGCCTAGCCAGTGTCTAGCCTGTGCACAGCCAGTGTCTAGCCTCTGACTAGCCTGTGTCTTGCCTGTGTCTGGCCAGTGTCTAGCCTGTATCTAGCCTTTGCCTAGCCGTTTTTTAGCCCGTGCCTAGCCAGTGTGTAGCCTGTGCCTAGCCAGTGTCTAGCCTGTGCCTAGCCAGTGTCTAGCCTGTGCCTAGCCTGTGTCTAGCCTGTGCCTAGCCAAAGTCTAGCCTGTACCTAGCTAGTGTATAGCCTGTGTCTAGCCTCTGTATAGCCTGTGACTAGCCTGTGTCTTGCCTGTGTCTAGCCAGTGTCTAGCCTGTGTCTAGCATTTGCCTAGCCAGTGTCTAGCCTGTGTCTAACCTGTGCCTTGCCTATGACTGGCATGTGCATAGCCTGTGTCTACCCTGTGCCTAGCCAGTGTCTAGCCTGTGCCTAGCCAGTGTCTAGCCTGTGCCTAGCCAGTTTTTAGCCTGTGCCTAGCCAGTGTGTAGCCTGTGCCTAGCCAGTGTGTAGCCTGTGCCTAGCCAGTGTCTAGCCTGTGCCTAGCCAGTGTCTAGCCTGTGCCTAGCCAGTGTCTAGCCTGTGCCTAGCCAGTGTCTAGCCTGTGCCTAGCCAGTGTCTAGCCTGTGCCTAGCCAGTGTCTAGCCTGTGCCTAGCCAGTGCCTAGCCTGTGCCTAGCCAGTGTCTAGCCTGTGCCTAGCCAGTATCTAGCCTGTGCCTAGCCAGTGCCTAGCCTGTGCCTAGCCAGTGTCTAGCCTGTGCCTAGCCAGTGCCTAGCCTGTGCCTAGCCAGTATCTAGCCTGTGCCTAGCCAGTGTCTAGCCTGTGTACAGCCAGTGTCTAGCCTGTGACTAGCCTGTGTCTTGCCTGTGTTTAGCCAGTGTCTAGCATGTGTCTAGCCTTTGCCTAGCCATTTTCTAGCCTGTGCCTAGCCTGTGTCTAGCCTGTGCCTTGTTTGTGACTGGCATGTGCATAGCCTGTTTCTAGCCTGTGCCTAGCAAGTGTCTAGCCTGTGCACAGCCAGTGTCTAGCCTGTGACTAGCCTGTGACTAGCAATTGCCTAGCCAGTGTCCAGCCTGTGTCTAACCTGTGCCTTGCCTATGACTGGCATGTGCATAGCCTGTGTCTACCCTGTGCCTAGCCAGTGTCTAGCCTGTGCCTAGCCAGTGTCTAGCCTGTGCCTAGCCAGTTTTTAGCCTGTGCCTAGCCAGTGTGTAGCCTGTGCCTAGCCAGTGTGTAGCCTGTGCCTAGCCAGTGTGTAGCCTGTGCCTAGCCAGTGTCTAGCCTGTGCCTAGCCAGTGTCTAGCCTGTGCCTAGCCAGTGTCTAGCCTGTGCCTAGCCAGTGTCTAGCCTGTGCCTAGCCAGTGTCTAGCCTGTGCCTAGCCAGTGTCTAGCCTGTGCCTAGCCAGTGTCTAGCCAGTGTCTAGCCTGTGCCTAGCCAGTGTCTAGCCTGTGCCTAGCCAGTGCCTAGCCTGTGCCTAGCCAGTATCTAGCCTGTGCCTAGCCAGTATCTAGCCTGTGCCTAGCCAGTGCCTAGCCTGTGCCTAGCCAGTGTCTAGCCTGTGCCTAGCCAGTGCCTAGCCTGTGCCTAGCCAGTATCTAGCCTGTGCCTAGCCAGTGTCTAGCCTGTGTACAGCCAGTGTCTAGCCTGTGACTAGCCTGTGTCTTGCCTGTGTTTAGCCAGTGTCTAGCATGTGTCTAGCCTTTGCCTAGCCATTTTCTAGCCTGTGCCTAGCCTGTGTCTAGCCTGTGCCTTGTTTGTGACTGGCATGTGCATAGCCTGTTTCTAGCCTGTGCCTAGCAAGTGTCTAGCCTGTGCACAGCCAGTGTCTAGCCTGTGACTAGCCTGTGACTAGCCTGTGTCTTGCCTGTGTTTAGCCAGTGTCTAGCATGTGTCTAGCCTATGCCTAGCCAGTGTCTAGCCTGTGCCTAGCCAGTGTCTAGCCTGTGCCTAGCCTGTGTCTAGCCTGTGCCTAGCCAGTGTGTAGCCTGTGCCTAGCCAGTGTCTAGCCTGTGCCTAGCCAGTGTCTAGCCTGTGCCTAGCCAGTGTCTAGCCTGTGCCTAGCCAGTGTCTAGCCTGTGCCTAGCCAGTGCCTAGCCTGTGCCTAGCCAGTATCTAGCCTGTGCCTAGCCAGTATCTAGCCTGTGCCTAGCCAGTGCCTAGCCTGTGCCTAGCCAGTGTCTAGCCTGTGCCTAGCCAGTGTCTAGCCTGTGTACAGCCAGTGTCTAGCCTGTGACTAGCCTGTGTCTTGCCTGTGTTTAGCCAGTGTCTAGCATGTGTCTAGCCTTTGCCTAGCCATTTTCTAGCCTGTGCCTAGCCTGTGTCTAGCCTGTGCCTTGTTTGTGACTGGCATGTGCATAGCCTGTTTCTAGCCTGTGCCTAGCAAGTGTCTAGCCTGTGCACAGCCAGTGTCTAGCCTGTGACTAGCCTGTGACTAGCCTGTGACTAGCCTGTGTCTTGCCTGTGTTTAGCCAGTGTCTAGCATGTGTATAGCCTGTGACTAGCCTGTGTCTTGCCTGTGTTTAGCCAGTGTCTAGCATGTGTCTAGCCTTTGCCTAGCCATTTTCTAGCCTGTGCCTAGCCTGTGTCTAGCCTGTGCCTTGTTTGTGACTGGCATGTGCATAGCCTGTTTCTAGCCTGTGCCTAGCAAGTGTCTAGCCTGTGCACAGCCAGTGTCTAGCCTGTGACTAGCCAGTGTCTAGCCTGTGTCTAGCATTTGCCTAGCCAGTGTCTAGCCTGTGTCTAACCTGTGCCTTGCCTGTGACTGGCATGTGCATAGCCAGTGTCTAGCCTGAGCCTAGCCAGTGTCTAGCCTGTGCCTAGCCAGTGTCTAGCCTGTGCCTAGCCAGTGTCTAGCCTGTGCCTAGCCTGTGTCTAGCCTGTGCCTAGCCAAAGTCTAGCCTGTACCTAGCTAGTGTATAGCCTGTGTCTAGCCTCTGTATAGTCTGTGACTAGCCTGTGTCTTGCCTGTGTCTAGCCAGTGTCTAGCCTGTGTCTAGCCTTTGCCTTGCCATTTTCTAGCCTGTACCTAGCCTGTGTCTAGCCTGTGCCTTGCCTGTGACTGGCATGTGCATAGCCTGTTTCTAGACTGTGCCTAGCCAAAATCTAGCCTGTACCTAGCTAGTGTATAGCCTGTGTCTAGCCTCTGTCTAGCCTGTGACTAGCCTGTGTCTTGCTTGTGTCTAGCTAGTGTCTAGCCTGTGTCTAGCTTTTGCCTAGCCAGTGTCTATTCTGTGTCTAGCCTGTGCCTTGCCTGTAGCTGGCATGTGCATAGCCTGTGTCTAGCCTGTGCCTAGCCAGTGTCTAGCCCGTGCCTAGCCTGTCTCTAGCAAGTGTGTAGCCTGGGCCTAGCCTCTGTCTAGCCTGTGCCTACCAAGAGTCTAGCCTGAACCTAGCTAGTGCATAGCCTGTGCCTTGCCTGTGCCTAGCCAGTGTCTAGCCTGTGTCTAGCCAGTGCCTTGCCTGTGACTGAATGTGCATAGCCTGTGTCTACCCTGTGCCTAACCAGTGTCTAGCCTGTGCCTAGCTGGTGTCTAGCCTGGGCTTAGCCAGTGTCTTGCCAGTGCCTAGCCAGTGTCTAGCCAGTGTCTAGCCACTGCATAGCCAGCGTCTAGCCTGTGCCTAGCCAGTGTCTAGCCTGTGCCTAGCCAGTGTGTATCCTGTGCCTAGCCCGTGTCTAGCCTGTGTCTTGCCTAAGTCTAGCCAGTGTCTAGCCTGTGTCTAGCATTTGCCTAGCCAGTGTCTAGCCTGTGTCTAGCCTGTGTCTATCCTGTGCCTTGCCTATGACTGGCATGTGCATAGCCTGTGTCTAGCCTGTGAATAGCCAGTGTCTAGCCTGTGCCTAGCCAGTGTCTGGCCTGTGCCTAGACTGTGTCTAGCCTGTGCCTAGCCTGTGTCTAGCCTTTGCCTAGCCAGTGTCTAGCCTGTGTCTAGCCTATGCCTTGCCTGTGACTGTCATGTGCATAGCCTGTATCTAGCCTGTGCTTAGCCAGTGTCTAGCCTGTGCCTAGCAAGTGTCTTGTCTGTGCCTAGCCAGTGTCTAGCCTGTGCCTAGCCCGTGTCTGGCCTGTGCCTAGCCCGTGTCTAGCCTGAGCCTAGCCAGTGTCTAGCCTGAGCCTAGCCAGTGTCTAGCCTGAGCCTAGCCAGTGTTAAGCCTGTGCCTGGCCAGTGTCTAGCCCTTGCCTTGCCAATGTCTAGCCTGTGCATAGCCGGTGTCTAGCCTGTGCCGAGCTAGTGTCTAGCCTGTGCCAAGCTAGTGTCTAGCCTGGGCCTAGCCAGTGTCTAGCCAGTGACTAGCCAGTGTCTAGCCAGTGCCTAGCCAGTGTCTTGCCCATGGCTAGCCAGTGTCTAGCCTATGCCTAGCCAGTGTCTAGCCTGTGCACAGCCAGTGTCTAGCCTCTGACTAGCCTGTGTCTTGCCTGTGTCTGGCCAGTGTCTAGCCTGTATCTAGCCTTTGCCTAGCCGTTTTTTAGCCCGTGCCTAGCCAGTGTGTAGCCTGTGCCTAGACAGTGTCTAGCCTGTGCCTAGCCAGTGTCTAGCCTGTGCCTAGCCTGTGTCTAGCCTGTGCCTAGCCAAAGTCTAGCCTGTACCTAGCTAGTGTATAGCCTGTGTCTAGCCTCTGTATAGCCTGTGACTAGCCTGTGTCTTGCCTGTGTCTAGCCAGTGTCTAGCCTGTGTCTAGCATTTGCCTAGCCAGTGTCTAGCCTGTGTCTAACCTGTGCCTTGCCTATGACTGGCATGTGCATAGCCTGTGTCTACCCTGTGCCTAGCCAGTGTCTAGCCTGTGCCTAGCCAGTGTCTAGCCTGTGCCTAGCCAGTTTTTAGCCTGTGCCTAGCCAGTGTGTAGCCTGTGCCTAGCCAGTGTGTAGCCTGTGCCTAGCCAGTGTGTAGCCTGTGCCTAGCCAGTGTCTAGCCTGTGCCTAGCCAGTGTCTAGCCTGTGCCTAGCCAGTGTCTAGCCCGTGCCTAGCCTGTCTCTAGCAAGTGTGTAGCCTGGGCCTAGCCTCTGTCTAGCCTGTGCCTACCAAGAGTCTAGCCTGAACCTAGCTAGTGCATAGCCTGTGCCTTGCCTGTGCCTAGCCAGTGTCTAGCCTGTGTCTAGCCAGTGCCTTGCCTGTGACTGAATGTGCATAGCCTGTGTCTACCCTGTGCCTAACCAGTGTCTAGCCTGTGCCTAGCTGGTGTCTAGCCTGGGCTTAGCCAGTGTCTTGCCAGTGCCTAGCCAGTGTCTAGCCAGTGTCTAGCCACTGCATAGCCAGCGTCTAGCCTGTGCCTAGCCAGTGTCTAGCCTGTGCCTAGCCAGTGTGTATCCTGTGCCTAGCCCGTGTCTAGCCTGTGTCTTGCCTAAGTCTAGCCAGTGTCTAGCCTGTGTCTAGCATTTGCCTAGCCAGTGTCTAGCCTGTGTCTAGCCTGTGTCTATCCTGTGCCTTGCCTATGACTGGCATGTGCATAGCCTGTGTCTAGCCTGTGAATAGCCAGTGTCTAGCCTGTGCCTAGCCAGTGTCTGGCCTGTGCCTAGACTGTGTCTAGCCTGTGCCTAGCCTGTGTCTAGCCTTTGCCTAGCCAGTGTCTAGCCTGTGTCTAGCCTATGCCTTGCCTGTGACTGTCATGTGCATAGCCTGTATCTAGCCTGTGCTTAGCCAGTGTCTAGCCTGTGCCTAGCAAGTGTCTTGTCTGTGCCTAGCCAGTGTCTAGCCTGTGCCTAGCCCGTGTCTGGCCTGTGCCTAGCCCGTGTCTAGCCTGAGCCTAGCCAGTGTCTAGCCTGAGCCTAGCCAGTGTCTAGCCTGAGCCTAGCCAGTGTCTAGCCTGAGCCTAGCCAGTGTCTAGCCTGAGCCTAGCCAGTGTCTAGCCTGAGCCTAGCCAGTGTCTAGCCTGAGCCTAGCCAGTGTTAAGCCTGTGCCTGGCCAGTGTCTAGCCCTTGCCTTGCCAATGTCTAGCCTGTGCATAGCCGGTGTCTAGCCTGTGCCGAGCTAGTGTCTAGCCTGTGCCTAGCTAGTGTCTAGCCTGGGCCTAGCCAGTGTCTAGCCAGTGACTAGCCAGTGCCTAGCCAGTGTCTAGCCAGTGCCTAGCCAGTGTCTAGCCAGTGCCTAGCCAGTGTCTAGCCTGTGCCTAGCCAGTGTCTTGCCCATGGCTAGCCAGTGTCTAGCCTATGCCTAGCCAGTGTCTAGCCTGTGCACAGCCAGTGTCTAGCCTCTGACTAGCCTGTGTCTTGCCTGTGTCTGGCCAGTGTCTAGCCTGTATCTAGCCTTTGCCTAGCCGTTTTTTAGCCCGTGCCTAGCCAGTGTGTAGCCTGTGCCTAGCCAGTGTCTAGCCTGTGCCTAGCCAGTGTCTAGCCTGTGCCTAGCCTGTGTCTAGCCTGTGCCTAGCCAAAGTCTAGCCTGTACCTAGCTAGTGTATAGCCTGTGTCTAGCCTCTGTATAGCCTGTGACTAGCCTGTGTCTTGCCTGTGTCTAGCCAGTGTCTAGCCTGTGTCTAGCATTTGCCTAGCCAGTGTCTAGCCTGTGTCTAACCTGTGCCTTGCCTATGACTGGCATGTGCATAGCCTGTGTCTACCCTGTGCCTAGCCAGTGTCTAGCCTGTGCCTAGCCAGTGTCTAGCCTGTGCCTAGCCAGTTTTTAGCCTGTGCCTAGCCAGTGTCTAGCCTGTGCCTAGCCAGTGTGTAGCCTGTGCCTAGCCAGTGTCTAGCCTGTGCCTAGCCAGTGTCTAGCCTGTGCCTAGCCAGTGTCTAGCCTGTGCCTGGCCAGTGTCTAGCCTGTGCCTAGCCAGTGTCTAGCCTGTGCCTAGCCAGTGTCTAGCCTGTGCCTAGCCAGTGTCTAGCCTGTGCCTAGCCAGTGCCTAGCCTGTGCCTAGCCAGTATCTAGCCTGTGCCTAGCCAGTATCTAGCCTGTGCCTAGCCAGTGCCTAGCCTGTGCCTAGCCAGTGTCTAGCCTGTGCCTAGCCAGTGTCTAGCCTGTGCCTAGCCAGTGCCTAGCCTGTGCCTAGCCAGTGTCTAGCCTGTGTACAGCCAGTGTCTAGCCTGTGACTAGCCTGTGTCTTGCCTGTGTTTAGCCAGTGTCTAGCATGTGTCTAGCCTTTGCCTAGCCATTATCTAGCCTGTGCCTAGCCTGTGTCTAGCCTGTGCCTTGTTTGTGACTGGCATGTGCATAGCCTGTTTCTAGCCTGTGCCTAGCAAGTGTCTAGCCTGTGCACAGCCAGTGTCTAGCCTATGACTAGCCTGTGACCAGCCTGTGTCTTGCCTGTGTTTAGCCAGTGTCTAGCATGTGTCTAGCCTATGCCTAGCCAGTGTCTAGCCTGTGCCTAGCCAGTGTCTAGCCTGTGCCTAGCAAGTGTCTTGCCTGTGCCTAGCCAGTGTCTAGCCTGTGCCTAGCCCGTGTCTAGCCTGTGCCTAGCCCGTGTCTAGCCTGTGCCTAGCCAGTGTGTAGCCTGTGCCTAGCCAGTGTCTAGCCTGTGCCTAGCCAGTGTCTAGCCTGTGCCTAGCCAGTGTCTAGCCTGTGCCTAGCCAGTGTCTAGCCTGTGCCTAGCCAGTGTCTAGCCTGTGCCTAGCCAGTGTCTAGCCTGTGCCTAGCCAGTGCCTAGCCTGTGCCTAGCCAGTATCTAGCCTGTGCCTAGCCAGTGTCTAGCCTGTGCCTAGCCAGTGCCTAGCCTGTGCCTAGCCAGTGTCTAGCCTGTGTACAGCCAGTGTCTAGCCTGTGACTAGCCTGTGTCTTGCCTGTGTTTAGCCAGTGTCTAGCATGTGTCTAGCCTTTGCCTAGCCATTTTCTAGCCTGTGCCTAGCCTGTGTCTAGCCTGTGCCTTGTTTGTGACTGGCATGTGCATAGCCTGTTTCTAGCCTGTGCCTAGCAAGTGTCTAGCCTGTGCACAGCCAGTGTCTAGCCTGTGACTAGCCTGTGACTAGCCTGTGTCTTGCCTGTGTTTAGCCAGTGTCTAGCATGTGTCTAGCCTATGCCTAGCCAGTGTCTAGCCTGTGCCTAGCCAGTGTCTAGCCTGTGCCTAGCAAGTGTCTTGCCTGTGCCTAGCCAGTGTCTAGCCTGTGCCTAGCCCGTGTCTAGCCTGTGCCTAGCCCGTGTCTAGCCTGTGCATAGCCAGTTTTTAGCCTGTGCCTAGCCAGTGTGTAGCCTGTGCCTAGCCAGTGTCTAGCCTGTGCCTAGCCAGTGTCTAGCCTGTGCCTAGCCAGTGTCTAGCCTGTGCCTAGCCAGTGTCTAGCCTGTGCCTAGCCAGTGCCTAGCCTGTGCCTAGCCAGTGCCTAGCCTGTGCCTAGCCAGTATCTAGCCTCTGCCTAGCCAGTGTCTAGCCTGTGCCTAGCCAGTGTCTAGCCTGTGCCTAGCCAGTGTCTAGCCTGTGCCTAGCCAGTGCCTAGCCTGTGCCTAGCCAGTGTCTAGCCTGTGCCTAGCCAGTGTCTTGCCCATGGCTAGCCAGTGTCTAGCCTATGCCTAGCCAGTGTCTAGCCTGTGCACAGCCAGTGTCTAGCCTCTGACTAGCCTGTGTCTTGCCTGTGTCTGGCCAGTGTCTAGCCTGTGTCTAGCCTTTGCCTAGCCGTTTTTTAGCCTGTGCCTAGCCAGTGTGTAGCCTGTGCCTAGCCAGTGTCTAGCCTGTGCCTAGCCAGTGTCTAGCCTGTGCCTAGCCTGTGTCTAGCCTGTGCCTAGCCAAAGTCTAGCCTGTACCTAGCTAGTGTATAGCCTGTGTCTAGCCTCTGTATAGCCTGTGACTAGCCTGTGTCTTGCCTGTGTCTAGCCAGTGTCTAGCCTGTGTCTAGCATTTGCCTAGCCAGTGTCTAGCCTGTGTCTAACCTGTGCCTTGCCTATGACTGGCATGTGCATAGCCTGTGTCTACCCTGTGCCTAGCCAGTGTCTAGCCTGTGCCTAGCCAGTGTCTAGCCTGTGCCTAGCCAGTTTTTAGCCTGTGCCTAGCCAGTGTGTAGCCTGTGCCTAGCCAGTGTGTAGCCTGTGCCTAGCCAGTGTGTAGCCTGTGCCTAGCCAGTGTCTAGCCTGTGCCTAGCCAGTGTCTAGCCTGTGCCTAGCCAGTGTCTAGCCTGTGCCTAGCCAGTGCCTAGCCTGTGCCTAGCCAGTAACTAGCCTGTGCCTAGCCAGTATCTAGCCTGTGCCTAGCCAGTGCCTAGCCTGTGCCTAGCCAGTGTCTAGCCTGTGCCTAGCCAGTGCCTAGCCTGTGCCTAGCCAGTGCCTAGCCTGTGCCTAGCCAGTATCTAGCCTGTGCCTAGCCAGTGTCTAGCCTGTGCACAGCCAGTGTCTAGCCTGTTTCTAGCCTGTGACTAGCCTGTGTCTTGCCTGTGTTTAGCCAGTGTCTAGCATGTGTCTAGCCTTTGCCTAGCCATTTTCTAGCCTGTGCCTAGCCTGTGTCTAGCCTGTGCCTTGTTTGTGACTGGCATGTGCATAGCCTGTTTCTAGCCTGTGCCTAGCAAGTGTCTAGCCTGTGCACAGCCAGTGTCTAGCCTGTGACTAGCCTGTGACTAGCCTGTGTCTTGCCTGTGTTTAGCCAGTGTCTAGCATGTGTCTAGCCTATGCCTAGCCAGTGTCAAGCCTGTGCCTATCCAGTGTCTAGCCTGTGCCTAGCAAGTGTCTTGCCTGTGCCTAGCCAGTGTCTAGCCTGTGCCTAGCCCGTGTCTAGCCTGTGCCTAGCCCGTGTCTAGCCTGTGCCTAGCCAGTTTTTAGCCTGTGCCTAGCCAGTGTGTAGCCTGTGCCTAGCCAGTGTCTAGCCTGTGCCTAGCAAGTGTCTAGCCTGTGCCTAGCCAGTGTCTAGCCTGTGCCTAGCCAGTACCTAGCCTGTGCCTAGCCAGTGCCTAGCCTGTGCCTAGCCAGTATCTAGCCTCTGCCTAGCCAGTGCCTAGCCTGTGCCTAGCCAGTGTCTAGCCTATGCCTAGCCAGTGCCTAGCCTGTGCCTAGCCAGTGCCTAGCCTGTGCCTAGCCAGTGTCTAGCCTATGCCTAGCCAGTGTCTAGCCTATGCCTAGCCAGTGTCTAGCCTATGCCTAGCCAGTGTCTAGCCTATGCCTAGCCAGTGTCTAGCCTATGCCTAGCCAGTGTCTAGCCTATGCCTAGCCAGTGTCTAGCCTGTGCACAGCCAGTGTCTAGCCTGTGACTAGCCTGTGACTAGCCTGTGTCTTGCCTGTGTTTAGCCAGTGTCTAGCATGTGTCTAGCCTTTGCCTAGCCATATTCTAGCCTGTGCCTAGCCTGTGTCTAGCCTGTGCCTTGTTTGTGACTGGCATGTGCATAGCCTGTTTCTTGCCTGTGCCTAGCAAGTGTCTAGCCTGTGCACAGCCAGTGTCTAGCCTGTGACTAGCCTGTGACTAGCCTGTGTCTTGCCTGTGTTTAGCCAGTGTCTAGCATGTGTCTAGCCTATGCCTAGCCAGTGTCTAGCCTGTGCCTAGCCAGTGTCTAGCCTGTGCCTAGCAAGTGTCTAGCCTGTGCCTAGCCAGTGTCTAGCCTGTGCCTAGCCCGTGTCTAGCCTGTGCCTAGCCCGTGTCTAGCCTGTTCCTAGCAAGTGTCTAGCCTGTGCCTAGCCCGTGTCTAGCCTGTGTCTTGCCTGTGTCTAGCCAGTGTCTAGCATGTGTCTAGCCTATGCCTAGCCAGTGTCTAGCCTGTGCCTAGCCCGTGTCTGGCCTGTGCCTAGCCCGTGTCTAGCCTGTGCCTAGCAAGTGTCTAGCCTGAGCCTAGCCAGTGTCTAGCCTGTGCCTAGCCAGTGTTCAGCCTGTGCCTATCTAGTGTCAAGCCTGTGCCTAGCTAGTGTCTAGCCTGGGCCAAGCCAGTGTCTAACCAGTGACAAGCCAGTGTCTAACCAGTGACAAGCCAGTTCCTAGCCAGTGTCTAGCCAGTGTCTAGCCAGTGCCTAGCCAGTGTCTAGCCAGTGCCTAGCCAGTGTCTAGCCAGTGCCTAGCCAGTGTCTAGCCAGTGCCTAGCCAGTGTCTAGCCAGTGCCTAGCCAGTGTCTAGCCAGTGCCTAGCCAGTGTCTAGCCAGTGCCTAGCCAGTGTCTAGCCTGTGCCTAGCCAGTGTCTTGCCCATGGCTAGCTAGTGTCTAGCCTATGCCTAGCCAGTGTCTAGCCTGTGCACAGCCAGTGTCTAGCCTCTGACTAGCCTGTGTCTTGCCTGTGTCTGGCCAGTGTCTAGCCTGTGTCTAGCCTTTGCCTAGCCATTTTCCAGCCTGTGCCTAGACTGTGTCTAGCCTTTGCCTTGCCTGTGACTGGCATGTGCATAGCCTGTTTCTAGCCTGTGCCTAGCCAAAGTCTAGCCTGTACCTAGCTAGTTTATAGCCTGTGTCTAGCCTCTGTCTAGCCTGTGACAAGCCTGTGTCTTGCCTGTGTCTAGCCAGTGTCTACCCTATGTCTAGCTTTTGCCGAGCCAGTGTCTAGCCTGTCTCTAGCCTGTGCCTTACCTGTGACGGGCATGTGCATAGCCTGTGTCTAGCCTGTGCCTAGCCAAAGTCTAGCCTGTGCCTAGCCAGTGTAAAGCCTTTGTCTAGCCTCTGTCTAGCCTGTGACTAGCCTGTTTCTTGCCTGTGTCTAGCCTGTGTCTAGCCTGTGCCTTGCGTGTGATTAGCATGTGCATAGCCTGTGCCTAGCCAGTATTTAGCCTGTGCCTAGCCAGTGTCTAGCCTGAGCGTAGCAAGTGTCTAGCCTGTGCCTAGCCAGTATCTGGCCTGTGTCTAGCCTGTGCCTTGCCTGTGACTGGCATGTGCATAGCCTGTGTCTAGCCTGTGCCTAGCCAAAGTCTAGCCTGTACCTAGCTAGTGTATAGCCTGTGTCTAGCCTCTGTCTAGCCTGTGACTAGGCAGTGTCTTGACTGTTTCTAGCCTGTTTCTAGCCAGTGTCTAGCCTGTAAGTAGCCTGTGTCTTGCCTGTGTCTAGCCAGTTTTTAGCCTGTGTCTAGCCTTTGCCTAGCCAGTGTCTAGTCTGTGCCTTGCCTGTGACTGGCATGTGCGTAGCCTGTGTTTAGCCAGTGCCTAGCCAAAGTCTAGCTTGTGCCTAGCCAGTGTATAGCCTGTGTCTAGCCTCTGTCTAGCCTGTGACTAGCCTGTGTCTTGCCTGTGTCTAGCCTGTGTCTAGCCACTATCTAGCCTGTGACTAGCCTGTGTCTTGCCTGTATCTAGCCTGTGTCTAGCCTGTGCTTTGCCTGTGATTGGCATGTGCATAGCCTGTGCCTAGCCAGTGTCTACCCTGTGCCTAGACAATGATAAGCCTGTGCCTAGCCAGTGTCTAGCCTGTGCCTAGCCAAAGTCTAGCCTGTACCTAGCTAGTTTATAGCCTGTGTCTAGCCTCTGTCTAGCCTGTGACAAGCCTGTGTCTTGCCTGTGTCTAGCCAGTGTCTACCCTATGTCTAGCTTTTGCCGAGCCAGTGTCTAGCCTGTCTCTAGCCTGTGCCTTACCTGTGACGGGCATGTGCATAGCCTGTGTCTAGCCTGTGCCTAGCCAAAGTCTAGCCTGTGCCTAGCCAGTGTAAAGCCTTTGTCTAGCCTCTGTCTAGCCTGTGACTAGCCTGTGACTAGCCTGTGTCTTGCCTGTGTTTAGCCAGTGTCTAGCATGTGTCTAGCCTATGCCTAGCCAGTGTCTAGCCTGTGCCTAGCCAGTGTCTAGCCTGTGCCTAGCAAGTGTCTTGCCTGTGCCTAGCCAGTGTCTAGCCTGTGCCTAGCCCGTGTCTAGCCTGTGCCTAGCCCGTGTCTAGCCTGTGCCTAGCCAGTTTTTAGCCTGTGCCTAGCCAGTGTGTAGCCTGTGCCTAGCCAGTGTCTAGCCTGTGCCTAGCCAGTGTCTAGCCTGTGCCTAGCCAGTGTCTAGCCTGTGCCTAGCCAGTGCCTAGCCTGTGCCTAGCCAGTGCCTAGCCTGTGCCTAGCCAGTATCTAGCCTCTGCCTAGCCAGTATCTAGCCTCTGCCTAGCCAGTGCCTAGCCTATGCCTAGCCAGTGTCTAGCCTATGCCTAGCCAGTGCCTAGCCTGTGCCTAGCCAGTGCCTAGCCTGTGCCTAGCCAGTGTCTAGCCTATGCCTAGCCAGTGTCTAGCCTATGCCTGGCCAGTGTCTAGCCTATGCCTAGCCAGTGTCTAGCCTATGCCTAGCCAGTGTCTAGCCTATGCCTAGCCAGTGTCTAGCCTATGCCTAGCCAGTGTCTAGCCTGTGCACAGCCAGTGTCTAGCCTGTGACTAGCCTGTGACTAGCCTGTGTCTTGCCTGTGTTTAGCCAGTGTCTAGCATGTGTCTAGCCTTTGCCTAGCCATTTTCTAGCCTGTGCCTAGCCTGTGTCTAGCCTGTGCCTTGTTTGTGACTGGCATGTGCATAGCCTGTTTCTAGCCTGTGCCTAGCAAGTGTCTAGCCTGTGCACAGCCAGTGTCTAGCCTGTGACTAGCCTGTGACTAGCCTGTGTCTTGCCTGTGTTTAGCCAGTGTCTAGCATGTGTCTAGCCTATGCCTAGCCAGTGTCTAGCCTGTGCCTAGCCAGTGTCTAGCCTGTGCCTAGCAAGTGTCTAGCCTGTGCCTAGCCAGTGTCTAGCCTGTGCCTAGCCCGTGTCTAGCCTGTGCCTAGCCCGTGTCTAGCCTGTTCCTAGCAAGTGTCTAGCCTGTGCCTAGCCCGTGTCTAGCCTGTGTCTTGCCTGTGTCTAGCCAGTGTCTAGCATGTGTCTAGCCTATGCCTAGCCAGTGTCTAGCCTGTGCCTAGCCCGTGTCTGGCCTGTGCCTAGCCCGTGTCTAGCCTGTGCCTAGCAAGTGTCTAGCCTGAGCCTAGCCAGTGTCTAGCCTGTGCCTAGCCAGTGTTCAGCCTGTGCCTATCTAGTGTCAAGCCTGTGCCTAGCTAGTGTCTAGCCTGGGCCAAGCCAGTGTCTAACCAGTGACAAGCCAGTGTCTAGCCAGTGTCTAGCCAGTTCCTAGCCAGTGTCTAGCCAGTGTCTAGCCAGTGCCTAGCCAGTGTCTAGCCAGTGCCTAGCCAGTGTCTAGCCAGTGCCTAACCAGTGTCTAGCCAGTGCCTAGCCAGTGTCTAGCCTGTGCCTAGCCAGTGTCTTGCCCATGGCTAGCTATTGTCTAGCCTATGCCTAGCCAGTGTCTAGCCTGTGCACAGCCAGTGTCTAGCCTCTGACTAGCCTGTGTCTTGCCTGTGTCTGGCCAGTGTCTAGCCTGTGTCTAGCCTTTGCCTAGCCATTTTCCAGCCTGTGCCTAGACTGTGTCTAGCCTTTGCCTTGCCTGTGACTGGCATGTGCATAGCCTGTTTCTAGCCTGTGCCTAGCCAAAGTCTAGCCTGTACCTAGCTAGTTTATAGCCTGTGTCTAGCCTCTGTCTAGCCTGTGACAAGCCTGTGTCTTGCCTGTGTCTAGCCAGTGTCTACCCTATGTCTAGCTTTTGCCGAGCCAGTGTCTAGCCTGTCTCTAGCCTGTGCCTTACCTGTGACGGGCATGTGCATAGCCTGTGCCTAGCCTGTGCCTAGCCAAAGTCTAGCCTGTGCCTAGCCAGTGTAAAGCCTTTGTCTAGCCTCTGTCTAGCCTGTGACTAGCCTGTTTCTTGCCTGTGTCTAGCCTGTGTCTAGCCTGTGCCTTGCGTGTGATTAGCATGTGCATAGCCTGTGCCTAGCCAGTATTTAGCCTGTGCCTAGCCAGTGTCTAGCCTGAGCGTAGCAAGTTAGCCTGTGCCTAGCCAGTATCTGGCCTGTGTCTAGCCTGTGCCTTGCCTGTGACTGGCATGGCATAGCCTGTGTCTAGCCTGTGCCTAGCCAAGAGTCTAGCCTGTACCTAGCTAGTGTATAGCCTGTGTCTAGCCTCTGTCTAGCCTGTGACTAGGCAGTGTCTTGACTGTTTCTAGCCTGTTTCTAGCCAGTGTCTAGCCTGTAAGTAGCCTGTGTCTTGCCTGTGTCTAGCCAGTTTTTAGCCTGTGTCTAGCCTTTGCCTAGCCAGTGTCTAGTCTGTGCCTTGCCTGTGACTGGCATGTGCGTAGCCTGTGTTTAGCCAGTGCCTAGCCAAAGTCTAGCTTGTGCCTAGCCAGTGTATAGCCTGTGTCTAGCCTCTGTCTAGCCTGTGACTAGCCTGTGTCTTGCCTGTGTCTAGCCTGTGTCTAGCCACTATCTAGCCTGTGACTAGCCTGTGTCTTGCCTGTATCTAGCCTGTGTCTAGCCTGTGCTTTGCCTGTGATTGGCATGTGCATAGCCTGTGCCTAGCCAGTGTCTACCCTGTGCCTAGACAGTGATAAGCCTGTGCCTAGCCAGTGTCTAGCCTGTGCCTAGCCAGTGACTAGTCTATGCATAGCCAGTGTCTAGCCTGTGCCTAGCAATTGTCTAGCCTGGGCCTAGCCAGTGTCTAGCCTGTGCCTAGCTTGTGCCTAGCCTGTGCCTAGCCTGTGCCTAGTCTGTGCCTAACCAGTGTCTAGCCTGTGCTTAGCCAGTGTCTAGCATGTCCCTCGCCTGTGATTGGCATGTGTATAGGCTTTGCCTAGCCAGTGTCTAGCCTGTGCCTAGCCAGTTTCTAGTTTCTGCCTAGCAAGAGTCTAGCCTGGGCCTAGCCAGTGTCTAGCCTGGGCCTAGCCAGTGTCTAGGCTGTGCCTTGCCAGTTTATAGCCTGTGCCTAGCAAGTGTCTAGCCTAGGCCTAGCCAGTGTCTAGCCTGGGCCTAGCCAGTGTCTAGCCTGGGCCTAGCCAGTGTCTAGCCTGGGCCTAGCCAGTGGCTTGCCTGGGCCTAGCCAGTGACTAGCCTGGGACTAGCCAATGACTAGGCTGTGTCTAGCCATTGTTCAGCCTGTGCCCAGCCAGTGTCTAGCCTTTGCATAGCCAGTGTCTAGCCTGTGCCTAGCCAGTGTCTCGCCTGTGCCTAGCCAGTGTCTAGCCTGTGCCTAGCCAGTGTCTAGCCTGTGCCTAGCCAGTGTCTAGCCTGTGCCTAGCCAGTGTCTAGCCTGTGCCTAGCCAGTGTCTAGCCTATGCCTAGCCAGTGTCTATCCTATGCCTAGCCAGTGTCTAGCCTATGCCTAGCCAGTGTCTAGCCTGTGCACAGCCAGTGTCTAGACTGTGACTAGCCTGTGTTTTGCCTGTGTCTAGCCAGTGTCTAGCCTGTGTCTAGCCTTTGCCTAGCCATTTTCTAGCCTGTACCTAGCCTGTGTCTAGCCTGTGCCTTGCCTGCGACTGGCATGTGCATAGCCTGTTTCTAGCCTGTGCCTAGCCAAAATCTAGCCTGTACCTAGCTAGTGTATAGCCTGTGTCTAGCCTCATTCTAGCCTGTGACTAGCCTGTGTCTTGCTTGTGTCTAGCTAGTGTCTAGCCTGTGTCTAGCTTTTGCCTAGCCAGTGTCTATCCTGTGTCTAGCCTGTGCCTTGCCTGTAGCTGGCATGTGCATAGCCTGTGTCTAGCCTGTGCCTAGCCAGTGTCTAGCCCGTGCCTAGCCTGTCTCTAGCAAGTGTGTAGCCTGGGCCTAGCCTCTGTCTTGCCTGTGCCTACCAAAAGTCTAGCCTGAGCCTAGCTAGTGCATAGCCTGTGTCTTGCCTGTGCCTAGCCAGTGTCTAGCCTGTGTCTAGCCAGTGCCTTGCCTGTGACTGAATGTGCATAGCCTGTGTCTACCCTGTGCCTAACCAGTGTCTAGCCTGTGCCTAGCTGGTGTCTAGCCTGGGCCTAGCCAGTGTCTTGCCAGTGCCTAGCCAGTGTCTTGCCAGTGCCTAGCCAGTGTCTAGCCAGTGTCTAGCCACTGCATAGCCAGCGTCTAGCCTGTGCCTAGCCAGTGTCTAGCCTGTGCCTAGCCAGTGTGTATCCTGTTCCTAGCCAGTGTCTAGCCTGTGCCTAGCCAGTGTCTAGCCAGTGCATAGCCAGTGTCTAGCCACTGCATAGCCAGTGTCTAGCCACTGCATAGCCAGTGTCTAGCCACTACTTAGCTAGTGTATAGCCTGTGTCTAGCCCTTGCCTAGCCAGTGTCTAGCCTGTGCATAGCCAGTGTCTACCCTGTGCCTAGCTGGTGTCTAGCCTGGGCCTAGCAAGTGTCTTGCCAGTGTCTTGCCACTGCATAGCCAGTGTCTAGCCTGTGCCTAGCCAACGTCTAGCCCCTACCTAGCTAGTGTATAGCCTGTGTCTAGCCCTTGCCTAGCCAGTGTCTAGCCTTTGCATAGCCAGTGTCTAGCCTGTGCCTAGCTAGTGTCTAGCCTGGGCCTAGCCAGTGTCTAGCCAGTGTCTAGCCACTGCATAGCCAGTGTCTAGCCTGTGCCTAACCAACGTCTAGCCCCTACCTAGCTAGTGTATAGCCTGTGTCTAGCCCTTGCCTAGCCAGTGTCTAGCCTTTGCATAGCCAGTGTCTAGCCTGTGCCTAGCTAGTGTCTTGCCTGTGTCTAGCCAGTGTCTAGCCTGTGTCTAGCCTTTGCCTAGCCAATTTCTAGCCTGTGCCTAGACTGTGTCTAGCCTTTGCCTAGCCGTTTTCTAGCCTTTGCCTAGCCGTTTTCTAGCCTGTGCCTAGACTGTGTCTAGCCTTTGCCTTGCCTGTGACTAGCATGTGCATAGCCTGTTTCTAGCCTGTGCCTAGCCAAAGTCTAGCCTGTACCTAGCTAGTTTATAGCCTGTGTCTAGCCTCTGTCTAGCCTGTGACTAGCCTGTGTCTTGCCTGTGTCTAGGCAGTGTCTACCCTATGTCTAGCCTTCTCCGAGCCAGTGTCTAGCCTGTCTCTAGCCTGTGCCTTACCTGTGACGGGCATGTGCATTGCCTGTGTCTAGCCTGTGCCTAGCCAAAGTCTAGCCTGTGCCTAGCCAGTGTAAAGCCTTTGTCTAGCCTCTGTCTAGCCTGTGACTAGCCTGTTTCTTGCCTGTGTCAAGCCTGTGTCTAGCCTGTGCCTTGCGTGTGATTAGCATGTGCAAAGCCTGTGCCTAGCCAGTATTTCGCTTGTGCCTAGCCAGTATCTGGCCTGTGTCTAGCCTGTGCCTTGCCTGTGACTGGCATGTGCATAGCCTGTGTCTAGCCTGTGCCTAGCCAAAGTCTAGCCTGTACCTAGCTAGTGTATAGCCTGTGTCTAGCCTCTGTCTAGCCTGTGACTAGCCTGTGTCTTGACTGTTTCTAACCTGTTTCTAGCCAGTGTCTAGCCTGTAAGTAGCCTGTGTCTTGCCTGTGTCTAGCCAGTTTTTAGCCTGTGTCTAGCCTTTGCCTAGCCAGTGTCTAGCCAGTGCCTTGCCTGTGACTGGCATGTGCGTAGCCTGTGTTTAGCCAGTGCCTAGCCAAAGTCTAGCTTGTGCCTAGCCAGTGTATAGCCTGTGTCTAGCCTCTGTCTAGCCTGTGTCTAGCCTCTGTCTAGCCTGTGACTAGCCTGTGTCTACCCTGTGTCTAGCCTGTGTCTAGCCACTATCTAGCCTGTGACTAGCCTGTGTCTAGCCAGTTTTTAGCCTGTGTCTAGCCTTTGCCTAGCCAGTGTCTAGCCTGTGCCTTGCCTGTGACTGGCATGTGCGTAGCCTGTGTTTAGCCAGTGCCTAGCCAAAGGCTAGCTTTTGCCTAGCCAGTGTATTGCCTGTGTCTAGCCTCTGTCTAGCCTGTGACTAGCCTGTGTCTTGCCTGTGTCTAGCCTGTGTCAAGCCACTATCTAGCCTGTGACTAGCCTGTATCTTGCCTGTATCTAGCCTGTGTCTAGCCTGTGCTTTGCCTGTGATTGGCATGTGCATAGCCTGTGCCTAGCCAGTGTCTACCCTGTGCCTAGACAGTGATAAGCCTGTGCCTAGCCAGTGTCTAGCCTGTGCCTAGCCAGTGACTAGTCTATGCATAGCCAGTGTCTAGCCTGTGCCTAGCAAGTGTCTAGCCTGGGCCTAGCCAGTGTCTAGCCTGTGCCTAGCTTGTGCCTAGCCTGTGCCTAGCCTGTGCCTAGTCTGTGACTAACCAGTGTCTAGCCTGTGCTTAGCCAGTGTCTAGCATGTCCCTCGCCTGTGATTGGCATGTGTATAGGCTTTGCCTAGCCAGTGTCTAGCCTGTGCCTAGCCAGTTTCTAGTTTCTGCCTAGCAAGAGTCTAGCCTGGGCCTAGCCAGTGTCTAGCCTGGGCCTAGCCAGTGTCTAGCCTGGGCCTAGCCAGTGTCTAGGCTGTGCCTTGCCAGTTTATAGCCTGTGCCTAGCAAGTGTCTAGCCTAGGCCTAGCCAGTGTCTAGCCTGGGCCTAGCCAGTGTCTAGCCTGGGCCTAGCCAGTGGCTTGCCTGGGCCTAGCCAGTGCCTAGCCTGGGACTAGCCAATGACTAGGCTGTGTCTAGCCATTGTTCAGCCTGTGCCCAGCCAGTGTCTAGCCTTTGCATAGCCAGTGTCTAGCCTGTGCCTAGCCAGTGTCTCGCCTGTGCCTAGCCAGTGTCTAGCCTGTGCCTAGCCAGTGTCTAGCCAGTGCCTAGCCAGTGTCTAGCCTGTGCCTAGCCAGTGTCTAGCCTGTGCCTAGCCAGTGTCTAGCCTGTGCCTAGCCAGTGTCTAGCCTGTGCCTAGCGAGTGTCTAGCCTGTGCCTAGCGAGTGTCTAGCCTGTGCCTAGCCAGTGTCTAGCCTGTGCCTAGCCAGTGTCTAGCCTATGCCTAGCCAGTGTCTATCCTATGCCTAGCCAGTGTCTAGCCTATGCCTAGCCAGTGTCTAGCCTGTGCACAGCCAGTGTCTAGCCTGTGACTAGCCTGTGTTTTGCCTGTGTCTAGCCAGTGTCTAGCCTGTGTCTAGCCTTTGCCTAGCCATTTTCTAGCCTGTACCTAGCCTGTGTCTAGCCTGTGCCTTGCCTGTGACTGGCATGTGCATAGCCTGTTTCTAGCCTGTACCTAGCCAAAATCTAGCCTGTACCTAGCTAGTGTATAGCCTGTGTCTAGCCTCTGTCTAGCCTGTGACTAGCCTGTGTCTTGCTTGTGTCTAGCTAGTGTCTAGCCTGTGTCTAGCTTTTGCCTAGCCAGTGTCTATCCTGTGTCTAGCCTGTGCCTTGCCTGTAGCTGGCATGTGCATAGCCTGTGTCTAGCCTGTGCCTAGCCAGTGTCTAGCCCGTGCCTAGCCTGTCTCTAGCAAGTGTGTAGCCTGGGCCTAGCCTCTGTCTTGCCTGTGCCTACCAAAAGTCTAGCCTGAACCTAGCTAGTGCATAGCCTGTGTCTTGCCTGTGCCTAGCCAGTGTCTAGCCTGTGTCTAGCCAGTGCCTTGCCTGTGACTGAATGTGCATAGCCTGTGTCTACCCTGTGCCTAACCAGTGTCTAGCCTGTGCCTAGCTGGTGTCTAGCCTGGGCCTAGCCACTGTCTTGCCAGTGCCTAGCCAGTGTCTAGCCAGTGTCTAGCCACTGCATAGCCAGCGTCTAGCCTGTGCCTAGCCAGTGTCTAGCCTGTGCCTAGCCAGTGTGTATCCTGTTCCTAGCCAGTGTCTAGCCTGTGCCTAGCCAGTGTCTAGCCAGTGTCTAGCCACTGCATAGCCAGTGTCTAGCCACTGCATAGCCAGTGTCTAGCCACTGCATAGCCAGTGTCTAGCCACTGCATAGCCAGTGTCTAGCCACTGCATAGCAAGTGTCTAGCCACTGCATAGCCAGTGTCTAGCCTGTGCCTAGCCAGTGTCTAGCCTGTGCCTAGCCAACGTCTAGCCCCTACTTAGCTAGTGTATAGCCTGTGTCTAGCCCTTGCCTAGCCAGTGTCTAGCCTGTGCATAGCCAGTGTCTACCCTGTGCTTAGCTGGTGTCTAGCCTGGGCCTAGCAAGTGTCTTGCCAGTGTCTAGCCACTGCATAGCCAGTGTCTAGCCTGTGCCTAGCCAACGTCTAGCCCCTACCTAGCTAGTGTACAGCCTGTGTCTAGCCCTTGCCTAGCCAGTGTCTAGCCTTTGCATAGCCAGTGTCTAGCCTGTGCCTAGCTAGTGTCTAGCCTGGGCCTAGCCAGTGTCTAGCCAGTGTCTAGCCACTGCATAGCCAGTGTCTAGCCTGTGCCTAGCCAACGTCTAGCCCCTACCTAGCTAGTGTATAGCCTGTGTCTAGCCCTTGCCTAGCCAGTGTCTAGCCTTTGCATAGCCAGTGTCTAGCCTGTGCCTAGCTAGTGTCTTGCCTGTGTCTATCCAGTGTCTAGCCTGTGTCTAGCCTTTGCCTAGCCAATTGCTAGCCTGTGCCTAGACTGTGTCTAGCCTTTGCCTAGCCGTTTTCTAGCCTGTGCCTAGACTGTGTCTAGCCTTTGCCTTGCCTGTGACTAGCATGTGCATAGCCTGTTTCTAGCCTGTGCCTAGCCAAAGTCTAGCCTGTACCTAGCTAGTTTATAGCCTGTGTCTAGCCTCTGTCTAGCCTGTGACTAGCCTGTGTCTTGCCTGTGTCTAGGCAGTGTCTACCCTATGTCTAGCCTTCTCCGAGCCAGTGTCTAGCCTGTCTCTAGCCTGTGCCTTACCTGTGACGGGCATGTGCATTGCCTGTGTCTAGCCTGTGCCTAGCCAAAGTCTAGCCTGTGCCTAGCCAGTGTAAAGCCTTTGTCTAGCCTCTGTCTAGCCTGTGACTAGCCTGTTTCTTGCCTGTGTCTAGCCTGTGTCTAGCCTGTGCCTTGCGTGTGATTAGCATGTGCATAGCCTGTGCCTAGCCAGTATTTAGCCTGTGCCTAGCCAGTATCTGGCCTGTGTCTAGCCTGTGCCTTGCCTGTGACTGGCATGTGCATAGCCTGTGTCTAGCCTGTGCCTAGCCAAAGTCTAGCCTGTACCTAGCTAGTGTATAGCCTGTGTCTAGCCTGTGACTAGCCTGTGTCTTGACTGTTTCTAGCCTGTTTCTAGCCAGTGTCTAGCCTGTAAGTAGCCTGTGTCTTGCCTGTGTCTAGCCAGTTTTTAGCCTGTGTCTAGCCTTTGCCTAGCCAGTGTCTAGCCTGTGCCTTGCCTGTGACTGGCATGTGCGTAGCCTGTGTTTAGCCAGTGCCTAGCCAAAGTCTAGCTTGTGCCTAGCCAGTGTATAGCCTGTGTCTAGCCTCTGTCTAGCCTGTGACTAGCCTGTGTCTTGCCTGTGCCTAGCCAGTATCTACCCTGTGCCTAGACAGTGATAAGCCTGTGCCTAGCCAGTGACTAGTCTTTGCATAGCCAGAATCTAGCCTGTGCCTAGCAAGTGTCTAGCCTGGGCCTAGCCAGTGTCTAGCCTGTACCTAGCTTGTGCCTAGCCTGTGCCTAGCCTGTGCCTAGTCTGTGCCTAACCAGTGTCTAGCCTGTGCTTAGCCAGTGTCTAGCATGTCCCTCGCCTGTGATTGGCATGTGTATAGGCTGTGCCTAGCCAGTGTCTAGCCTGTGCCTAGCCAGTTTCTAGTTTCTGCCTAGCAAGTCTCTAGCCTAGGCCTAGCCAGTGTCTAGCCTGGGCCTAGCCAGTGTCTAGCCTGGGCCTAGCCAGTGTCTAGCCTGGGCCTAGCCAGTGGCTAGCCTGGGCCTAGCCAGTGACTAGCCTGCGTCTAGCCATTGTTCAGCCTGTGCCTAGCCAGTGTCTGGCCTGTGCCTAGCCAGTGTCTAGCCTGTGCCTAGCCAGTGCCTCGCCTGTGCCTAGCCAGTGTCTAGCCAGTGCCTAGCCAGTGTCTAGCCAGTGCCTAGCCAGTGTCTAGCCAGTGCCTAGCCAGTGTCTAGCCTGTGCCTAGCCAGTGTCTAGCCAGTGCCTAGCCAGTGTCTAGCCAGTGCCTAGCCAGTGTCTAGCCTGTGCCTAGCGAGTGTCTAGCCTGTGCCTAGCCAGTGTCTAGCCTATGCCTAGCCAGTGTCTAGCCTATGCCTAGCCAGTGTCTAGCCTGTGCACAGCCAGTGTCTAGCCTGTGACTAGCCTGTGTCTAGCCTGTGCCTTGCCTGTGACTGGCATGTGCATAGCCTGTTTCTAGCCTGTGCCTAGCCAAAATCTAGCCTGTACCTAGCTAGTGTATAGCCTGTGTCTAGCCTCTGTCTAGCCTGTGACTAGCCTGTGTCTAGCCACTATCTAGCCTGTGACTAGCCTGTGTCTTGCCTGTATCTAGCCTGTGCTTTCCTGTGACTGGCATGTGCATAGCCTGTTTCTAGCCTGTGCCTAGCCAAAATCTAACCTGTACCTAGCTAGTGTATAGCCTGTGTCTAGCCTCTGTCTAGCCTGTGACTAGCCTGTGTCTTGCCTGTGTCTAGCCTGTGTCTAGCCACTATCTAGCCTGTGACTAGCCTGTGTCTAGCCAGTTTTTAGCCTGTGTCTAGCCTTTGCCTAGCCAGTGTCTAGCCTGTGCCTTGCCTGTGACTGGCATGTGCGTAGCCTGTGTTTAGCCAGTGCCTAGCCAAAGTCTAGCTTTTGCCTAGCCAGTGTATAGCCTGTGTCTAGCCTCTGTCTAGCCTGTGACTAGCCTGTGTCTAGCCTCTGTCTAGCCTGTGACTAGCCTGTGTCTTGCCTGTGTCTAGCCTGTGTCAAGCCACTATCTAGCCTGTGACTAGCCTGTATCTTGCCTGTATCTAGCCTGTGTCTAGCCTGTGCTTTGCCTGTGATTGGCATGTGCATAGCCTGTGCCTAGCCAGTGTCTACCCTGTGCCTAGACAGTGATAAGCCTGTGCCTAGCCAGTGTCTAGCCTGTGCCTAGCCAGTGACTAGTCTATGCATAGCCAGTGTCTAGCCTGTGCCTAGCAAGTGTCTAGCCTGTGTCTATCCAGTGTCTAGCCTGTGTCTAGCCTTTGCCTAGCCATTTTCTAGCCTGTGCCTGGCCTGTGTCTAGCATGTGCCTTGCCTGTGACTGGCATGTGCATAGCCTGTTTCTAGCCTGTGCCTAGCCAAAATCTAGCCTGTACCTAGCTAGTGTATAGCCTGTGTCTAGCCTCTCTCTAGCCTGTGACTAGCCTGTGTCTTGCCTGTGTCTACCTAGTGTCTAGCCTGTGTTTAGCCTTTACCTAGCCAGTGTCTATCCTGTGTTTAGCCTGTGCCTTGCCTGAAACTGGCCTGTGCATAGCCTGTGTCTAGCCTGTGCCTAGCCAGTGTCTAGCCCGTGCCTAGCCTGTGTTTAGCAAGTGTGTAGCCTGGGCCTAGCCTCTGTCTAGCCTGTGCCTAGCAAAATTCTAGGCTGTACCTAGCTAGTGCATAGCCTGTGTCTTGCCTGTGCCTAGCCAGTGTCTAGCCTGTGTCTAGCCAGTGCCTTGCCTGTGACTGGAATGTGCATAGCCTGTGTCTACCCTGTGCCTAACCAGTGTCTAGCCTGTACCTAGCTGGTGTCTAGCCTGGGCCTAGCCAGTGTCTTGCCAGTGCCTAGCCAGTGTCTAGCCCGTGTCTAGCCAGTGTCTAGCCACTGCATAGCCAGCGTCTAGCCTGTGCCTAGCCAGTGTCTAGCCTGTGCCTAGCCAGTGTGTAGCCTGTTCCTAGCCAGTGTCTAGCCTGTGCCTAGCCAGTGTCTAGCCAGTGTCTAGCCACTGCATAGCCAGTGTCTAGCCACTGCATAGCCAGTGTCTAGCCACTGCATAGTTAGTGTCTAGCCACTGCATAGCCAGTGTCTAGCCTGTGCCTAGCCAACGTCTAGCCCCTACTTAGCTAGTGTATAGCCTGTGTCTAGCCCTTGCCTAGCCAGTGTCTAGCCTGTGCATAGCCAGTGTCTACCCTGTGCCCAGCTGGTGTCTAGCCTGGGCCTAGCAAGTGTCTTGCCTGTGCCTAGCCAACGTCTAGCCCCCACCTAGCTAGTGAATAGCCTGTGTCTAGCCCTTGCCTAGCCAGTGTCTAGCCTTTGCATAGCCAGTGTCTAGCCTGTGCCTAGCTAGTGTCTAGCCTGGGCCTAGCCAGTGTCTAGCCAATGTATAGCCACTGCATAGCCAGTGTCTAGCCTGTGCCTAGCCAACGTCTAGCCCCTACCTAGCTAGTGTATAGCCTGTGTCTAGCCCTTGCCTAGCCAGTGTCTAGCCTGTGCATAGCCAGTGTCTAGCCTGTGCTTAGCTGGTGTCTAGCCTGGGCCTAGCCAGTATCTTGCCAGTGCCTAGCCAGTGTCCAGCCAGTGTCTAGCCACTGCATAGCCAGCGTCTAGCCTGTGCCTAGCCAGTGTCTAGCCTGTGCCTAGCCAGTGTGTAGCCTGTTCCTAGCCAGTGTCTAGCCTGTGCCTAGCCATTGTCTAGCCTGTGCCTAGCCAGTGTCTAGCCTGTGCCTAGCCAGTGTCTAGCCTGTGCCTGGCCAGTGTCTAGCCTGTGCCTAGCCAGTGTCTAGTCTATGCCTAGCCAGTGTCTAGCTTATGCCTAGCCAGTGTCTAGCCTGTGCCTAGCCAGTGTCTAGCCTGTGCACAGCCAGTGTCTAGCCTGTGACTAGCCTGTGTCTTGCCTGTGTCTAGCCAGTGTCAAGCATGTGTCTAGCCTTTGCCTAGCCATCTTCTAGCCTGTGCCTAGCCTGTGTCTAGCCTGTGCCTTGCCTGTGACTGGCATGTGCATAGCCTGTTTCGAGCCTGTGCCTAGCCAAAGTCTAGCCTGTACCTAGCTAATGTATAGCCTGTGTCTAGCCTCTGTCTAGACTCTGTCTAGCCTGTGACTAGCCTGTGTCTTGCCTGTGTCTAGCCAGTGTCTTGCATGTGTCTAGCCTTTGCCTAGCCAGTGTCTAGCCTGTGCATAGCCTCTGTCTAGCCTGTGCCTAGCCAAATTCTAGCCTGTACCTAGCTAGTGTATAGCCTGTGTCTAGCCTCTGTCTAGCCTGTGACTAGCCTGTGTCTTGCCTGTGTCTAGCCTGTGTCTAGCCTCTGTCTAGCATGTGTCTAGCCTTTGCCTAGCCAGTGTCTAGCCTGTGTCTAGCCTGTGCATAGCCTCTGTCTAGCCTGTGCCTAGCCAAATTCTAGCCTGTACCTAGCTAGTGTATAGCCTGTGTCTAGCCTGTGACTAGCCATTGTCTAGCCTGTGCCTAGCCAGTGTCTAGCCTGTGCCTAGCCAGTGTCTAGCCTGTGCCTAGCCAGTGTCTAGCCTGTGCCTAGCCAGTGTCTAGCCTGTGCCTAGCCAGTGTCTAGCCTGTGCACAGCCAGTGTCTAGCCTGTGACTAGCCTGTATCTTGCCTGTGTCTAGCCAGTGTCTAGCATGTGTCTAGCCTTTGCCTAGCCATTTTCTAGCCTGTGCCTAGCCAGTGTCTAGCCTGTGCCAAGATGTGTCCAGCCTGTGCCTAGCCAGTGTCTATCCAGTGTCTAGCTAGTGTCTAGTGTAGTGTATCTACCCTCAATATGTAGAGTAGAGTTAATATGTAAGTAAAGTATACACATTGTGACACTTTGTCACATAAATTATAATAAACATAAATAATATCAAAAGACCACCAACACTTACATGAACACTCCAGCTCTTGAAATACGATCTAACGCTTATACATAAGCCGATCGCGGAGCGTGAGAATGCTGAGCATGCACTTATCAGCTCAAGTGGTCAAGCTATACATAACATATGTATTCCCTCTGCATACACATATATATGTATATAATATAACAAACACATAGTCTTAAGCACACCATGTACGGGTAGCTGTACCCAAGAACAGCAATATGAATTCATTCGAATAAACCGATTCAAACAGAGCAGAGGCTCCGAGCTCCAAAACCAAATCTATTACATCTACTACATCTATACCTATTACATTTTGAAACTATTACATGGCGATCGTGACTCGGTCTCGAGTCTGTCTCTGTGTTGTGTGTGTCCGTATATGTGCGAGTGACTTTAAACGGTGCTAACTGTGCTGCAAGTGATGTTCGCGCTGCCTGCTCTATTTTGCTCTATACGAATAAAATACGTTTGAGTTAAACAAGATAACTGTGCACCAAACCAGATTGTGTGGCATGCCACGTGTAGCAACTGATGAGCAGACAGCAAAACGATCAGCAAGCACCAAACGCACAAAAACACACAAAACACACAGACACAAGCGGCAATTGATGGCAGACGAGCCACAATTGACCGAGGCGCAACCCGAGGTACAGAGGGACCAGCCAACGCTGGGAGAAGCACTGGAATTAAACCCCGCCGATGGACCGCGCCCACTCACAATAGCTGAGTACCAGGCACGTCAGGAGAAGCGCCAACCCAGGAAACATAAACGCTCTGGACGTAGAGTGAAAAAACTACAACAACGCCGACTGGTCAAGGAAATGACCCAGTTGGCCAAGGAGGAATCAGCCCGGCAACGCTACAAAGAGCCTTTGGAAATTATAGAAAAAGAACTTCGCCAAAGTGCGAAGACACGCAAACGGGCTGCTTAAATGCAAATGCCCCAATTTGCCATAGATATAAACTAAACCAAAGCCGAGGCGGGAAACCGCTGCTTGGAAAAACTAACAACAAAACTGTCAGGCTATATACTAACAAATGTGGTTGGAGAATTTTTTAAATTTCTAATGAAATGTAAACTTTGACTTGTGAGCCAACCACATTAAAACTATCAAATTTCCATGTCTCTGGCACTTGTATATATTTAATACAAGTTGCAAATATTTAAAGTAAATTCATTAAATTTCAATATTCACTATAACAACTTTTCAAATTTTATTTCCAATAAATTGAGAGATTAAACAGATTTCATTTTTTCTTTATTGCAAATTAATATTTCCAAAATGGGTTCTACTGAATCACGAGTAGATCACCCAACAGCCAATGTAGTTAATGAAGTAAGAATAATTGATCACAAAGATAAACTACAAAATATATTCATCTTGTTATTGACTATGACTGTCACATAAATTTTGAGTTGACCCTTAAGATTTATCAGGAACATACGAGCATCTCTTCCCCGTGAACGGACGTGTTTTTTTCTGCGCTTCGATATTTTTGCGTTTTTATTAAAAACAACCGGTGTTTTATAAAGCTTTTATTTTAAAACGGATCTTCTTTTGATAACCCGTTCACGACGCGTGTGCATGCATTTCAAATTAGTCAAACTAATCTTTGTTTGCTAATTTTATATTTTTTGTGCATTGGTTCTGCTTCTCTGGTACTTTGTTTACATCTTTACTCTTTTCGGTAAGCAACGTTGTTGTTAGTGGCTCACCGCTATTACTCTCTTTCTTATCTATTCTAATTCTTTGAGCGCGCCTAAGCATCTCTCACGCTTTGCCGCTCTTTCTATTGCACTTTTTTGAGCGCGCCTAAGCATCTCTCACGCTTTGCCGCTCTCTGTACTGCACTGTTGTTGCTTGATCGTTTTTGCTCTCTCTGCTCTCTGCCTTAGCGCGCTAATTTCTTTTTCTTGCGCACATACCTCTTTTTCTTGTTTTTGTTTTGTTTTCTTTGCGGCTGTTTTTATTTGTTACAGTAGGTGTCCCCAATAATGGACGGTTTGATTTGTTTTAAAAAATCCTGCCTTAAGGAGGTGACGGCTGCCCAGCCAAGCATTTCGTGTTGGCTATGTGATAACGTAGTACACGCGAAGTGTGCCGGATTTTCTGGCCCGACGGCTGATGCCGTAGCCAAGCGCACTGGGTTGCGTTATTGCTGCGATATGTGTAGGGAAGTGGAGGGCGAAATTTGTTCGTTTATGCGGCAAACAAAGATAGGATTTAGGGAACTGCTTGGAAGTTTTCGCACACTATCCGACCAGTTCTCAGCGCTCGATTCATGTTTCAATAACCTTAAGTTATTGAACGAATCCCCAAAGCGAAAAAAATCCACCCGCATAGAGGAGCCTATTATCGCCACCCAGCTCCCTATAATTGACCAGCCAGGTACGCCAATGACACAGCCGTTAATGTCGTTCACCAATCCCCCGATGGTAACGAGATCAGCGGCTAAATCAATTTCGATTCCCGAAAATGTCATTGAGTGTATGCAACCAGTGACGCCAAAATGTTCCGTTATGTCCGCTGTGGTCTCGTTGCCCGTGCCACAGAAAATAGTGTTACCTAAGGCGTGTTCAAGTTCTGGTTTACCAGAAGAGAACCTCTGCTCTGGAATTATGCCTGAGGCGCCTAAAAAGATTGTAGGTGTTCCAGAAAAGAAACAGATTTTTGTTTCTAGGCTTGCCCCTGAACTCACATCAAATGATGTTAAAGCTTATATTCAAGCTAAAACCCAAGCCGTCGACGTAAAAGTGGAAAAGTTTAAGTTTTCTTATGAGAGGGACATATCTTCCTTCAAAATAAGTGCCCCAAACGAACACTTAGGCATTATATGTTCGGCTCAATTTTGGCCGGAACATGTAATGGTTAAAGAGTTTGAAGCAAGGAAAAAGAAAAATCGCCCACCGATTAAACTTCCTTTGCCTCCTCTAGCAGCAGCCCAAATAAAATCAAATAAAAAAAACTAACAAGCTTCTTAACTCTTTCATATCAAAATGTTAGAGGTCTCTGTACTAAAATTTCAACTTTATACTTAAACAGTCTTTCTTTTTCTTCCCAAATTGTTGTGTTTACTGAGACTTGGTTAAAGCCGGAGATTCTGAACTCCGAAGTCTTTCCAAATAAGTACACAACCTACAGGTGTGATCGACCTGACCGACGTGGTGGTGGAGCTCTAATTGCAGTTGATTCCACCATCAACTCGGAACTCTTAGAACCGGAGATTCAATTTGGCATTGAATTACTCTGTGTAAAATTACACTTTCCCGGTTTTGTTCATTATATAACCTGTTCCTATATTCCGCCGTCGTCGGAATTATCAGTCTATTTGCAACATTTGTCTGCAATACAGACCATATTTAATCTGTTATCAGACAGAGATCAATTTTTAGTCCTGGGTGACTTCAATATCCCCGATTGTAATTGGACAACAAGTGCTGATTCAAACTCTCTTCTGCCCTCACGGCAACACGACCTTTTTGACGGTCTGTTTGACATGTCATTGTCTCAGGTCAATCATGTCTTTAACAGTAGTAACAGATCGTTAGACTTATGCTTTGTCTCGGATCCATCTAGAGTGAGTCTAAACAAGACACAACCACTTTCTCTTCCTGAAGATCCTTACCATCCCACGCTTGAAGTTACTTTTGATTTTGGTGCATGTATGGATAATGATGAAAAACTGTGTAATCGTGTACGCTGCTTTAGGAAAGCAGATTTTAACTTATTGAATGGGATGATTTCCCAATTTGATTGGTCAGAATTGTATTCGTCTACTGATATTTTAGTAGCGACCAATATTTTTTATAACACAATTAACTACTTTTTAGATATTTGTGTTCCGTGTTTTTATCCAACTTTCTCGAGTAAGCCGCCATGGTTTACAAGAGAGCTGTCACGGTTAAAAAATTTAAAATCAAAATTATATAAAAAATATAAAAGTAATAGCTCATCTTCAGCCTTTTCCCGCTACTTAAGCGCGCGGTCAGATTTTACTGTCTTGAACGCGAAATGTTATAAGAACTATTTAACTCGTTGTAAGGCTCAGTTTATTCAGAACCCCAAAAAGTTTTATAGTTTCGTTAACACGAAGTGTAAGTCTACCGCATTTCCAACAAAATTAACGTTTGAAAATGCTAGTGCAGATACCGAGCAAGCCATGGCCGATATGTTTGCAAAGTTTTTTCAAACGACTTATTCTCCCTCTACACAGAAAACTCACTTTTATCCATACAACATTCCAAGTTCAAATGGTATCTTCTCTCCCTTTTTAAACGAAAGCTCATTCGTAAAGGATCTCTCTTTAGTAAAGCCAGTCTTCTCACCAGGCCCGGACGGTGTTCCTGCTTGCATACTTAGATTCTGTGCTATCTCCCTAAGTAAGCCATTGCTCAAACTATTTTCGCTGTCCTTAGAAACTGCAGTCTTTCCTTCCATTTGGAAGGAATCTTTTATTATTCCCTTGTTTAAAAAGGGCAGCAAGTCTGATGCAAGCAATTATAGAGGTATCTCTAAATTGTCGACTATACCCAAACTTTTCGAGAATGTTATAACTCCTCACTTGCAACATTTCTGTAGATCCGTTATCTCACCTTTTCAACACGGATTCATTAAAAGTCGTTCTACTACGACAAACTTGCTTGAGCTGACATCCTTCGTGGTAAAAGGATTTTAGGAAAATCTTCAAACTGATGTTATTTATACTGATTTCAGTAAAGCTTTTGACTCAGTGAATCATTCCCTTCTGGCACATAAACTTGACCTTCTAGGTTTTTCACCAAAACTACTTAGTTGGATTGTAAGCTATCTGACTGACAGAACTCAAAGAGTCCTCTTTAAAACCACCCTTTCAAACCCAATTCATGCCACATCTGGTGTTCCTCAAGGGAGTCATCTTGGTTCCCTACTTTTTACGCTTTTCATTAATGACCTTCCCTTGGTCATATGTAACTCCCGTACCCTTATGTATGCGGATGATGTAAAGCTTTGCTACCAATTTAAAGACGACCATTGTCACGCAAACTTACAAACCGACCTAAATAGTTTCAATTCTTGGTGTTGTGCCAATTTTTTAAACCTGAACAGCTCTAAATGCAAGCTGATGACATTCTCTCGAGCCAGTCCGAAGTTTGCTTCTTATACTCTTTGTGGTTGTGCCTTGGAAAGAATCGCCCTAGTTGATGATCTGGGGGTCCGTTTGGACCGAAAGTTTACAAGTCATATTACTAATATGGTCAATAAAGCCATGGGTGTCCTAGGCTTTATCAAAAGATGGTCTAAGGAATTCGACGATCCTTATATTACAAAAACCCTTTACGTTTCACTTGTTCGTCCCATTCTCGAATACGGTTCATGCGTATGGTGTCCCCAGTACACTATTCATAAGGAACGCATCGAATCTGTACAGAAGAACTTCTTACTTTTTGCCTTACGCGGCCTTAACTGGGATGAAAATTTGAGACTACCTTCCTATAATAGTAGACTTCTGTTACTAAATCTGCTTTTCCTAACTAACCGCAGAACCATGCTAGGGGTCTTATTTATTAACAACCTTATGCAAGGTGACATTGACAGTGAGGCCTTGTTAAGGCAGCTACACTTCTCTGTTCCTTGCAGAAGAACTCGCTATTTCCTTCCACTAACACTTCCTTATTGTAGATCGAACTATGCACTGCATGATCCTTTCAGGGCATTATGTTCGGACTACAATAAGCTCCAACACATCATAGCTAGCACTAACACTATCGCTGCTATGAAGTCCTTAATTCTTGCCTATCTAGTACGTAATTAGTAATTAGTATTTGAATCTTCCTCGATTTTCTATTCTATGTTTTTTCTTTTTTTCCCCTACTTGCATGCCGCGTTCTATCTCCTCGTCTTTCTTATTTTATTTTTTTTTTCCACATCGCGTTAATTTTTACTCGCGTTTCTATTCGCTTTTCTACCGCGTTTCCGTGTCGTCCGTTATGCGACGGTGCCTCTCGGTCGGTCAGGCGGGAGGTGGACTTCGTTTGGGTTCCGCGCGCAACAAGCATCGGCTTGGTGTCGTTGGACCACTTGCTAATACAGTCATTGTATTCAACGTCCAACAAAAAAAAAAACATAATAAACGTCTTAAGAAAAGATATCAGAGCCGTGCAGATGGCCTAGACAAGCTATAAACTGTACTTACGAAATAAAACAATATAGATATGATTTAGAAGACTATACAGAATATAGACAACAGTATAGAATACCATTTTTATCAAGGAAAAACACAATAGGTAGACATCCTTCTTGTCAAATACATTTATATGATTCCGAATTCCACTTTAGTAGACAAAATTGTTGCGAATATAAAAGAAACACCAAATGAGTGATTCACAGTGGGTACACATAGAATGGCCCAAAAACCATCAATAAACCATAATAAAGCAGTATTTGACAAATCATATAAATGTGTAAACAAAGAAGTACCTATTAAAGTAGAGACTCTAAAAATACACATAAAGATAATAATAAAAGAATACAATAACATATGTAGAATAGTCACAACTATAGAAGATAGATTAACAGAAACACATAACATAAGAAACATTGTCATAAAATACTAAGATCTCTCAATAAAATATTGATCAATATTAGCATCAGATATAATCTAGATATTCAAGTACCTGAAGATTTGCATTCATTGGTTAATATAAATGAAAACCAATTACAAAATCTTGAGGAGTCTAAAGGTGATATCGACATTGAAATCGAAAGCGATATTGAGTCGTTACCAGAAGACATTGAAATAAAAAACAACGAAACCAAAATGCCAGACCAAATTGAGAAAGATAGAGAATATGTTCGACAATTGTCGACAACAATACCAGAATTCGATGGCAAAAAGTCATCATTGACACGCTTTATAACAGCGTTAAGAATAACAGATAGAACAAAGGGAACTCAGGAAGATCTAGCAGTAGAGATAATAAAATCAAAAATAATAGGACCAATTTTATACAAAGTAACAAATGAAACAACCATCAGAGGCATCATTGACATACTAAATAGTAATGTAAAAGGTGAATCAGCTGAAGTTGTAAAAGCAAAGTTACTAAATATTAAACAGAAAGGGAAAACAGCTTCCCAATACACCACTGAAATTGACAATTTGCGTAAGCAATTAGAAACAATATATTTTTTTTTTTTTTTTTTTCCCTTTTTTATTTTAATTATTTTTTTTTTTTTTTTTTTTTTTTTTTATTTTTAAATTTTTTTTAAATTTTTTTTTTTTTTTTTTTTTTTTTTTTTTTTTTTTTTAATAATTTTATTATTTTTTTTTTAATTTTTTAAAAAAAAAAAATTTTTTTTTTTTTTTTTTTTTTTTAAATTTTTTTTTTTTTTTTTTTCACCCCCTACCCAATTTTTTTTTTTTTTTTTTTTTTTTTTTTTTTTTTTTTTTTTTTTTAAAAAAAGTGGGGGGTTTATTTTTTTTTTATAAAAAAAAAAAAAAATTTTTTTTTTGGATTTTTAAAAATTTTTTTTTTTAAAAAAAAAAAAAATGGAAAAAAGTTGTTTTTTTTTTTTTTAAAAAAAAAAATTTTTTTTTTAAAAAAAAAACTTTTTTTTTAAAAAAAATATTTTTTTTTTAAAAATACGGACTTATCAAACGACCCTCGTATATTGACTTAGGCCTTTCAGCCGAAATTGCGGATAACTTCGCAACTGAAGAGTCAATACAAGCAATGACTAAAAATTGTGAATACGAAAAGCTACGAATAATACTCGAAGCTGGTAATTACAATACATTCAGTGATGCAGCAGGAAAATACATATACTGCTCCACTGAAATGACAGGCAGTCCCAGTAGCGTCCTATATTTCAACAATGGACAACATAACTACAGGGGAAATAACAACTATCGCGGCCATTACCGAGGCCGAGGCCGAGGTAACCGCGGTGGTTACAATACCAATTACAACAACAGAGGTAATTTCAGAGGAAATTCACAGAGGAAACAACCGAGGAAGGAATAATTCCAACCGAGGTAATAGACAAAATCAAAATAACAACAACAATAACAATGTCCGAGCAATCGAAGCTGCTAGTACATCACAAAATGCTACAGCTTCGGGAAACTAAATAAGACGGTTCACACAATCAATCTTAATTTCAACACTTTCATACATGTGCATAATAATAATACGAATACAAAACTAACATTTTTTATAGGTACAGGAGCAGATATTTCACTTATCAAAAACAGCTCAGATAATTTCCAAGACATAGACCAAAATACAATAACAAACATTTTTGGAGTTGGAGAAGGTTCAACAACCTCTCTAGGTCTAGTAAACATAGAACTAGCAACAAATAATTACATAATTCCACATAATTTCCACATAGTTAATTCTAATTTCCCAATACCCACCGATGGAATCATCGGAATAGACTTTATAAAGAAATACAATTGCAAATTAGATTTTAATACAGAAGAAGACTGGTTAATTTTGCGACTAGACAATATCACTTGTCCAATAAACGTACCAATAACACATACAATAGGCAATAACTCAACGTTATTACCAGCCCGATCCGAAGTAGTCCGACTAATTAAATTAGATACATCCGATGAACAGATCCTCATTCCTAATCAAGAAATAGACACAGGCATCTTTATTGTAAATACAATAACGACTAGTAAAAACACAGTAATTCGTATAATAAACACAACCAAAAGAAACCAAATAATAAATATTGATAAGATACAATTTGAAAGTCTTAACAAATATGAAATAGTAAAAACAATAGATAACGAAAGAAATGAACATATTTTACAAAAATTAAACAAAAATTTCCCACCATAATTTAAAAAACAACTAAATAAATTATGCATAAATTACACAGACATATTCGGACTTGAAACCGAATCTATAAGTACCTGTGGTGAACAATAGTTTTGCTAGATGTTTGTGTGGATCAAATGAAATGGATGTTTGTGTGAACTTAAGATTTATTTAGATTTAATAAAAAGTTTTTATAGTCACAAAGCGGCACGTGTTGTGTGCTTGACAGTTAGCGATCGCAAGAGGAAGAAATTAGCGATGAATACAAGGATATCGATATCTATGCAAATAAAAATTAAAATAAATGTGATTGGCAAATTTAAGGGTTGCCAGATCTCCATAGTACTCCCTCCTAGACTTAAAGTTGTGAAACGAACAGGAAGTCTAATAGTGCGGCGTGGTCTAGATGTCTGATGACGTAGAGATGACTTGTTTTGATTTGGCGGTTGATCCATGTGTGTAGATGGTGTGTCTGTATTGGTTATGGTCGATTTTGTTGCTGCTTCTGATGATGATGCTGTTGATGATGATGCTGCTTCCGATGATGATGATGATGAATGATTGTGTGACTCAATAAATGCTGGTTTGAGCCGATCGATTGATACCGTGGAATTTCGACCGTTGATGAGAATATTGTAGAATTTGTTATGTTTTGATTTAACTTCATAAGGTCCTTCGTAAGGCGGCTGCAATGATCCTCGCACTGTACCGTTGCGTATAAAAACATGAGTTGCTTCGTTTAGCTGTTTAAATACAAATGGCTTTGAAGTGTCGTGATGGGCTGTTTGTGTAGGGCGAATGTCGTTCATCATTTCAGCGAGATGTTTTACAAACTCAGTTTGCGGTAAAACACTTTTTTCCGTATGAAGAAATTGTCCTGGAAGTTGTAGTGTTGATCCATAGAGAAGCTGTGCTGCTGTAGTTTGTATGTCAGGTTTGAATGCTGATCGTAATCCTAACAATATGATTGGTAGTTTGCTTGGCCAGTCAATTCTGTTTTGACACATTATGGCTGTTTTAAGAGTACGATGCCAGCGTTCAATGATTCCATTAGCTTGCGGGTGATATGCAGTAGTACGTATATGATTGATGCCGAGAAGCCGTGACAATTCGTTGAAAAGTATTGATTCGAATTGTCTGCCTTGATCAGTGGTGATACGGGCAGGTACTCCAAAACGGGAAATCCAGACGTTAATGAGAGCTGCGGCTACTGTCTCTGCTTGCATGTCTTCAATTGGAACAGCTTCGGGCCACCGAGTGTAGCGGTCTATGATTATGAGACAGTATCTAAATTGGCCAGATTGGGGTAAAGGTCCAATCAAGTCCAAATTTATGTGTTCGAAACGATGTGCTGTCAATTCATAGTGTTGAAGTGGTGAATGAACATGACGAGTTACTTTGCATCGTTGACAAGGAATGCAATGTTTGACAAAACTGGCGAATTCCTTGTGCATCGAAGGCCATATAAAACGTTGTTTGATGATCTTCATTGTAGATCTAATGTCTCCATGAGCGATGTTGTGGAGTTTACAGATGATTTTCCTTCTGAGTGGCTTTGGAATAAATGGTCGAGCTGTAGGAGTAGAAAAATCACATAAGATTGATGTTTCTGAATGTGGTAGGTTAACAGATTTGAGTTGGAGTGTTGTGTTGTTGTCTTTCAAAAGTTGTTTAAGCTCTGGGCAATTTCTTTGTGCTAAGGCTATTTGCTCGTAGTCGATAATATTGCTTTCGATTGCTGCTATGCGAGACAATGTGTCTGCTGTCGTGCTCTCGACTCCAGCGACGTGTAAGATGGTTGTTGTGAATTGACCAATCAAGTCCAATTGGCGGAGTTGTCTGGGTGATGCGTTATCCGGCCTTTGAGTGAAGACGTATATGAGCGGTTTGTGATCAGTGCGGACATGAAATGATTTGCCTTCTAACATGTAGCGAAAATGTTTGATGCTGAGATAGATGGCAAGAAGTTCGCGATCATACGTGCTGTATTTGCGCTGAGCGTCTGTTAGCTTTACACTGAAAAATCCCATTGACTGGTATTCATTATTCACGATTTGGTGAAGAACTGCTCCGACTGCTGTATCACTAGCATCTGTACTTAGCGAAAGTGTTGCATTTGGAGATGGGTGAACCAGGAGGGTTGCCGTTGCGAGAGAGTGCTTGCACTGTTGGAAATGTTGTATGTTTTCGTCTGTCCAGTTGATTGGAGAAGAATCGTTCTTCTTATTTCCTGGAATTAACTGCAACAACGGGGCTTGATGTTCCAGTGCTTTGGGCTGGAATCGTCTGTAGAAGTTGATCATTGCCAGAAAGCGTCGAAGTTCCTTTACAACTTTGGGTAATGGAAAATCAACAATTGCTTTGACTTTGTCTGGCAAGGGTTTGATGCCATAAGAGTCGACATGATGTCCTAAAAACTCGATGGAATTTTGTCCGAAGGCACATTTCCTTGCGTTTATTGTGAGGTGGTAACGTTGAAGTCGTTCAAAAACTTGGCGAAGATGAACTTCATGTTGTTCAGCGTTACTTGATGCTACGGCGATGTCATCTACATATACGAAAACGAAGTCGAGATCTCTGAGGGCGACGTCCGTATAGCGTTGAAACGTCTGTGCTGCGTTGCACAAGCCAAATGTCATATGTGTGAATTCGTATAAGCCAAAAGGGGTAGTTATAGCCGTTTTCGGAATGTTACGTGGTTCAATTGGAATCTGGTGATATGCACGATTGAGATCAATTTTGGAAAATATTTTCTTACCATAGAAAATATGTGTGCAATCCTGAATGTGCGGCAGAGGGTACCGATCAGGAATCGTTTGTGCATTGAGAGCTCTATAGTCGCCACATGGCCGCCATTCGCCTGTTGCTTTACGGATCATGTGTAAGGTTGATGCATATGGGCTTTTTGAAGGACGACATACTCCGATTTTAGAAGATATCCACGAGGTTTTGAAAATGTGGGTGCTCCTTTGGTGTCAATGCAGTGTGTGACATCAGATGTGGTTGGTTTAGGTGTTGTATGATCCAATTGAGTGATAGACTTGAATTCCTCCAAAAGTTTGGAAAACTTGCATGCTGTGTTGAATGTTTTAATTGCTGATGAAGATTGAAGGCTGCAAATAACATTACGTGCTAGCAATGTTTGAGCGTCAATCAATTTTTGACGTTTAATATCAACAAGCAGGTTGTAATGCTGTAAGAAATCCGATCCGATGATTGGTGTACGGACATCAGCGATGATAAAGTTCCATGTAAATGGACGACGTAATCCGTAATCCAAGGTTAAACGTGTTGTACCATAAGATTCGATTATACTGCCATTTGCTGCGAAAAGAGGATTTTCGTTGGATGATGCGATGCGTTTGTTTATAGTTGAAACTGGTATAACGGATACGTCTGCTCCTGTGTCATAAGAAAATTTTTTCCTGTTTTTGAATCCAGAATAAAGAGTCGGTTGTATGTGGAAATGCTGTTTATTGTTATCCGATGTTTTGATATGTGTGGTAAGGCTATATCGGAAGTTGCCTTTATGATCTTCGACAGCTGGATTTACTTTTTTGAATTGGTGTTGAATGAGCAGGGCTCCTTACAGTTTTGTGCTTTGTCGCCATACGTGGTGTGATACCAACAATTTTTGTTGTTGTTGTTGGGCTGTGGAGTGTTGCTGCGACTATTGCTTTGGAATCGACTATTGCTGCGAGAGCGTCGTTTATTGTTGTTGTTTAAAATTTGTCCGAGCTTGCTGTTGATTTGCTGAAATAATTTTTCTTGAGCATCCAAACGTTTTTCTATGTTGCTGAAACGATCGTCTGCAGAATTTGGATTGTTGGTGTTGTTACGTGATATAGCTGAAATGTTGTCACTCGATGTAAAAGTGAGTGAGTCCATGACAGCGTCTGCGGCTGTTGAAAGTTGAGATAGTGTTGTATCCGGGGCACTTTCGAGCATTCCTACAATGACGGCACGAGCTTGAGATGAAGGCGCTTGATCCAGTAGCGACGGACAACTGATTCGTCGTTGGTGGCATTAGTCCGTTGTAGCTGACTGAGTAAATGACTGCTGCGTACTTCTCATGCTCTTTCCGAGAACCGATGCCTTGCAATAGAAACCAGTTTTCCAATTTGGTGAAAAACATTTCTATGTTTGTGATTGTGTGAAGTTGTCGAAACGGCATCTGTCTAGTAATTGTGTTTAGATTTGATCCACTTGGTTCCGAATTATTTTGTGCGTCAGCAAAATTATCGTTCTCCATCTTATAAGAATGTTGTGTGTGCTGAGTATGATGAAACACGTGTAAATTCTGATTGTGTCAGAAAATTATGATGAAATTATGTTGATGTGCGAATTTGATGGACTTGGTGTGTGTGTTCGAGAGTCGGGGGTCACCATTTGTGGTGACTTGGAGCTCCGTTTGTGCGCGTTAGAGAGTCGGGGGTCACCAATTGTGGTGACTTGAAGCTCCGTTTGTGCGTGTTTGAGAGTCGAGGGTCACCAATTGTGGTGAACAATAGTTTTGTTAGATGTTTGAGTGGATCAAATGAAATTGATGTTTGTGTGAACTTAAGATTTATTTAGATTTAATAAAAAGTTTTTATAGTCACAAAGCGGCACGTGTTGTGTGCTTGACAGTTAGCGATCGCAAGAGGAAGAAATTAGCGATGAATACAAGGATATCGATATCTATGCAAATAAAAATTAAAATAAATGTGATTGGCAAATTTAAGGGTTGCCAGATCTCCATATACCAATAATTTTTACAAACAAAAATTAAGATTGAAAGATGATGAACCGATATACATCAAAAGTTATAGAATACCAGAATCACAGAAGGAAGAAATACGCAGACAAGTTAACAAATTAATTGATGATAAAATAGTAGAACCAGCCGTATCTGAATACAACAGCCCATTGCTACTAGTACCGAAGAAATCATTACCAGGTTCCGCAACAAAACGATGGCGACTGGTAATCGATTATAGACAAATTAATAAAAATCTCTTATCAGACAAATTTCCACTTCCAAGAAAAGACGATATTCTTGATCAATTAGGACGAGCAAGATACTTCTTGTGCCTAGACTTAATGTCAGGATTCCACCAAATAGAACTAGATGAAAACTCAAGAAACGCAACGTCATTTTCAACGAGCAACGGCTCCTATCGCTTCACGCGATTACCCTATGGTTTAAAAATTGCGCCCAATTCATTCCAAAGAATGATGACAATGGCATTTTCTGGATTAGAACCTTCACAGGCATTCCTGTATATGGATGACTTAATAGTCATCGGTTGTTCCGAAAATCATATGATCAAAAATTTGACTAACGTCTTTGACCTATGTAGGAAAAATAACCTAAAACTACACCCAGACAAATGTTCATTCTTCATGCATGAAGTGACTTTTCTATGTCATAAGTGTACTGATCGTGGTATTTTGCCAGATGATAAGAAATACGAAGTCATTGACAAATACCCCGTCCCTACGGACGCAGACAGCGCAAGAAGAGTCATTGCATTTTGCAATTATTATAGACGTTTCATCAAAAATTTTTCTGACTACTCTCGTCACATAACAAGGTTATGTAAAAAGAATGTAAAATTCGAGTGGACTTCAGAATGCCAAAATGCATTCACATATCTAAAACAATCATTAATACAACCCACGTTATTACAATACCCAGATTTCAGCAAAGAATTTTGCATAATAACAGATGCAAGTAAACAAGCTTGCGGGGGAGTATTAACACAAACATACGATGAGATACAACCACCAGTAGCATATGCCTCTCGCAGCTTCACTAAAGGAGAAAGTAACAAAAACACTACAGAGCAAGAATTAGCGGCAATACACTGGGCAATTAACTACTTCAGACCATACATATATGGCAAACATTTCGTTGTAAAAACAGATCATAGGCCTTTAACATACCTCTTCTCCTCTTCAATGAGAAATCCTACTTCCAAACTCACTAGAATGACACTTGATTTAGAAGTATATGAGTTCACAGTAGAATACCTTAAAGGAAAAGATAATCATGTAGCCGATGCGTTATCAAGAATAACCATCGATGAATTAAAAAATATGCAAAAACAAGTCTAGAAAGTCACTACAAGACAACAGAGTAGACAAAACAACTGCGCAGTAAATGAAAAAGAACAAGAAATTTTGCCAAGGCAAATACTTGAAAATGCTTCTAAGCCCAACGTATATGAAGTCATCAATAATGACGATGTACGAAAGATAGTGACCTTGCATATAACTGACACATTATGTTTCTTTAAACATGGTAAGAAAATTATTGCAAGAATTGAGATTAGCGACCTATATACTAATGGAACTCTCGACTTAGGTCAGTTCTTCCACAGGCTTGAAAAAGAAGCCGGTATACTTGGTATCAGCCAACTCAAAATGGCACCGAGCGGAAAGATCTTTGAATTAATTTCAACTGAAACTTTCAAAAATATGGGGAATGAATTTTTAAAACAAATAAGAGTTGCGCTACTCAAGCCGGTGACCACAATATCTGATGATATTGAAAAAGAAGCAATACTGTCTACATTTCACAATGATCCTATTCAAGGAGGTCATACTGGCATTTCAAGAACGCTAGCGAAAATCAAAAGACATTACTATTGGAAAGGGATGATAAATTTCATATCTCAGTACATACGTAAATGTCCAGAATGTCAGAAAGCAAAAACAACAAAGCACATAAAGACCCTTTTAACAACTACAGACACGCCAATTAAAGCATTTGACAAAGTCATTATTGACACAGTTGGACCATTACCCAAATCAGACAATGGTCATGAATACATAATTACTTTAATATGTGATCTGACCAAATACCTTGTTGCTATCCCCATAGCAAACAAAAGTGCTAGTACAGTAGCCAAGGCTATACTCGAATCATTCATTCTCAAATACGGCACGAGGAAGACGTTTATCACCAAACACTTGGTAGAGAGAAGCCACAGAACACTAAATGAATATTTACGTTCATACATATCAGTCGATAAAACTGATTGGGACGTATGGCTTAACTATTTCGTATATTGTTTCAATACTACACCATCAATGGCACATAACTATTGTCCATATGAATTAGTATACAGTAAAACACCTAATTTACCTAAAGAATTAAGCATTAAAAATAACATAGACCCTATATACAACATAGATAATTACGCAATAGAATCTAGATTCAGATTAGAAATGGCATACAAAAGAGCCAGAATAATGTAAGAAAACCATAAACGTAAAAATAAGGAATACTACGACAGGAAAGTACTAGATAAGGAAAAAATAATTAACGATAAAGTTCTTTTAAGAAATAAAACAGGACATAAACTAGACAATAGATATTTAGGACCATATATAGTAGTAGAAATAGAAGAACCGAACAATATAATAATAAAAGACGATAAAAACAAAACTCAAAAGGTTCATAAGGATAGATTAAAAACTTTTAACGAATAACGTAATTTTTCATTAAATAACAAATAAATACGAAACATTTAAACTCTCAATTTTATTCAAAAGAAAACACACAAATTATTCTTATCATCATCATGCAACCGATTGGTCTGATCAACCACATCAACAGAATATGGTAATGATGACAATAATATACAAAAAGTAAAATAGTACAAAAATTTGATGAATTTACAAATTTACAGAGACACAAAACTAAAAAAAAAATTATATAAATATTATAATAAAAAAAAAAAAAAACACAAAAACAAAAAGAGCAAATAAATAAAATAATAAAAAAAAAAATAATAATTATTTTTTAAAAATGACTACATATATTACCTCATTTCTTTAAAAAGGGAGGTGTAGTGTATCTACCCTCAATATGTAGAGTAGAGTTAATATGTAAGTAAAGTATATACATTGTGACACTTTGTCACAAAAATTATAATAAACATAAATAATATCAAAAGACCACCAACACTTACATGAACACTCCAGCACTTGAAATACGATCTAACGCTTATACATAAGCCGATCGCGGAGCGTGAGAATGCTGAGCATGCACTTATCAGCTCAAGTGGTCAAGCTATACATAACATATGTATGCCCTCTGCATACACATGTATATGTATATAATATAACAAACACATAGTCTTAAGCACACCATGTACGGGTAGCTGAACCCAAGAACAGCAATATGAATTCATTCGAATAAACCGATTCAAACAGAGCAGAGGCTCTGAGCTCCAAAACCAAATCTATTACATCTACTACATCTATACCTATTACATTTTAAAACTATTACAAGCCTGTGCCTAGCCATTGTCTAGCCTGTGCCCAGCCAGTGTCTAGCCTGTGTCTATCCTGTGCCTAGCCTGTGCCTAGCCTGTGCCTAGCCTGTGCCTAGCCTGTGCCTAGCCTGTGCCTAGCCTGTGCCTAGCCTGTGCCTAGCCTGTGCCTAGCCTGTGCCTAGCCTGTGCCTAGCCTGTGCCTAGCCAGTGTCTAGCCTTTGTCTAGCCTGTGCATAGCCAGAATCTAGCCAGTGCCTAGCCAGTGTCTAGCCTTTGTCTACCCTGTGCATACCTAGGGTCTAGCCTGTCCCTAGCCTGTGCCTAGCCTGTGCCTAGCCTGTCCCTAGCCTGTGCCTAGCCTGTGCCTAGCCTGTGCCTAGCCTGTGCCTAGCCTGTGCCTAGCCTGTGCCTAGCCTGTGCCTAGCCTGTGCCTAGCCTGTGCCTAGCCTGTGCCTAGCCTGTGCCTAGCCTGTGCCTAGCCTGTGCCTAGCCTGTGCCTAGCCTGTGCCTAGCCTGTGCCTAGCCTGTGCCTAGCCTGTGCCTAGCCTGTGCCTAGCCTGTGCCTAGCCTGTGGCTAGCCTGTGCCCAACCTGTGCCCAACCTGTGCCTAGCCTGTGTCTAGCCTGTGTCTAGCCTGTGTCTAGCCTGTGCCTAGCCTGTGTCTAGCCTGTGTCTGGCCTGTGTCTAGCCTGTATCTAGCCTGTGTCTAGCCTGTTTCTAGCCTGTGTCTAGCCTGTGTCTAGCCTGTGTCTAGCCTGTGTCTAGCCTGTATCTAGCCTGTGTCTAGCCTGTGTCTAGCCTGTGTCTAGCCTGTGTCTAGCCTGTGTCTAGCATGTGTCTAGCCTGTGTTTAGCCTGTGTCTAGCCTGTGTCTAGCCTTTGTCTAGCCTGTGTCTAGCATGTGCCTAGCCTCTGCCTAGCCTGTGTCTAGCCTGTGTCTAGCCTGTGTCTAGCCTGTGTCTAGCCTGTGTCTAGCCTGTGTCTAGCCTGTGTCTAGCCTGTGTCTAGCCTGTGTCTAGCATGTGCCTAGCCTCTGCCTAGCCTGTACCTAGCCTGTACCTAGCCAGTGCCTAGCCTGTACCTAGCCGGTGTCTAGCCTGTGCCTAGCCTGTGCCTAGCCTGTACCCAGCCAGTATCTAGCCTTTGTCTAGCCTGTGTCTAGCCTGTGTCTAGCCTGTGTCTAGCCTGTGTCTAGCCTGTGTCTAGCCTGTGTCTGGCCTGTGTCTAGCCTGTGTCTGGCCTGTGTCTAGCCTGTGTCTAGCCTGTGTCTAGCCTGTGTCTAGCCTGTGTCTAGCCTGTGTCTAGCCTGTGTCTAGCCTGTGTCTAGCCTGTGTCTAGCCTGTGTCTAGCCTGTGTCTGGCCTGTGTCTAGCCTGTGTCTAGCCTGTGTCTAGCCTGTGTCTAGCCTGTGTCTAGCCTGTGTCTAGCCTGTGTCTAGCCTGTGTCTAGCCTGTGTCTAGCCTGTGTCTAGCCTGTGTCTAGCCTGTGTCTAGCCTGTGTCTAGCCTGTGTCTAGCCTGTGTCTAGCCTGTGTCTAGCCTGTGTCTAGCCTGTGTCTAGCCTGTGTCTAGCCTGTTTCTAGCCTGTGTCTAGCCTGTGTCTAGCCTGTGTCTAGCCTGTGTCTAGCCTGTGTCTAGCCTGTGTCTAGCCTGTGTCTAGCCTGTGTCTAGCCTGTGTCTAGCCTGTGTCTAGCCTGTGTCTAGCCTGTGTCTAGCCTGTGTCTAGCCTGTGTCTAGCCTGTGTCTAGCCTGTGTCTAGCCTGTGTCTAGCATGTGTCTAGCATGTGTCTAGCTTGTGTGTAGCCTGTGTCTGGCCTGTGTCTAGCATGTGTCTAGCCTGTGTCTAGCCTGTGTCTAGCCTGTGTCTAGCCTGTGTCTAGCCTGTGTCTAGCCTGTTTCTAGCCTGTGTCTGGCCTGTGTCTAGCCTGTGTCTAGCCTGTGTCTAGCCTGTGTCTAGCCTGTGTCTAGCCTGTGTCTAGCCTGTGTCTAGCCTGTGTCTAGCCTGTGTCTAGCCTGTGTCTAGCCTGTGTCTAGCCTGTGTCTAGCCTGTGTCTAGCCTGTGTCTAGCCTGTGTCTAGCCTGTGTCTAGCCTGTGTCTAGCCTGTGTCTAGCATGTGCCTATCCTCTGCCTAGCCTGTGCCTAGCCTGTACCTAGCCAGTGCTTAGCCTGTACCTAGCCGGTGTCTAGCCTTTGCCTAGCCAGTGTCTAGCCTGTACCCAGCCATTGTCTAGCCTGTGTCTAGCCTGTGCCTAGCCAGTGTCTAGCCTGTGCCTAGCCAGTGTCTAGCCTGTGCCTAGCCAGTGTCTAGCCTGTACCTAGCCAGTTTCTAGCCTGTGCTTAGCCAGTGTCTAGCCTGTGCCCAGCCAGTGTCTAGCCTGTGTCTAGCCTGTGCCTAGCCTGTGTCTAGCCTGTGCCTAGCCTGTGCCTATCCTGTGCCTAGCCTGTGCCTAGCCTGTACCTCGCCAGTGCCTTGCCTGTATCTAGCCTGTGTCCAGCCTGTGTCTAGCCTGTGTCTAGCCTGTGTTTAGCCTGTGCCTCGCCTGTGCCTAGACTGTGTCTAGCCTGTGTCTAGCTTGTGCCTAGCCAGTGTCTAGCTTTGGTCTAGCCTGTGCCCAGCCAGTGTCTAGCCTGTGTCTAGCGTGTGCCTAGCCTGTGCCTAGCCTGTGCCTAGCCTGTACCTAGCAAGTGCCTAGACTGTACCTAGCCAGTGCCTAGCTTGTACCTATCCAGTGTCTAGCCTGTGCCTAGCCATTGTCTAGCCTGTGCCCAGTCAGTGTCTAGCCTGTGTCTAGCCTGTGCCTAGCCTGTGCCTAGCCTGTGCCTAGCCTGTGCCTAGCCTGTGCCTAGCCTGTGCCTAGCCTGTGCCTCGCCTGTGCCAAGCCTGTGTCTAGCCTGTGCCAAGCCTGTGTCTAGCCTGTGTCTAGCCTGTGTCTAGCCTGTGTTTAGCCTGTGTCTAGCCTGTGTCTAGCCTGTGTCTAGCCTGTGTCTAGCCTGTGTCTAGCCTGTGTCTAGCCTGTGTCTAGCCTGTCTCTAGAATGTGGCTAGCCTGTGTCTAGCCTGTGCCTAGCCTGTGCCTAGCCTGTGCCTAGCCTGTGCCTAGCCTGTGCCTCGCCTGTGCCAAGCCTATGTCTAGCCTGTGCTTAGCCAGTGTCTAGCCTGTGCCCAGCCAGTGTCTAGCCTGTGTCTAGCCTGTGCCTAGCCTGTGCCTAGCCTGTGCCTAGCCTGTGCCTAGCCTGTGCCTAGCCTGTGCCTAGCCTGTGCCTCGCCTGTGCCTAGCCTGTGTCTAGCCTGTGTCTAGCCTGTGTCTAGCCTGTGTCTAGCCTGTGTCTAGCCTGTGTCTAGCCTGCCTCTAGAATGTGGCTAGCCTGTGTCAGTCTGTGTCTAGCCTGTGTCTAGCCTGTGTCTAGTCTGTGTCTAGCCTGTGTCTAGCCTGTGTCTAGCCTGTGTCTAGCCTTTGTCTAGCCTGTGTCTAGCATGTGCCTAGCCACTGCCTAGTCTGTGCCTAGCCTGTACCTAGCCAGTGCCTAGACTGTACCTAGCCAGTGCCTAGCCTATGTCTTGCCTGTGCTTAGCCAGTGTCTAGCCTGTGCCCAGCCAGTGTCTAGCCTGTGTCTAGCCTGTGCCTAGCCTGTACCTAGCCAGTGCCTAGCCTGTACCTAGCCAGTGCCTAGCCTGTACCTAGCCAGTGCCTAGCCTGTACCTAGCCAGTGCCTAGCCTGTACCTAGCCAGTGCCTAGCCTGTACCTAGCCATTGTCTAGCCTGTGGCTAGCCAGTGTCTAGCCTGTGCCTAGCCATTGTCCAGCCTGTGCCCAGCCAGTGTCTAGCCTGTGCCTAGCCTGTGCCTAGCCTGTGCCTAGCCTGTGCCTAGCCTGTGCCTAGCCTGTGCCTAGCCTGTGCCTAGCCTGTGCCTAGCCTGTGCCTAGCCTGTGCCTAGCCCTAGCCTGTGTCTAGCCTGTGTCTTGCCTGTGTCTAGCCTGTGTCTAGCATGTGTCTAACCTGTTTCTAGCCTGTGTCTAGCCTGTGTCTAGCCTGTTTCTAGCCTGTCTTTAGCCTGTGTCTAGCCTGTTTCTAGCCTGTGTCTAGCCTGTGTCTAGCCTGTGTCTAGCCATTGTCCAGCCTGTGCCCAGCCAGTGTCTAGCCTGTGCCTAGCCTGTGCCTAGCCTGTGCCAAGCCTGTGCCTAGCCTGTGCCTAGCCTGTGCCTAGCCTGTGCCTAGCCTGTGTCTAGCCTGTGTCTAGCCTGTGTCTAGCCTGTGTCTTGCCTGTGTCTAGCCTGTGTCTAGCATGTGTCTAACCTGTTTCTAGCCTGTGTCTAGCCTGTGTCTAGCCTGTTTCTAGCCTGTCTTTAGCCTGTGTCTAGCCTGTTTCTAGCCTGTGTCTAGCCTGTGTCTAGCCTGTGTCTAGCCTGTGTCTAGCCTGTGTCTAGCCTGTGTCTAGCCTGTGTCTAGCCTGTGTCTAGCCTGTGTCTAGCCTGTGTCTAGCCTGTGTCTAGCATGTGTCTAGCATGTGCCTAGCCTCTGCCTAGCCTGTGCCTAGCCTGTACCTAGCCAGTGCCTAGCCTGTACCTAGCCGGTGTCTATCCTGTGCCTAGCCAGTGTCTAGCCTGTACCCAGCCAGTGTCTAGCCTGTGCCTAGCCAGTGTCTAGCCTGTGCCCAGCCAGTGTCTAGCCTGTGTCTAGCCTGTGTCTAGCCTGTGTCTAGCCTGTGTCTAGCCTGTGTCTAGCCTGTGTCTAGACTGTTTCTAGCCTGTCTCTAGCCTGTGTCTAGCCTGTCTCTAGCTTGTTTCTAGCCTGTGGCTAGCCTGTGCCAAACCTGTGCCTAACCTGTGTCTTGCCTGTGTCTAGCCTGTGTCTAGCCTGTGTCTAGCCTGTGTCTAGCCTGTGTTTAGCCTGTGTCTAGCCTGTGTCTAGCCTGTGTCTAGCCTGTGTCTAGCCTGTGTCTAGCCTGTGTCTAGCCTGTGTCTAGCCTGTGTCTAGCCTGTGTCTAGCCTGTGTCTAGCCTGTGTATAGCCTGTTTCTAGCCTGTGTCTAGCCTGTGTCTAGCCTGTGTTTAGCCTGTGTCTAGCCTGTGTCTAGCCTGTGTCTAGCCTGTGTCTAGCCTGTGTCTAGCCTGTGTCTAGCCTGTGTCTAGCCTGTGTCTAGCCTGTATCTAGCCTGTGTCTAGCCTGTGTCTAGCCTGTGTCTAGCCTGTGTCTAGCCTGTGTCTAGCCCGTGTCTAGCCTTTGTCTAGCCTGTGTCTAGCTTGTGTCTAGCCTGTGTCTAGCCTGTGTCTAGCCTTTGTCTAGCCTGTGTCTAGCATGTGCCTAGCCTGTGCCTAGCCTGTAACTAGCCATTGTCTAGAATGTGCCTAGCCAGTGTCTAGCCAGTCTACCCTGTGCATAGCTAGAGTCTAGCCTGTACCTAGCCAGTGCCTAGCCTGTACCTAGCCTGTGCCTAGCCTGTGCCTAGCCTGTGCCTAGCCTGTGCCTAGCCTGTGCCTAGCCTGTGCCTAGCCTGTGCCTAGCCTGTGCCTAGCCCGTGCCTAGCCTGTGCCTAGCCTGTGCCTAGCCTGTGCCTAGCCTGTGCCTAGCCTGTGCCTAGCCTGTGCCTAGCCTGTGCCTAGCCTGTGCCTAGCCTGTGCCTAGCCTGTGCCTAGCCTGTGCCTAGCCTGTGCCTAGCCTGTGCCTAGCCTGTGCCTAGCCTGTGCCTGTGCCTAGCCTGTGCCTAGCCTGTGCCTAGCCTGTGCCTAGCCTGTGCCTAGCCTGTGCCTAGCCTGTGCCTAGCCTGTGCCTAGCCTGTGCCTAGCCTGTGCCTAGCCTGTGCCTAGCCTGTGCCTAGCCTGTGCCTAGCCTGTGCCTAGCCTGTGCCTAGCCTGTGCCTAGCCTGTGCCTAGCCTGTGCCTGGCCTGTGCCTAGCCTGTGCCTAGCCTGTGCCTAGCCTGTGCCTAGCCTGTGCCTAGCCTGTGCCTAGCCTGTGCCTAGCCTGTGCCTAGCCTGTGCCTAGCCTGTGCCTAGCCTGTGCCTAGCCTGTGCCTAGCCTGTGCCTAGCCTGTGCCTAGCCTGTGCCTAGCCTGTGCCTAGCCTGTGCCTAGCCTGTGCCTAGCCTGTGCCTAGGCTGTGCCTAGCTTGTGGCTAGCCTGTGCCCAACCTGTGCCTAGCCTGTGTCTAGCCTGTGTCTAGCCTGTGCCTAGCCTGTGCCTAGCCAGTGTCTAGCCTGTGCCTAGCCAGTGTCTAGCCAGTTTCTAGCCTATGTCTAGCCTGTGCTTAGCCAGTGTCTAGCCTGTGCCCAGCCAGTGTCTAGCCTGTGCCTAGCCTGTGCCTAGCCTGTTTCTAGCCTGTGTCTAGCCTGTTTCTAGCCTGTGTCTAGCCTGTGTCTAGCCTGTGTCTAGCCTGTGTCTAGCCTGTGTCTAGCCTGTGTCTAGCCTGTGTCTAGCCTGTCTCTAGAATGTGGCTAGCCTGTGTCTAGTCTGTGTCTAGCCTGTGTCTAGCCTGTGCCTAGCGTGTGCCTAGCCTGTGCCTAGGCTGTGCCTAGCCTGTGCCCAGCCAGTGTCTAGCCTGTGTCTAGCCTGTGCCTAGCCTGTGTCTAGCCTGTGCCTAGCCTGTGCCTATCCTGTGCCTAGCCTGTGCCTAGCCTGTACCTCGCCTGTGCCTAGCCTGTATCTAGCCTGTGTCTAGCCTGTGTCTAGCCTGTGTCTAGCCTGTGTTTAGCCTGTGCCTCGCCTGTGCCTAGCCTGTGTCTAGCTTGTGTCTAGCCTGTGTCTAGCCTGTGTCTAGCCTGTGTCTAGCCTGTGTCTAGCCTGTGTCTAGCCTGTGTCTAGCCTGTGTCTAGCCTGTGTCTAGCCTGTTTCTAGCCTGTGTGTAGCCTGTGTCTAGCCTGTGTCTAGCCTGTGTCTAGCCTGTGTCTAGCCTGTGTCTAGCCTGTGTCTAGCATGTGCCTAGCCTCTGCCTAGCCTGTGCCTAGCCTGTACCTAGCTAGTGCCTAGCCTGTACCTAGCCGGTGTCTAGCCTGTGCCTAGCCAGTGTCTAGCCTGTACCCAGCCAGTGTCTAGCCTGTGTCTAGCCTGTGCCTAGCCAGTGTCTAGCCTGTGCCTAGCCAGTGTCTAGCCTGTGCCTAGCCAGTGTCTAGCCTGTGCCTAGCCAGTGTCTAGCCTGTACCTAGCCAGTTTCTAGCCTATGTCTAGCCTGTGCTTAGCCAGTGTCTAGCCTGTGCCCAGCCAGTGCCCAGCCAGTGTCTAGCCTGTGCCCAGCCAGTGCCCAGCCAGTGTCTAGCCTGTGTCTAGCCTGTGCCTAGCCTGTGCCTAGCCTGTGCCTAGCCTGTGCCTAGCCTGTGCCTAGCCTGTGCCTAGCCTGTGCCTAGCCTGTGCCTAGCCTGTGCCTAGCCTGTGCCTAGCCTGTGCCTAGCCTGTGCCTCGCCTGTGCCTAGCCTGTGCCTCGCCTGTGCCAAGCCTGTGTCTAGCCTGTGTCTAGCCTGTGTCTAGCCTGTGTCTAGCCTGTGTCTAGCCTGTGTCTAGCCTGTGTCTAGCCTGTGTCTAGCCTGTGTCTAGCCTGTGTCTAGCCTGTGTCTAGCCTGTGTCTAGCCTGTGTCTAGCCTGTGCCTAGCCTGTGCCTAGCCTGTGCCTAGCCTGTGCCTAGCCTGTGCCTAGCCTGTGCCTAGCCTGTGCCTAGCCTGTGCCTAGCCTGTGCCTAGCCTGTGCCTAGCCTGTGCCTAGCCTGTGCCTAGCCTGCCCTAGCCTGTGCCTAGCCTGTGCCTAGCCTGTGCCTAGCCTGTGCCTAGCCTGTGCCTAGCCTGTGCCTAGCCTGTGCCTAGCCTGTGCCTAGCCTGTGTCTAGCCTGTGTCTAGCCTGTGTCTAGCCTGTGTCTAGCCTGTGTCTAGCCTGTGTCTAGCCTGTGTCTAGCCTGCCTCTAGCCTGTGTGCTAGCCTGTGTCTAGCCTGTGTCTAGCCTGTGTCCTAGCCTGTGCCTAGCCTGTGCCTAGCCTGTGCCTAGCCTGTGCCTAGCCTGTGCCTAGCCTGTGCCTAGCCTGTGCCTAGCCTGTGCCTAGCCTGTGCCTAGCCTGTGCCTAGCCTGTGCCTAGCCTGTGCCTAGCCTGTGCCTAGCCTGTGCCTAGCCTGTGCCTAGCCTGTGCCTAGCCTGTGCCTAGCCTGTGCCTAGCCTGTGCCTAGCCTGTGCCTAGCCTGTGCCTAGCCTGTGCCTAGCCTGTGCCTAGCCTGTGCCTAGCCTGTGCCTAGCCTGTGCCTAGCCTGTGCCTAGCCTGTGCCTAGCCAGTGTCTAGCCTGTGCCTAGCCTGTGCCTAGCCTGTGCCTAGCCTGTGCCTAGCCTGTGCCTAGCCTGTGCCTAGCCTGTGCCTAGCCTGTTCTAGCCTGTGTCTAGCATGTGCCTAGCCTCTGCCTAGCCTGTGCCTAGCCTGTGCCTAGCCTGTACCTAGCTAGTGCCTAGCCTGTACCTAGCCGGTGTCTAGCCTGTGCCTAGCCAGTGTCTAGCCTGTACCCAGCCAGTGTCTAGCCTGTGTCTAGCCTGTGCCTAGCCAGTGTCTAGCCTGTGCCTAGCCAGTGTCTAGCCTGTGCCTAGCCAGTGTCTAGCCTGTGCCTAGCCAGTTTCTAGCCTATGTCTAGCCTGTGCTTAGCCAGTGTCTAGCCTGTGCCCAGCCAGTGCCCAGCCAGTGCCTAGCCTGTGCCCAGCCAGTGCCCAGCCAGTGTCTAGCCTGTGTCTAGCCTGTGTCTAGCCTGTGTCTAGCCTGTGTCTAGCCTGTGTCTAGCCTGTGTCTAGCCTGTGTCTAGCCTGTGTCTAGCCTGTGTCTAGCCTGTGTCTAGCCTGTGTCTAGCCTGTGTCTAGCCTGTGCCTAGCCTGTGCCTAGCCTGTGCCTAGCCTGTGCCTAGCCTGTGCCTAGCCTGTGCCTAGCCTGTGCCTAGCCTGTGTCTAGCCTGTGCCTAGCCTGTGCCTAGCCTGTGCCTAGCCTGTGCCTAGCCTGTGCCTCGCCTGTGCCTAGCCTGTAGCCTGTGTCTAGCCTGTGTCTAGCCTGTGTCTAGCCTGTGTTTAGCCTGTGCCTAGCCTGTGCCTAGCCTGTGGCTAGCCTGTGTCTAGCCTGTGTCTAGCCTGTGTCTAGCCTGTGTCTAGCCTGTGCCTAGCCTGTGTCTAGCCTGTGTCTAGCCTGTGTCTAGCCTGTGCCTAGCCTGTGTCTAGCCTGTGTCTAGCCTGTGTCTAGCCTGTGTCTAGCCTGTGCCTAGCCTGTGCCTAGCCTGTGCCTAGCCTGTGCCTAGCCTGTGCCTAGCCTGTGCCTAGCCTGTGCCTAGCCTGTGCCTAGCCTGTGCCTAGCCGGTGTCTAGCCTGTGCCTAGCCAGTGTCTAGCCTGTGCCTAGCCTGTGTCTAGCCTGTGTCTAGCCTGTGCCTAGCCTGTGCCTAGCCTGTGCCTAGCCTGTGTCTAGCCTGTGCCTAGCCAGTGTCTAGCCTGTGCCTAGCCTGTGTCTAGCCTGTGCCTAGCCAGTTTCTAGCCTATGTCTAGCCTGTGCCTTAGCCTGTGTCTAGCCTGTGCCCAGCCAGTGCCTAGCCTGTGTCTAGCCTATGCCCAGCCTGTGCCTAGCCTGTGTCTAGCCTGTGTCTAGCCTGTGCCTAGCCTGTGCCTAGCCTGTGCCTAGCCTGTGCCTAGCCTGTGCCTAGCCTGTGCCTAGCCTGTGCCTAGCCTGTGCCTAGCCTGTGCCTAGCCTGTGCCTAGCCTGTGCCTAGCCTGTGTCTAGCCTGTGCCTAGCCTGTGCCTAGCCTGTGTCTAGCCTGTGTCTAGCCTTGCCTGTCTAGCCTGTGTCTAGCCTGTGTCTAGCCTGTGTCTAGCCTGTGTCTAGCCTGTGTCTAGCCTGTGTCTAGCCTGTGTCTAGCCTGTGTCTAGCCTGTGCCTAGCCTGTGTCTAGCCTGTGCCTAGCCTGTGCCTAGCCTGTGCCTAGCCTGTGCCTAGCCTGTGCCTAGCCTGTGTCTAGCCTGTGCCTAGCCTGTGCCTAGCCAGTGTCTAGCCTGTGCCTAGCCTGTGCCTAGCCTGTGCCTAGCCTGTGCCTAGCCTGTGCCTAGCCCAGTGCCTAGCCTGTGTCTAGCCTGTGTCTAGCCTGTGTCTAGCCTGTGTCTAGCCTGTGTCTAGCCTGTGTCTAGCCTGTGTCTAGCCTGTGTCTAGCCTGTGTCTAGCCTGTGTCTAGCCTGTGTCTAGCCTGTGTCTAGCCTGTGCCCTAGCCTGTGCCTAGCCTGTGCCTAGCCTGTGCCTAGCCTGTGCCTAGCCTGTGCCTAGCCTGTGCCTAGCCTGTGCCTAGCCTGTGCCTAGCCTGTGTCTAGCCTGTGCCTAGCCTGTGCCTAGCCTGTGCCTAGCCTGTGTCTAGCCTGTGTCTAGCCTGTGTCTAGCCTGTGCCTAGCCTGTGCCTAGCCTGTGCCCTAGCCTGTGCCCTAGCCTGTGCCTTAGCCTGTGCCTAGCCTGCCCAGCCTAGCCTATGCCTTAGCCTAGCCCTGTGCCTAGCCTGTGCCTAGCCCTGTGCCTAGCCTGGCCTGAGCCTGTGTCTAGCCTGTGCCTAGCCTGTGCCTAGCCTGTGCCTAGCCTGTGCCTAGCCTGTGCCTAGCCTGTGCCTAGCCTGTGTCTAGCCTGTGTCTAGCCTGTGCTGCCTAGCCTGTGCCTAGCCTGTGCCTAGCCTGTGCCTAGCCTGTGCCTAGCCTGTGCCTAGCCTGTGCCTAGCCTGTGCCTAGCCTGTGCCTAGCCTGTGCCTAGCCTGTGCCTAGCCAGTGTCTAGCCTGTGTCTAGCCTGTGCCTAGCCTGTGTCTAGCCTGTGCCTAGCCTGTGTCTAGCCTGTGCCTAGCCAGTGTCTAGCCTGTGCCTAGCCTGTGTCTAGCCTGTGCCTAGCCTGTGCCTAGCCTGTGTCTAGCCTGTGTCTAGCCTGTGCCTAGCCTGTGCCTAGCCTGTGTCTAGCCTGTGCCTAGCCTGTGTCTAGCCTGTGTCTAGCCTGTGCCTAGCCTGTGCCTAGCCTGTGCCTAGCCTGTGCCTAGCCTGTGCCTAGCCTGTGCCTAGCCTGTGCCTAGCCTGTGCCTAGCCTGTGCCTAGCCTGTGCCTAGCCTGTGCCTAGCCTGTGCCTAGCCTGTGCCTAGCCTGTGCCTAGCCTGTGCCTAGCCTGTGCCTAGCCTGTGCCTTGCCTGTGCCTAGCCTGTGCCTAGCCTGTGCCTAGCCAGTGTTTAGCCTGTGTCTAGCCTGTGCCTAGCCTGTGTCTAGCCTGTGCCTAGCCTGTGTCTAGCCTGTGCCTAGCCTGTGTCCCAGCCTGTGCCTAGCCTGTGTCTAGCATGTGCCTGTGCCCTAGCCTGTGCCTAGCCCAGTGCCTAGCCTGTGCCTAGCCTGTGCCTAGCCTGTGCCTAGCCTGTGCCTTGCCTGTGCCTGGCCCATGTGCCTAGCCTGTGTCCTAGCCTGTGCTGTGTCTAGCCTGTGCCAGCCTAGCCTGTGCCTAGCCTGTGCCTAGCCTGTGCCTAGCCTGTGCCTAGCCTGTGCCCAGACTGGCCTGTGCCTAGCCTGTGCCTAGCCTGTGTTCAGCCTAGCTCTAGCCTGTGCCTAGCCTGTGCCTAGCCTTGGCCTAGCCTGTGTTCAGCCTGTGCCTAGCCTGTGTCTAGCCTGTCCAGCCTAGCCTGTGCCCTGTGTCTGCCTAGCCTGTGCCTAGCCTGTGCCTAGCCTGTGCCTAGCCTCCAGCCTGTGCCTAGCCTAGCCTGTGTCTAGCCTGTGCCTAGCCTGTGCTAGCCTGTGCCTAGCCTGTGCCTGGCCTGTGCCTAGCCTGTGCCTAGCCTGTGCCTAGCCTGTGTCTGGCCTGTGCCTAGCCTGTGCCTAGCCCAGTGTCTAGCCTGTGCCTAGCCTGTGCCTAGCCTGTGCCTAGCCTGTGCCTAGCCTGTGCCTAGCCTGTGCCTAGCCTGTGCCTAGCCCAGCCTAGCCAGTGTCTAGCCTGTGCCTGCCTAGCCTGTGCCTAGCCTGTGCCTAGCCTGTGCCTAGCCTGTGTCTCTGCCTGCCTGTTCTAGCCTGTGCCTAGCCTGTGCCTAGCCCAGTGCCTAGCCTGTGCCTAGCCTGTGCCTAGCCTGTGCCTAGCCTGTGTCCTGGCCTGTGCCTTGCCTGTGACTGGCATGTGCATAGCCTGTGCTCTAGCCAGTGTCTAGCCTGTGCTAGCCCAGTGCCTAGCCTGTGCCTAGCCTGTGCCTAGCCTGTGCCTAGCCTGTGTGTACCTTAGCCTGTGCCTTGCCTGTGCCTGGCCTGTGCCTAGCCTGTGCCTAGCCTGTGTCTAGCCAGTGCCTAGCCTGTGCCTTGCCTGAGACAGGCATGTGCATAGCCTGTGCCTAGCCAGTGTCTAGCCTGTGCCTAGCCTGTGCCTAGCCTGTGTCTAGCCAGTGCCTAGCCTGTGCCCAGCCAGTGTCTAGCCTTTGTCTAGCCTGTGCCTAGCCTGTGTCTAGCCTGTGCCTAGCCTGTGTCTAGCCCGCCTAGCTGGTCTAGCCTGTGTCTAGCCCGGTGTCTAGCCTGTGCCTAGCCTGTGCCTTGCCTGTGACTGGCATGTGCATAGCCTGTGCCTAGCCAGTGTCTAGCCTGTGTCTAGCCTGTGCCTTGCCTGAGACAGGCTGTGCTAAGCGTGTGCCTTGCCAGCCTGCCAGTGCCTAGCCTGTGCCTAGCCAGTGTCTAGCCTTTGTCTAGCCTGTGCATAGCCTGTGCCTAGCCTGTGCCTAGCCTGTGCCTAGCCTGTGCCCTAGCCTGTGCCTAGCCTGTGTCTAGCCTGTGCCTAGCCTGTGACTGGCCTGTGCCTAGCCAGTGTCTAGCCTGTGTCTAGCCTGTGCCTTGCCTGTGACTGGCATGTGCCTAGCCTGTGCCTAGCCTGTGTCTAGCCTGTCACAGCCTGTGCTAGCCTGTCCTAGCCTGAGACTAGCATGTGCCTAGCCTGTGCCTAGCCTGTACCTAGCCATTGCCTAGCCTGTGCCTAGCCTGTGTTTAGCCTGTGCCTGACCTGTGTCTAGCCTGTGTCTAGCCTGTGTCCAGCCTGTGTCTAGCCTGTGTCTAGCCTGTGTCTAGCCTGTGTCTAGCCTTTGTCTAGCCTTGTCTAGCCTGTGTCTAGCCTGTGCATAGCCTGTGTCTAGCCTGTGTCTAGCCTGTGCCTAGCCCAGTGTGCCTAGCCTGTGCCTAGCCTGTGTCTAGCCCAGCCTGTGCCTAGCCTGTGCCTGGCCTGTGCATAGCCTGTGCCTAGCCTGTCTAGCCTGTGTCTAGCCTGTGCCTAGCCTGTGCCTAGCCTGTGCCTAGCCTGTGCCTAGCCTGTGCCTAGCCTGTGCCTAGCCTGTGCCTAGCCTGTGCCTAGCCTGTGTCTAGCCTGTGCCTAGCCTGTGTCTAGCCTGTGCCTAGCCTGTGCCTAGCCTGTGTCTAGCCTGTGCCTAGCCTGCCTAGCCTGTGCCTAGCCTGTGCCTAGCCTGTGCCTTGCCTGTGCCTGGCCTGTGCCTAGCCTGTGCCTAGCCAGTGTCTAGCCTGTGCCTAGCCTGTGCCTAGCCTGTGCCTAGCCTGTGTCTAGCCTGTGTCTAGCCTGTGCCTAGCCTGTGCCTAGCCTGTGCCTAGCCTGTGCCTAGCCTGTGCCTAGCCTGTGCCTAGCCTGTGCCTAGCCTGTGTCTAGCCCTGTGCCTAGCCTGTGCCTAGCCTGTGCCTAGCCTGTGCCTAGCCTGCTAGCCTGTGCCTAGCCTGTGTCTAGCCTGTGTCTAGCCTGTGCCTAGCCTGTGCCTAGCCTGTGCCTAGCCTGTGCCTAGCCTGTGCCTAGCCTGTGTCTAGCCTGTGCCTAGCCTGTGCCTAGCCTGTGCCTAGCCTGTGCCTAGCCTGTGCCTAGCCTGTCTAGCCTGTGCCTAGCCTAGCCTGCCTGTGCCTAGCCTGTGTCTAGCCTGTGCCTAGCCTGTGTCTAGCCTGTGCCTAGCCTGTGCCTAGCCTGTGCCTAGCCTGTGCTCAGCCTGTGCCTAGCCTGTGCCTAGCCTGTGCCTAGCCTGTGCCTAGCCTGTGCCTAGCCTGTGCCTAGCCTGTGCCTAGCCTGTGTCTAGCCTGTGCCTAGCCTGTGTCTAGCCTGTGCCTAGCCTGTGCCTAGCCTGTGTCTAGCCTGTGTCTAGCCTGTGCCTAGCCTGTGTCTAGCCTGTGCCTAGCCTGTGCCTAGCCAGCCTGTGCTAGCCCGTGTCTAGCCTGTGTCTAGCCTGTGCCTAGCCTGTGCCTAGCCTGTGTCTAGCCTGTGCCTAGCCTGTGTGCCTAGCCTGTGCTAGCCTGTGTCTAGCCTGTGCCTAGCCTGTGTCTAGCCTGTGTCTAGCCTGTGCCTAGCCTGTGCCTAGCCTGTGTCTAGCCTGTGCCTAGCCTGTGTCTAGCCTGTGTCTAGCCTGTGCCTAGCCATTGTCTAGCCTGTGCCCAGCCAGTTTCTAGCCTGTGTCTAGCCTGTGCCTAGCCTGTGTAGCCTGTGCCTAGCCTGTGCCTAGCCGGTGCCTAGCCTGCGCCTAGCCTGTGCCTAGCCTGTACCTAGCCAGTGCCTAGCCTGTGCTAGCCTGTGCCTAGCCTGTGCCTAGCCTGTGTCTAGCCTGTGTCTAGCCTGTGTCTAGCCTGTGTCTAGCCTGTGCCTAGCCTGGCCTAGCCTGTGCCTAGCCTGTGTCTAGCCTGTGTCTAGCCTGTGTCCTAGCCTGTGCCTAGCCTGTGCCTAGCCTGTGCCTAGCCTGTGTCTAGCCTGTGCCTAGCCTGTGTCTAGCCTGTGTCTAGCCTGTGTCTAGCCTGTGTCTAGCCTGTGTCTAGCCTGTGTCTAGCCTGTGCCTCAGCCTGTGTCTAGCCTGTGTCTAGCCTGTGCCTAGCCTGTGCCTGTCAGCCTGTGCCTAGCCCTATGCCTAGCCTGTGCCTAGCCTGTGCCTAGCCTGTGCCAGCCTGTGTCTAGCCTGTGCCTAGCCTGTGTCTAGCCTGTGCCCAGCCTGTGCCTGCTCTAGCCTGTGCCTAGCCTGCCTGTGCCTAGCCTGTGTCTAGCCTGTGTCTAGCCTGTGCCTAGCCTGTGCCTAGCCTGTGCCTAGCCTGTGCCTAGCCTGTGCCTAGCCCGTGTCTAGCCTGTGCCTAGCCTGTGCCTAGCCTATGTCTAGCCTGTGCCTAGCCTGTGTCTAGCCTGTGCCTAGCCTGTGTCTAGCCTGTGCCTAGCCTGTGTCTAGCCTGTGCCTAGCCTGTGCCTAGCCTGTGCCTAGCCTGTGCCTAGCCTGTGCCTAGCCTGTGTCTAGCCTGTGCATAGCCTGTGCCTAGCCTGTGCCTAGCCTGTGCCTAGCCTGTGCCTAGCCTGTGTCTAGCCTGTGCCTAGCCTGTGCCTAGCCTGTGCCTAGCCTGTGCCTAGCCTGTGCCTAGCCTGTGTCTAGCCTGTGCCTAGCCTGTGTCTAGCCTGTGCCTAGCCTAGCCCAGCCTCTAGCCTGTGTCTAGCCTGTGCCTAGCCTGTGTCTAGCCTGTGTCTAGCCTGTGCCTAGCCTGTGCCTAGCCTGTGTCTAGCCTGTGCCTAGCCTGTGTCTAGCCTGTGTCTAGCCTGTGCCTAGCCTGTGCCTAGCCTGTGTCCCTGTTTAGCCTGGCCTAGCCTGTGTCTAGCCTGTGTCTAGCCTGTGCCTAGCCAGTGTCTAGGCCTGTGCCTAGCCTGTGTCTAGCCTGTGCCTAGCCTGTGCTAGCCTGTGCCTAGCCTGTGCCTAGCCTGTGTCTAGCCTGTGCTAGCCTGTGCCTGCCTCTGCCTGTGTCTAGCCTGTGCCTAGCCTGTGCCTAGCCCGTGCCTAGCCTGTGTCTAGCCTGTGTCTAGCCATGTGCCTAGCCTGTGCCTAGCCTGTGCCTAGCCTGTGTTCTAGCCTGTGCCTAGCCTGTGCCTAGCCTGTGCCTAGCCTGTGTCTAGCCTGTGCCTAGCCTGTGTCTAGCCTGTGTCTAGCCTGTGCCTAGCCTGTGTGCCTAGCCTGTGTCTAGCCAGTGTCTAGCCTGTGTCTAGCCTGTGCCTAGCCTGTGCCTAGCCGTGTCTAGCCTGTGCCTAGCCTGTGCCTAGCCTGTGTCTAGCCTGTGCCTAGCCTGTGCCTAGCCTGTGTCTAGCCTGTGCCTAGCCTGTGCCTAGCCTGTGCCTAGCCTGTGCCTAGCCTGTGTCTAGCCTGTGCCTAGCCTGTGCCTAGCCTGTGCCTAGCCTGTGCCTAGCCTGTGTCTAGCCTGTGTCTAGCCTGTGTCTAGCCTGTGCCTAGCCTGTGTCTAGCCTGTGCCTAGCCTGTGCCTAGCCTGTGTCTAGCCTGTGCCTAGCCTGTGCCTAGCCTGTGCCTAGCCTGTGCCTAGCCTGTGTCTAGCCTGTGCCTAGCCTGTGCCTAGCCTAGCCTAGCCTGTGCCTAGCCTGTGCCTAGCCTGTGCCTAGCCTGTGCCTAGCCTGTGCCTAGCCTGTGTCTAGCCTGCCTGTGCCAGCCTGTGCCTAGCCTGTGCCTAGCCTGTGTTTAGCCTGTGCCTAGCCTGTGTCTAGCCTGTGTCTAGCCTGTGCCTAGCCTGTGCCTAGCCTGTGCCTAGCCTGTGCCTAGCCTGTGTCTAGCCTGTGCCTAGCCTGTGCCTAGCCCAGTGTCCAGCCTGTGCCTAGCCTGTGTCTAGCCTGTGCCTAGCCTGTGCCTGCTGCCTAGCCTGTGCCTAGCCTGTGCCTAGCCTGTGTCTAGCCTGTGTCTAGCCTGTGCCTAGCCTGTGACTAGCCTGTGCCTAGCCTGTGCCTAGCCTGTGCCTAGCCTGTGTCTAGCCTGTGCCTAGCCAGTGTCTAGCCTGTGCTAGCCTGTGTCTAGCCTGTGTCTAGCCTGTGCCTAGCCTGTGTCTAGCCTGTGCCTTGCCTGTGTCTAGCCTGTGTACCTAGCCTGCCTAGCCAGTGTCTAGCCTGTGTCTAGCCTGTGCCTAGCCTGTGCCTAGCCTGTGCCTAGCCTGTGTCTAGCCTGTGTCTAGCCATGTGCCTAGCCTGTTGCCTAGCAGCCTGTGTCTAGCCTGTGCCTAGCCTGTGTCTAGCCTGTGCCTAGCCTGTGACTAGCCTGTGCCTAGCCTGTGTCTAGCCTGTGCCTAGCCTGTGTCTAGCCTGTGCCTAGCCTGTGCCTAGCCTGTGCTCTAGCCAGTGTCTAGCCTGTGCCTGTAGCCTGTGCCTAGCCTGTGCCTAGCCTGTGCCTAGCCTGTGTCTAGCCTGTGTCTAGCCTGTGCCTAGCCTGTGCCTAGCCTGTGCCTAGCCTGTGTCTAGCCTGTGCCTAGCCTGTGCCTAGCCCGTGTGTCTAGCCTGTGTCTAGCCTGTGCCTAGCCTGTGCCTAGCCTGTGCCTAGCCTGTGCCTAGCCTGTCTAGCCTGTGCCTAGCCTGTGTCTAGCCTGTGTCTAGCCTGTGCCTAGCCTGTGCCTAGCCTGTGCCTAGCCTGTGTCTAGCCTGTGTCTAGCCTGTGCCTAGCCTGTGTCTAGCCTGTGTCTAGCCTGTGCCTAGCCTGTGACTAGCCTGTGCCTAGCCTGTGCCTAGCCTGTGCCTAGCCTGTGCCTAGCCTGTGCCTAGCCTGTCTCTAGCCTGTGTCTAGCCTGTGTCTAGCCTGTGTCTAGCCTGTGTCTAGCCTGTGTCTAGCCTGTGCCTAGCCTGTGCCTAGCCTGTGTCTAGCCTGTGTCTAGCCTGTGCCTAGCCTGTGCATAGCCCGTGCCTAGCCTGTGTCTAGCCTGTGTCTAGCCTGTGCCTAGCCTGTGCCTAGCCTGTGCCTAGCCTGTGCCTAGCCTGTGCCTAGCCTGTGCCTAGCCTAGCCTGTGCCTAGCCCGTGCCTAGCCTGTGCCTAGCCTGTGCCTAGCCTGTGCCTAGCCTGTGCCTAGCCTGTGTCTAGCCTGTGTCTAGCCTGTGCCTAGCCTGTGTCTAGCCTGTGTCTAGCCTGTGCTTAGCCAGTGTCTAGCCTGTGTCTAGCCTGTGTCTAGCCTGTGTCTAGCCTGTGTCTAGCCTGTGTCTAGCCTGTGTCTAGCCTGTGTCTAGCCTGTGCCTAGCCTGTGTCTAGCCTGTGTCTAGCCTGTGCCTAGCCTGTGCCTAGCCTGTGCCTAGCCCGTGCCTAGCCTGTGCCTAGCCTGTGTCTAGCCTGTGTCTAGCCTGTGTCTAGCCTGTGTCTAGCCTGTGTCTAGCCTGTGTCTAGCCTGTGTCTAGCCTGTGTCTAGCCTGTGTCTAGCCTGTGTCTAGCCTGTGTCTAGCCTGTGTCTAGCCTGTGTCTAGCCTGTGTCTATCCTGTGTCTAGCCTGTGTCTAGCCTGTTCTAGCCTGTGTACCCAGCCTGTGTCTAGCCCGTGTCTAGCCTGTGTCTAGCCTGTGTCTAGCCCTGTGCCTTGCCTGTGCCTAGCCTGTGTCTTAGCCTGTGTCTAGCCTGTGTCTAGCCCTGGCTGTGCCTAGCCTGTGACAAGCCTGTGTGCTAGCCTGTGTCTCTAGCCCGTGCCTAGCCTGTGCCTAGCCTGTGCCTGCCTGTGTCTGCTAGTCTGGCCTAGCCTGTGTCTAGCCTGTGCCTAGCCAGTGTCTAGCCCTGTGCCTAGCCCAGTCCTAGCCTGTGCAAGCTTGTGTGCTCAGCCTGTTCCCGGCCAGTGACTAGCCTGTGCCTAGCCTGTGTCTAGCCTGTGTCTAGCCTGTGCCAGCCTTTGCCTAGGCCTGTGTCTAGCTGTTTCTCAGTCTGTGCCCAGCCTAGGCCTAGCTTGTGTCTAGCCTGTGCCTAGCCTGTGTCTAGCCTGTGTCTAGCCTGTGTCTAGCCTGTGTCTAGCCTGTGTCTCAGCCTGTGCCTAGCCCAGTGTCTAGCCTTGTTTAGCCTGTGTTTAGCCTGTGTCTAGCCTGTGTCTAGCCTGTGTCCTAGCCTGTGTCTAGTTTGTGCCTTAGCCAGTGCCTAGCCTGTGTCTAGCCCTGTGCCTAGCCTGTGCTCAGATAGCCTGTGTCTAGCCTGTGCCTAGCCTGCCTAGTGTCTAGCCTCAGTTCAGCCTGTGCCTGGCCTGTGTCTAGCCTGTGCCTAGCCAGTGTCTAGCCTGTGTCTAGCCTGCCCAGCCTGTGCCTACTAGCCTGAGTCTAGCCTGTATCTAGCCTGTGCCTAGCCAGTGTCCAGCCTAGTGTCTGGCCTGTGCCTAGCCTGTGCCTAGCCTGTGCTCTAGCCAGTGTCCAGCCTGTGACTTAGCCTGTGTCCTAGCCTGGCCTAGGCTCCGGTGTCTAGTCTGTGTCTAGCCTGTGCCCAACCTGTGTCCTGAGCCAGTGCCTGTCTAGCCTGCTGTCTAGCCTGTGTCTAGCCTGTGTCTAGCCTGTGTTCTAGCCTGTGTGCCCTGTGCCTGTGCCTAGCCTGTGCCTAGCCTGTGCCTAGCCTGTGCCTAGCCAGTGTCTAGCCTGGTGCCTAGCCAGTTTTTAGCCTGTGTCTAGCCTGTGCTTAGCCTGTGTCTAGCCTGTGCCTAGCCAGTGTCTAGCCTGTGTCTAGCCAGTCCCCAGCCTGTGTCCAGCCGGTGTTTAGCTAGCCTGTCTTAGCCTGGCCTAGCCTGGGCCTAGCCTGTGCTTAGCCTGTGCCTGGCCTGTGCCTGGCCTGTGATTAGCTTGTGCGCCTAGCCTGTGCCTAGCCTGTGCCTAGCCTGTGCCTATCCTGTGCCTAGCCTGTGCCCTGCCTGAGTCTAGCATCAGGCTAGCCCGTGCCTACCCTGTGTCTAGCCTGCGCCTAGTCCCATAGCCTAGCCTGTGCATAGCCCTTTTGTTTAGCCACGGAGGTTCTAGCCCTTTTCTAGCTTCATGTGTCTTGCCTGAGACTGTGACTGTGTCTAGCGTGTGTCAAGCCCGTGTCTAGCTCCTGTGTCTAGCCTGTGTTCAGCCTGTGCCTAGCCAGTGCCTAGCTCCCGTGTCTAGCCTGTGCTCAGCCTGTGTTCAGCCCGTGCCTAGCCTGTATATAGCTCTTTTTCTAGCCTGTGTCTAGCCTAGTGTCTAGCCTAAGGAATCTAGCTGAGGTGTTCCTAGCTTTGTGCCTAGCCTATGCCTGGCCTATGCCTAAGCTTGTGCCTATGTTCAATAGCCTGTGCCTAGCTCTAGTGCCTAGGCCAGTGTCTAGCCTGTGTCTAGCCTGTGCCCAGCCTGTCAGTGCCTATTCTGTGCCTAGCCAGTGTTCAGCCCTCTGTTCAGCCTGTGCCTAGCCTGTGTCTAGCCTAGGTCTAGCCTGTGTCTAGCTCCTGTGTCTAGCCTGTGTGTAGCCTGTGTTCCTGCCTGTGCTTAGCTTGTGTCCTAGCCTGTGCCTAGCCTGTGCCTAGCTTTTGCCTAGCCTGTGTCTAGCCTGCCTAGCCTATAGCCTAGCCTGTCTAGCCTGTGTCTAGCCTGTGCCCAGCCTTTTCTAGCCTGTGTCTAGCCTGTGTCTAGCCTGTGTCTAGCCCTGTTTCTAGCCTGTGTCTAGCCTGTGTTTAGCCTGTGTCTAGTCTGAGCCTAGCCTGTGTCTAGCCTGTGTCTAGCCTGTGCCTAGCCCTGTGTCTAGCCTGTGTCTAGCCTGTGTCTAGCCTGTGTCTAGCCTGTGCCTAGCCATGTGTCTAGCCTGTGTCTAGCCTGTGCCTAGCCTGTGCCTAGCCTGTGCTTCAGCCAGGGTCTAGCCTGTGCCTAGCCAGTGCTCAGCCTGTGTCTAGCCCGTGCCTAGCCTGTGTCTAGCCTGTGTCTAGCCTGTGTCTAGCCTGTGCCTAGCCTGTGTCTAGCCTGTGCCTAGCCTGTGTCTAGCCTGTGTCTAGCCTGTGCCTAGCCTGTGTCTAGCCCGTGCCTAGCCTAGCCTGTGCCCTAGCCTGTGTCTAGCCTGTGTCTAGCCTGTGTCTAGCCTGTGTCTAGCCTGTGTCTAGCCTGTGTCTAGCCTGTGTCTAGCCTGTGCCTAGCCTGTGCCTAGCCTGTGCCTAGCCTGTGCCTAGCCTGTGCCTAGCCTGTGCCTAGCCTGTGCCTAGCCTGTGCCTAGCCTGTGCCTAGCCTGTGCCTAGCCTGTGCCTAGCCTGCCTGCCTAGCCTGTGCCTAGCCTGTGCCTAGCCTGTGCCTAGCCTGTGTCTAGCCTGTGTCTAGCCTGTGCCTAGCCTGTGCCTAGCCTGTGCCTAGCCTGTGCCTAGCCTGTGCCTAGCCTGTGCCTAGCCTGTGTCTAGCCTGTGTCTAGCCTGTGCCTAGCCTGTGCCCTGCGTCTAGCCTGTGTCTAGCCTGTGCCTAGCCTGTGCCTAGCCTGTGCCTAGCCTGTGCCTAGCCTGTGTCTAGCCTGTGCCTAGCCTGTGTCTAGCCTAGCCTGTGCCTAGCCTGTGCCTAGCCTGTGCCTAGCCTGTGCCTAGCCTGTGTCCTAGCCTGTGCCTAGCCTGTGCCTAGCCTGTGCCTAGCCTGTGTCTAGCCTGTGCCTAGCCTGTGTCTAGCCTGTGCCTAGCCTGTGCCTAGCCTGTGTGCCTAGCCTGTGCCTAGCCTGTGCCTAGCCTGTGCCTAGCCTGTGCCTAGCCTGTGCCTAGCCTGTGTCTAGCCTGTGTCTAGCCTGTGTCCTAGCCTGTGTCTAGCCTAGCCTGTGCCTAGCCTGTGCCTAGCCTGTGCCTAGCCTGTGCCTAGCCTGTGCCTAGCCTGTGCCTAGCCTGTGCCTAGCCTGTGCCTAGCCTGTGCCTAGCCTGTGTCTAGCCAGTGTCTAGCCTGTGCCCAGCCTGTGCCTAGCCTGTGTCTAGCCTGTCTAGCCTGTGCCTAGCCTGTGCCTAGCCTGTGCCTAGCCTGCCTGTGTCTAGCCTGTGCCTAGCCTGTGTCTAGCCTGTGCCTAGCCTGTGCCTAGCCTGTGCCTAGCCTGTGCCTAGCCTGTGCCTAGCCTGTGTCTAGCCTGTGCCTAGCCTGTGCCTAGCCTGTGCCTAGCCTGTGCCTAGCCCGTGTTCTAGCCTGTGTCTAGCCTGTGCCTAGCCTGTGCCTAGCCTGTGTCTAGCCTGTGTCTAGCCTGTGCCTAGCCTGTGTCTAGCCTGTGCCTAGCCTGTGTCTAGCCTGTGTCTAGCCTGTGTCTAGCCTGTGTCTAGCCTGTGTCTAGCCTAGCCTGTGTGTCTAGCCTGTGCCTAGCCTGTGCCTAGCCTGTGTCTAGCCTGTGCCTAGCCTGTGCCTAGCCTGTGCCTAGCCTGTGCCTAGCCTGTGCCTAGCCTGTGTCTAGCCTGTGTCCTAGCCTGTGCCTAGCCTGTGCCTAGCCAGTGTCTAGCCTGTGCCTAGCCTGCCAGTGCCTAGCCTGTGCCTAGCCTGTGTCTAGCCTGTGTCTAGCCTGTGCCTAGCCTGTGTCTAGCCTGTGTCTAGCCTGTGTCTAGCCTGTGTCTAGCCTGTGTCTAGCCTGTGCCTAGCCTGTGCCTAGCCTGTGCCTAGCCTGCCTGTGCCTAGCCTGTGCCTAGCCTGTGCCTAGCCTGTGTCCTAGCCTGTGCCTAGCCTGTGTCTAGCCTGTGTCTAGCCTGTGCCTAGCCTGTGTCTAGCCTGTGTCTAGCCTGTGTCTAGCCTGTGCCTAGCCTGCCTAGCCTGTGCCTAGCCTGTGCCTAGCCAGTGTCTAGCCTGTGTCTAGCCTGTGCCTAGCCTGTGTCTAGCCTGTGTGTCTAGCCTGTGCCTAGCCTGTGTCTAGCCTGTGCCTAGCCTAGCCTGTGTCTAGCCTGTGTCTAGCCTGTGCCTAGCCTGTGTCTAGCCTGTGTCTAGCCTGTGTCTAGCCTGTGTCTAGCCTGTGCCTAGCCTGTGTCTAGCCTGTGTCTAGCCTGTGTCTAGCCTGTGTCTAGCCTGTGTCTAGCCTGTGTCTAGCCTGTGCCTAGCCTGTGTCTAGCCTGTGTCTAGCCTGTCTAGCCTGTGTCTAGCCTGTGTCTAGCCTGTGCCTAGCCTGTGTCTAGCCTGTGTCTAGCCTGTGTCTAGCCTGTGTCCTAGCCTGTGTCTAGCCTGTGTCTAGCCTGTGCCTAGCCTGTGCCTAGCCTGTGTCTAGCCTGTGTCTAGCCTGTGTCTAGCCTGTGCCTAGCCTGTGTCTAGCCTGTGCCTAGCCTGTGCCTAGCCTGTGCCTAGCCTGTGCCTAGCCTGTGTCTAGCCTGTGCCTAGCCTGTGTCTGCCTAGCCTGTGTCTAGCCTGTGCCTAGCCTGTGCCTAGCCTGTGCCTAGCCAGTGTCTAGCCTGTGCCTAGCCTGTGCCTAGCCTGTGTCTAGCCTGTGCCTAGCCTGTGCCTGCCCAGCCTGCCTGTGCCTAGCCTGTGCCTAGCCTGTGTCTAGCCTGTGCCTAGCCTGTGCCTAGCCTGTGCCTAGCCTGTGTCTAGCCTGTGCCTAGCCTGTGTCTAGCCTGTGCCTAGCCTGTGCCTAGCCTGTGCCTAGCCTGTGCCTAGCCTGTGTCTAGCCTGTGCCTAGCCTGTGCCTAGCCTGTGCCTAGCCTGTGCCTAGCCTGTGCCTAGCCTGTGCCTAGCCTGTGTCTAGCCTGTGCCTAGCCTGTGCCTAGCCTGTGCCTAGCCTGTGTCCTAGCCTGTGTCTAGCCTGTGCCTAGCCTGTGCCTAGCCTGTGTCTAGCCTGTGTCTAGCCTGTGTCTAGCCTGTGTCTAGCCTGTGTCTAGCCTGTGTCTAGCCTGTGTCTAGCCTGTGTCTAGCCTGTGTCTAGCCTGTGTCTAGCCTGTGCCTGTGCCTAGCCTGTGCCTAGCCTAGCCTAGCCTAGCCTGTGTCAGCCTGTGCCTAGCCTGTGTCTAGCCTGTGCCTAGCCTGCCTGTCTAGCCTGTGTCTAGCCTGTGCCTAGCCTGTGTCTAGCCAGTGTCTAGCCTGTGTCTAGCCTGTGTCTAGCCTGTGTCTAGCCTGTGTCTAGCCTGTGTCTAGCCTGTGTCTAGCCTGTGTCTAGCCTGTGTCTAGCCTGTGTCTAGCCTGTGTCTAGCCTGTGTCTAGCCTGTGCCTAGCCTGTGCCTAGCCTGTGCCTAGCCTGTGCCTAGCCTGTGTCTAGCCTGCCTGCCTCTAGCCTGTGTCTAGCCTGTGTCTAGCCTGTGTCTAGCCTGTGTCTAGCCTGTGCCTAGCCTGTGTCTAGCCTGTGTCTAGCCTGTGTCTAGCCTGTGCCTAGCCTGTGTCTAGCCTGCTAGCCTGTGTCTAGCCTGTGCCTAGCCTGTGTCTAGCCTGTGTCTAGCCTGTGTCTAGCCTGTGTCTAGCCTGTGTCTAGCCTGTGTCTAGCCTGTGTCTAGCCTGTGTCTAGCCTGTGTCCAGCCTGTGCTAGCCTGTGTCTAGCCTGTGCCTAGCCTGTGCCTAGCCTAGCCTGTGTCTAGCCTGTGTCTAGCCCTGTGTCTAGCCTGTGTCTAGCCTGTGTCTAGCCTCCTGTGCCTAGCCTGTGCCTAGCCTGTGCCTAGCCTGTGCCTAGCCTGTGTGCCTAGCCTGTGTCTAGCCTGTGCCTAGCCTGTGCCTAGCCTGTGCCTAGCCTGTGCCTAGCCTGTGCCTAGCCTGTGTCTAGCCCCAGCCTGCCTAGCCAGTGTCTAGCCTGTGTCTAGCCAGTGTCTAGCCTGTGCCTAGCCTGTGTCTAGCCTGTGCCTAGCCTGTGCCTAGCCTGTGCCTAGCCTGTGTCTAGCCTGTGCCTAGCCTGTGTCTAGCCTGTGCCTGTGCCTAGCCTGTGCCTAGCCTGTGCCTAGCCTGTGTCTAGCCTGTGTCTAGCCTGTGCCTAGCCTGTGCCTAGCCTGTGCCTAGCCTGCCTAGCCTGTGCCTAGCCTGTGCCTAGCCTGTGCCTAGCCTGTGCCTAGCCTGTGTCTAGCCTGTGCCTAGCCTGTGCCTAGCCCAGTGTCTAGCCTGTGTCTAGCCTGTGCCTAGCCTGTGTCTAGCCTGTGCCTAGCCTGTGTCTAGCCTGTGTCTAGCCTGTGCCTAGCCTGTGCCTAGCCTGTGCCTCAGCCTGTGCCTAGCCTGCCTAGCCCAGTGCCTAGCCTGTGCCTAGCCTGTGTCTAGCCTGTCCTAGCCTGTGCCTAGCCTGTGTCTAGCCTGTGTCTAGCCTGTGCCTAGCCTGTGTCTAGCCTGCCCTGTGCCTAGCCTGTGTCTAGCCTGTGTCTAGCCTGTGCCTAGCCTGTGTCTAGCCTGTGCCTAGCCTGTGCCTAGCCTGTGCCTAGCCTGTGTCTAGCCTGTGTCTAGCCTGTGTCTAGCCTGTGTCTAGCCTGTGCCTAGCCTGTGTCTAGCCTGTGTCTAGCCTGTGCCTAGCCTGTGTCTAGCCTGTGCCTAGCCAGTGTCTAGCCTGTGCCTAGCCTGTGTCTAGCCTGTGCCTAGTGTTTAGCCTGTGCCTAGCCAGTGCCTAGCCTGTCTAGCCTAGCCTGTGCCTAGCCTGTGTCTAGCCAGCCCAGCCTGCTGCCTGTGCTCAGCCAGGGTCTAGCCTGCCTGTGCCTAGCCAGTGTCTAGCCGTGCCTAGCCTGTGCCTAGCCTGTGCCTAGCCTGTGTCTAGCCTGTGCTTCTGTGCCCAGCCAGTGTCCAGCCCTTGCCTAGCCTGTGCCTAGCCTGTGCCTAGCCCAGCCTAGCCTGTGTCTAGCCTGTGTGTCTAGCCTGTGTCTAGCCTGTGTCTAGCCTTGCCTCAGCCTGTGTCTAGCCTGTGCCTTAGCCTGTGCCCTAGCCTGTGCCTAGCCTGTGCCCAGCCAGTGCCTAGCCTGTGCCTAGCCAGTGCCTAGCCTGTGCCTAGCCAGTGCCTAGCCTGTGCCTAGCCAGTGCCTAGCTCCAGCCTAGCCAGTGTCTAGCCTTGGTCTAGCCTGGTGCCCAGCCAGTGTCTAGCCTGTGTCTAGCCTGTGCCTAGCCTGTGCCTAGCCTGTGCCTAGCCTGTGCCTCAGCCTGTGCCTAGCCTGTGCCTAGCCTCAGGCCTAGCCTGTGCCTAGCCCAGCCTAGCCTGTGCCTAGCCAGTGCCTAGCCTGTGCCTAGCCAGTGCCTAGCCTGTGCCTAGCCAGTGTCTAGCCTGTGCCTAGCCAGTGTCTCAGCCTGTGCCTAGCCTGTGCCTAGCCTGTGTCTAGCCTGTGTCTAGCCTGTGCCTAGCCTGTGTCTAGCCTGTGCTCCCTAGCCTGTGCCTAGCCTGTGCCTAGCCTGTGTCTAGCCCAGCCTGTCTAGCCCAGGTCTAGCCTGTGTCTAGCCTGTGTCTAGCCTGTGTCTAGCCTGTGTCTAGCCTGTGTCTAGCCTGTGTCTAGCCTGTGTCTAGCCTGTGTCTAGCCTGTGTCTAGCCCAGGTTCAGCCTGTGTCTAGCCTGTGTCTAGCCTGTGTCTAGCCTGTGTCTAGCCTGTGTCTAGCCTGTGCCTAGCCTGTGGCTAGCCTGTGTCTAGCCTGTGCCTAGCCTCCATGTCTAGCCTGTGCCTAGCCTGTGCCTAGCCCAGTGCCTAGCCTGTGCCTAGCCTGTGTCTAGCCTGTGCCTAGCCAGTGTCTAGCCTGTGCCTAGCCAGTGTCTAGCCTGTGCCCAGCCTCCAGCCTAGCCTGTGCCTAGCCTGTGCCTAGCCTGTGCCCCAGCCTGTGCCTAGCCCAGCCTAGCCTCAGGCCTAGCCTGTGCCTAGCCTGTGCCTAGCCTGTGCCTAGCCCAGCCTAGCCTGTGCCCAGCCTGCCTAGCTCCAGCCTAGCCTGTGCCTAGCCTGTGCCTAGCCTGTGCCTAGCCTGTGCCTAGCCTGTCTAGCCTGTGCCTAGCCTGTGCCTAGCCCAGCCTAGCCCAGCCTAGCCCAGCCTAGCCTGAGCCTCCCAGCCTGTGCCTAGCCTGTGTCTAGCCCAGGTCTAGCCTGTGCCTAGCCAGTGTCTAGCCTGTGCCTAGCCTGTGCCTAGCCTGTGCCTAGCCTGTGCCTAGCCTGTGCCTAGCCTGTGCCTAGCCTGTGCCTAGCCTGTGCCTAGCCTGTGCCTAGCCTGTGCCTAGCCTGTGCCTAGCCTGTGCCTAGCCTGTGCCTAGCCTGTGCCTAGCCTGTGCCTAGCCTGAGCCTTGCCTGTGCTTAGCCTGTGCCTAGCCTGTGCCTTGCCTGTGCCTAGCCTGTGCCTAGCCTGTGCCTAGCCTGTGGCTAGCCTGTGCCCAGCCTGCTAGCCTGTGTCTAGCCTGTGTCTAGCCTGTGCCTAGCCTGTGCCTAGCCAGTGTCTAGCCTGTGCCTAGCCAGTGTCTAGCCTGTGCCTAGCCAGTGTCTTGCCAGTTTCTAGCCTATGTCTAGCCTGTTCTTAGCCAGTGTCTAGCCTGTGCCCAGCCAGTGTCTAGCCTGTGCCTAGCCTGTACCTAGCCTGTGCCTAGCCTGTGCCTAGCCTGTGTCTAGCCTGTGTCTAGCCTGTTTCTAGCCTGTGTCTAGCCTGTGTCTAGCCTGTGTCTAGCCTGTGTCTAGCCTGTGTAGCCTGTCTAGCCTGTGTCTAGCCTGTGTCTAGCCTGTGTCTAGCCTGTGTCTAGCCTGTGTCTAGCCTGTGTCTAGCCTGTGTCTAGCCTGTGCCTAGCCTGTGCCTAGCCTGTGCCTAGCCTGTGCCTAGCCTGTGCCTAGCCAGTGCCTAGCCTATGTTTAGCCTGTGCTTAGCCAGTGCCTAGCCTGTGCCCAGCCAGGGTCTAGCCTGTGTCTAGCCTGTGCCTAGCCATTGTCTAGCCTGTGCCCAGCCAGTGTCTAGCCGTTGCCTAGCCTGTGCCTAGCCTGTGCCTAGCCTGTGCCTAGCCTGTGCCTAGCCTGTGCCTAGCCTGTGCCTAGCCTGTGCCTAGCCTGTGCCTAGCCTGTGCCTAGCCTGTGTCTAGCCTGTGCCTAGCCTGTGCCTAGCCTGTGCCTAGCCTGTGTCTAGCCTGTGCCTAGCCTGTGCCTAGCCTGTGTCTAGCCTGTGCCTAGCCTAACCTGTGCCTAGCCAGTGTCTAGCCTGTGTCTAGCCTGTGTCTAGCCTGTGTCTAGCCTGTGTCTAGCCTGTGTCTAGCCTGTGTCTAGCCTGTGTCTAGCCTGTGCCTAGCCTCTGCCTAGCCTGTGCCTAGCCTGTACCTAGCCAGTGCCTAGCCTGTGCCTAGCCCAGTGCCTAGCCTGTGCCTAGCCAGTGCCTAGCCTGTGCCTAGCCAGTGCCTAGCCTGTGCCTAGCCATTGTCTAGCCTGTGCCTAGCCATTGTCTAGCCTGTGCCCAGCCAGTGTCTAGCCTGTGTCTAGCCTGTGTCTAGCCTGTGTCTAGCCTGTGTCTAGCCTGTGCCTAGCCTGTGCCTAGCCTGTGCCTAGCCTGTGTCTAGCCTGTGTCTAGCCCAGGTCTAGCCTGTGTCTAGCCTGTGTCTAGCCTGTGCAGCCTGTGTCTAGCCTGTGTCTAGCCTGTGTCTAGCCTGTGTTTAGCCTGTGTCTAGCCTGTGTTTAGCCTGTGTCTAGCCTGTGCCTAGCCCAGTGTCTAGCCTGTGTCTAGCCTGTGTCTAGCCTGTGTCTAGCCTGTGTCTAGCCTGTGTCTAGCCTGTGTCTAGCCTGTGTCTAGCCTGTGTCTAGCCTGTGTCTAGCCTGTGCTAGCCTGTGTCTAGCCTGTGTCTAGCCTGTGCCTAGCCTGTCCTGCCTGTGACTAGCATGTGTGCCTAGCCAGTGTCTAGCCAGTGTCCCCAGCCTGCTTGAGTGCCTGTGCCTAGCCTGTGCCTAGCCTGTGCCTAGCCTGTGCTTAGCCTGTGCCTAGCCTGTGTCTTGCCTGTGCCTAGCCTGTCCTAGCCTGTGCCTTAGCCAGCCTGTCTAGCCTGTGTCTAGCCTGTGTCTAGCCTGTCCTAGCCTGTGCCTCCAGCCAGTGTCTAGCCTGTGCCTTAGCCAGTGTCTAGCCTGTGCCTAGCCAGTGTCTAGCCAGTGTCTAGCCTGTGTCTAGCCTGTGTCTGGCCTGTGTCTAGCCTGTGCCCAGCCTGTGTCTAGCCTGTGCCTAGCCTGTGCCTAGCCTGTGCCTAGCCTGTGCCTAGCCTGTGTCTAGCCTGTGTCTAGCCTGTGTCTAGCCTGTGCCTCTAGCCTGTGTCTAGCCTGTGTCTAGCCTGTGTCTAGCCTGTGTCTAGCCTGTGTCTAGCCTGTGTCTAGCCTGTCTTAGCCTGTGTCTAGCCTGTGTCTAGCCTGTGCTAGCCTGTGCTAGCCTGCCTGTTGTCTAGCCTGTGTCTAGCCTGTGTCCTAGCCTGTGCCTAGCCTGTGCCTAGCCAGTGTCTAGCCTGTGCCTAGCCAGTGCCTAGCCTGTCTTAGCCTGTGTCCAGTGCTTAGCCTGTTCAGCCTGGGTCTAGCCTGTGTCTAGCCTGTGCCTAGCCAGTGTCTAGCCTGTGCTCTAGCCTGTGCCTAGCCTGCCTGTCCTAGCCTGTGCCTAGCCTGTGTCTAGCCTGTGTCTAGCCTGTGTCTAGCCTGTTCAGCCTTGTCTTAGCCTGTGTCTTAGCCTGTGCCTAGCCTCTGCCTAGCCAGTGGCCTAGCCTGTGCCTAGCCTGTGTCTAGCCCTGTAGCTTAGCCTGTGCAGTAGCCAGTGCCTAGCCCCCAGTGTCTAGCCTGTGCAGCCCAGCCTGTGTCTAGCCTGTGTCTAGCCTGTGTCCTAGCCTGTGCCTAGCCTGTGTCTAGCCTGTGCCAGCCTGTTAGCCTGTGCCTAGCCTGTGTTCAGCCTAGCCTGTGTCTAGCCAGTGTCTAGCCTGTGCCTAGCCTGTGCTAGCCTGTGCCTAGCCCAGTGTCTAGCCTGTGCCTAGCCCAGCCCGCCTGTGCCTAGCCTGCCTGTGCCTAGCCCGTCCAGCCAGGCTAGCCTGTGTCTAGCCTGTGCCTAGCCCAGTCTAGCCTGTGTGTAGCCTGTGTAGCCTAGCCTAGCCTGTGTCTAGCCTGTGCCCAGCCTGCCCGCTGCAGCCTGTGCCTAGCCTGTGCCTAGCCTGTGTCTAGCCTGTGTCTAGCCTGTGTCTAGCCTGTGTCTAGCCTGTGCCTAGCCAGTGCCTAGCCCAGCCTCTAGCCTGTGTCTAGCCTGTGTCTAGCCTGTGCCTAGCCTGTGTCAGCCCGTGTGGCCTGTGCCCAGCCTCCAGCCTGTGCCTAGCCCGCCAGCTGCCTGTGCCTAGCCTGTGCCTAGCCAGTGCCCAGCCTGTGTCTAGCCTGTGCCTAGCCTGTGTCTAGCCATGTGCTAGCCTGTGCCTAGCCCAGCTGTCTAGCCGTGCCAGCCTGTGTCTAGCCTGTGTCTAGCCTGTGTCCAGCCTGTGTCCAGCCCAGCCTCAGCCTGTGTAGCCTAGCCCAGCCTTCAGCCTGTGCCTCAGCCCAGCCTAGCCTGTGCCTAGCCTGTGCCTAGCCTAGCCTGCCTAGCTCCAGCCCAGCTTAGTGCCTAGCCTGTGCCTAGCCTGTGCCTAGCCTGTGTCTAGCCTCCAGCCTAGCTCCAGCCTAGCCTGTGTCTAGCCTGTGCCTAGCCCAGCCTAGCCTGTGTCTAGCCTGTGCCTAGCCCAGTGTCTAGCCTGTGCCTAGCCAGTGTCTAGCCTGTGTCTAGCCTGTGTCTAGCCTGTGTCTAGCCTGTGCCTAGCCTGTGCCCAGCCTGGCATGTGCCTAGCCTGTGCCTAGCCAGTGTCTAGCCTGTGTCTAGCCTGTGCCTTGCCTGAGACTGCGTGCATAGCCTGTGCCTAGCCAGTGTCTAGCCTGTGCCTAGCCTGTGCCTAGCCTGAGCCTAGCCTGTGCCTAGCCTGTGCCTAGCCAGTGTCTAGCCTGTGTCTAGCCCAGCCTTGCCTGTGACTGGCCTGTGCCTAGCCTGTGCCTAGCCTAGCCAGTGTCTAGCCTGTGCCTAGCCTGAGACTGGCATGTGCCTAGCCTGTGCCTAGCCAGTGTCTAGCCAGTGCCTAGCCTGTGCCTAGCCTGTGCTAGCCTGGCCAGTGCTAGCCTGTGCCTAGCCTGTGCCTAGCCTGTGTCTAGCCTGTGTCTAGCCTGTGCCTAGCCAGTGCCTAGCCTGTGCCTAGCCTGTGCCTAGCCTGTGCCTAGCCAGTGTCTAGCCTGTGCCTGTGCCCAGCCTGGCATGTCTAGCCTGTGCCTAGCCTGTGTCTAGCCCAGCCTGGCCTGTGCCTAGCCTGTGCCTAGCCTGTGCCTAGCCCAGCCTGGCCTGTGCCTAGCCTGTGTCTAGCCTGTGCCTAGCCTGTGCCCAGCCTGTGTCTAGCCTGTGTCTAGCCTGTGCCTGGCCTGTGCCTAGCCTGTGCCTAGCCTGTGCCTAGCCTGTGTCTAGCCTGTGTCTAGCCCAGCCTAGCCTGTGTCTAGCCTGTGTCTAGCCTGTGTCTAGCCTGTGTCTCAGCCTGTGCCTAGCCTGTGTCTAGCCTGTGCCTAGCCTGGGCCTAGCCTGTGCCCAGCCTAGCCTGGCTAGGCAGTGTGCTAGCCTGTGCCTAGCCTGTGCCTAGCCAGTGTCTAGCCTGTGTCTAGCCCAGCCTAGCCTGTGTCTAGCCCTGTGCCTAGCCCAGCTGTGTCTAGCCTGTGTCTAGCCTGTGTCTAGCCTGTGTCTAGCCTGTGTCTAGCCTGTGCCTAGCCTCCTAGCCTGTGCTTAGCCTGTGCCTAGCCTGTGTCTAGCCCAGTGTCTAGCCTGTGCCTAGCCTGTGCCTAGCCTGTGTCTAGCCTGTGCCTAGCCTGCCTGTGTCTAGCCTGTGTGCTAGCCTGTGTCTAGCCTGTGTCTAGCCTGTGTTCAGCCTGTGCCTAGCCTGTGTCTAGCCTGTGCCTAGCCTGTGCCTAGCCAGTGTCCAGCCTGTGTCTAGCCTGTGCCTAGCCTGTGTCCAGCCTGTGCCTAGCCTGTGTCTAGCCTGTGTCTAGCCTGTGCCTAGCCTGTGTCTAGCCTTGCCAGCCTGTGCCTAGCCTGTGTCTAGCCTGTGTCTAGCCTGTGTCTAGCCTGTGTCTTGCCTGTGTCAGGCATGTGTCATAGCCTGTGCCTAGCCAGTGTCTAGCCTGTGTCTAGCCTGTGCCTAGCCTGTGTCTAGCCTGTGCCTAGCCAGTGTGTCTAGCCTGTGCCTAGCCAGTGTCTAGCCATGTGTCCAGGCCAGCGCCTGCCTGTGTCTAGCCTGTGTCTAGCCTGTGCCTAGCCCAGTGTCTAGCCTGTGCCTAGCCTGTGCCTTGCCTGAGACTGGCATGTGCATAGCGTGTGCCTAGCCAGTGTCTAGCCTGTGTCTAGCCTGTGCCTTGCCTGTGACCAGCCAGTGCATAGCCTGTGCCTGTGCCAGCCTGTGTCTAGCCTGTGCCTAGCCTGTGCCTAGCCTGTGCCTAGCCTGTGTCCAGCCTGTGTCTAGCCTGTGCCTAGCCTGTGCCTAGCCTGTGTCTAGCCTAGTGCCTAGCCCAGTGCCTAGCCTGTGTCTAGCCTGAGACTGGCCTGTGCCTAGCCTGTGTCTAGCCTGTGTCTAGCCAGTGCCTAGCCTGTGCCTAGCCTGTGTCTAGCCTGGCCTAGCCTGTGCCTAGCCTGTAGTCTAGCCTGTGCCTAGCCTCAGCCTAGCCTGTGTCTGGCCTGTGCCTAGCCTGTGCCCAGCCAGTGTCTAGCCTGTGTCTAGCCTGTGTCTAGCCTGTGTCTGGCCTGTGCCTCAGCCAGGCCTGTGCCTGTGTCTAGCCTGTGTCTAGCCTGTGCCTTACCTGTGCCAGCCAGTGTCTAGCCTGTGCCTAGCCTGTGCCTAGCCTGTGTCTAGCCTGTGCCTAGCCTGTGTCTAGCCTGTGTCTAGCCTGTGCCTTGCCTGTGTCTAGCCTGTGCCTAGCCTGTGCCTCAGCCAGTGTCTAGCCTGTGTCTAGCCTGTGCCTAGCCCAGTGCTAGCCTGTGCTTAGCCAGTGTCCAGCCTGTGCCTAGCCCTGTGTCTAGCCAGCCTGTGCCTAGCCTGTGTCTAGCCTGTGTCTAGCCTGTGCCTAGCCTGTGTCTAGCCTGTGCCTAGCCTGTGTCTAGCCTGTGTCTAGCCTGTGCCTTGCCTGTGACTGGCATGTGCATAGCCTGTGCCTAGCCAGTGTCCAGCCTGTGTCTAGCCTGTGTCTAGCCTGTGTCTAGCCTGTGTCTAGCCTGTGTCTAGCCTGTGCCTAGCCTGTGTCTAGCCTGTGTCTAGCCTGTGCTAGCCTGTGTCTAGCCTGTGCCTAGCCAGTGTCTAGCCTGTGTCTAGCCTGTGCCTTGCCTGAGACTGGCATGTGCATAGCCTGTGCCTAGCCAGTGTCCAGCCTGTGTCTAGCCTGTGTCTAGCCTGTGTCTAGCCTGTGTCTAGCCTGTGTCTAGCCTGTGCCTAGCCAGTGTCTAGCCTGTGTCTAGCCTGTGCCTAGCCTGTGTCTAGCCTGTGTCTAGCCTGTGTTAGCCTGTGTCTAGCCTGTGCCTAGCCTGTGCCTAGCCTGTGCCTAGCCTGTGTCTAGCCTGTGTCTCAGCCTGTGTCTAGCCTGTGCCTAGCCTGTGCCTAGCCTGTGCCTAGCCTGTGTCTAGCCAGTGTCTAGCCTGTGCCTAGCCTGTGCCTAGACTGGCAGCCTGTGCAGCCTAGCCAGTGTCTAGCCTGTGTCTAGCCTGTGTCTAGCCCAGCGTCAGCCTGTGCCTTAGCCTGTGACTGGCCTGTGCCTAGCCTGTGCCTAGCCTGTGTCTAGCCTGTGTCTAGCCTGTGCCTAGCCTGTGTCTAGCCTGTGCCTAGCCTGTGTCTAGCCTCAGTCTAGCCTGTGCCCAGTGCCTAGTGCCTCCAGCCTGTGCCTTAGCCTGTGCCTAGCCAGTGCCTAGCCTGTGTCTAGCCTGTGCCTAGCCTGTGTCTAGCCTGTGCCTAGCCTGTGTCTAGCCTGTGTGTCTAGCCTGTGTCTAGCCTGTGTCTAGCCTGTGTCTAGCCTGTGCTCTAGCCTGTGTCTAGCCTGTGCCTAGCCAGTGTTCAGCCTGTGTCTAGCCTGTGTCTAGCCTCAGTCTAGCCTGTGTCTAGCCTGTGTCTAGCCTGTGCCTAGCCTGTGTCTAGCCTGTGTCTAGCCTGTGCCTAGCCAGTGTTCAGCCTGTGCCTAGCCTGTGCCTAGCCCAGCCTAGCCTGTGTCTAGCCTGTGTCCAGCCTGTGTCTAGCCTGTGTCTAGCCTGTGTCTAGCCTGTGTCTAGCCTGTGTCTAGCCTGTGTCTAGCCTGTGTCTAGCCTGTGCTAGCCTGTGTCTAGCCTGTGTCCTAGCCTGTGTCTAGCCTGTGTCTAGCCTGTGTCTAGCCTGTGTCTAGCCTGTGTCTAGCCTGTGTCTAGCCTGTGCACTAGCCTGTGTCTAGCCTGTGTCTAGCCTGTGCCTAGCCTAGCCTGGCAGCCTGTGCCAGCCTGTGTCTAGCCTGTAGCCTGTGCCTGTGTCCAGCCTGTGTCTAGCCTGTGTCTAGCCTGTGTCTAGCCTGTGTCTAGCCTGTGTCTAGCCTGTGCCTAGCCTGTGTCTAGCCTGTGTCTAGCCTGTGCCTAGCCTGTGTCTAGCCTGTGCCTAGCCTGTGCGCCTAGCCAGGCATGCCCAGCCTAGCCTGTGTCTAGCCTGTGTCTAGCCCAGTCTAGCCTGTGCCTAGCCCTGTGCCTAGCCTGTGTCTAGCCTGTGCCTAGCCAGTGTCTAGCCTGTGTCTAGCCTGTGTCTAGCCTGTGCCTAGCCTGTGTCTAGCCTGTGTCTAGCCTGTGTCTAGCCTGTGTCTAGCCTGTGTCCTAGCCTGTGTCTAGCCTGTGTCTAGCCTGTGCCTAGCCTGTGTCTAGCCTGTGTCTAGCCTGTGTCTAGCCTGTGTCTAGCCTGTGTCTAGCCTGTGCCTAGCCTGTGTCTAGCCTGTGTCTAGCCTGTGTCTAGCCTGTGTCTAGCCTGTGTCTCAGCCTGTGCCCGTGTCTAGCCTGTGCCTAGCCTGTGCCTCAGCCTGTGTCTAGCCAGTGTCTAGCCTGTGCCTAGCCTGTGTCTAGCCTGTGTCTAGCCTGTGCCTAGCCTGTGCCTAGCCTGTGCCTAGCCTGTGTCTAGCCTGTGCCTAGCCTGTGCCTAGCCTGTGTCTAGCCTGTTCTAGCCTGTGCCTGGCCTGTGTCTAGCCTGTGCCTAGCCAGTGTCTAGCCTGTCCAGGTCTAGCCTGTGCCTAGCCTGTGTCTAGCCTGTGTCTAGCCTGTGTCTAGCCTGTGTCTAGCCTGTGTCTAGCCTGTGTCTAGCCTGTGTCTAGCCTGTGTCTAGCCTGTGTCTAGCCTGTGTCTAGCCTGTGTCTAGCCTGTGTCTCAGCCTGTGTCTAGCCTGTGCCTAGCCTCCGTGCCTAGCCTCGTGTCTAGCCTGTGCCTAGCCTGTGCCTAGCCTGTGTCTAGCCTGTGTCTAGCCTGTGCCTAGCCTGTCCTAGCCTGTGTCTAGCCTGTGTCTAGCCTGTGTCTAGCCTGTGTCTAGCCTGTGTCTAGCCTGTGCCTAGCCCAGCCTAGCCTGTGCCTAGCCAGTGTCTAGCCTGTGTCTAGCCTGTGCCTGGCCCAGTGTCTAGCCTGTGTCTAGCCTGTGTCTAGCCTGTGTCTAGCCTGTGTCTAGCCTGTGCCTAGCCTGTGCCTAGCCTGTGTCTAGCCAGTGTCTAGCCTGTGCCTAGCCTGTGTCTGGCCTGTGTCTAGCCTGTGTCTAGCCTGTGTCTAGCCTGTGTCTAGCCTGTGTCTAGCCTGTGTCTAGCCTGTGCCTAGCCTCAGTGCCTAGCCTGGTGTCTAGCCTGTGTCTAGCCTGTGTCTAGCCTGTGTCTAGCCTGTGCCTAGCCTGCTAGCCTGTGCCTAGCCTGTGTCTAGCCTGTGCCCTAGCCTGTGCCTAGCCTGTGTCTAGCCTGTGCTAGCCTGTGTCTAGCCTGTGCCTAGCCTGCGTCCAGCCTGTGTCTAGCCTGTGCCTAGCCTGTGTCTAGCCTGTGTCTAGCCTGCCTGGCCAGTGTCTAGCCTGTGTCTAGCCTGTGTCTAGCCTGTGCCTAGCCTGACTAGCCTGTGTCTAGCCTGTGCCTAGCCAGTGTCTAGCCTGTGTCTAGCCTGTGCCTTGCCTGGCATGTGCTAGCCTGTGTCTAGCCTGTGTCTAGCCTGTGTCTAGCCTGTGTCCTGAGCCTGTGTCTAGCCTGTGCCTAGCCAGTGTCTAGCCTGTGCCTAGCCTGTGCCTAGCCAGCCTGTGTCTAGCCTGTGTCTAGCCTGTGCCTAGCCTGTGACAGCCTGGCATGTCATAGCCTGTGCCTAGCCAGTGTCTAGCCTGTGCCTCAGCCTGTGTCTAGCCTGTGCCTAGCCTGTGTCTAGCCTGTGCCTAGCCTGTGCCTAGCCTAGCGTCTAGCCAGTGTCTAGCCTGTGCCTAGCCTGTGTCTAGCCTGTGTCTAGCCTGTGTCTAGCCTGTGTCTAGCCTGTGTCTAGCCTGTGCCTAGCCAGTGTCTAGCCTGTGTCTAGCCTGTGTCTAGCCTGTGTTCAGCCATGTGCCTAGCCTGTGTCTAGCCTGTGTCTAGCCTGTGTCTAGCCTGTGCCTAGCCTGTGTCTAGCCTGTGCCTAGCCTGTGTCTAGCCAGTGTCTAGCCTGTGTCTAGCCTGTGCCTAGCCTGTGTCTAGCCTGTGTCTAGCCTGTGTCTAGCCTGTGCCTAGCCTGTGTCTAGCCTGTGCCTAGCCTGTGTCTAGCCTGTGCCTAGCCTGTGCCTAGCCTGTGCCTAGCCTGTGCCTAGCCTGTGCCTAGCCTGTGTCTAGCCCAGGTCTAGCCTGTGTCTAGCCTGTGTCTAGCCTGTGCCTAGCCTGTGCCTAGCCTGTGCCTAGCCTGTGTCTAGCCTGTGCCTAGCCTGTGCCTAGCCTGTGCCTAGCCTGTGCCTAGCCTGTGCCTAGCCTGTGCCTAGCCTGTGCCTAGCCTGTGCCTAGCCTGTGTCTAGCCTGTGCCTCCAGCCTCCAGCCTAGCCTGTGTCTAGCCTGTGTCTAGCCTGTGTCTAGCCTGTGCCTAGCCTGTGTCTAGCCTGTGTCTAGCCTGTGCCTAGCCTGTGCCTAGCCTGTGTCTAGCCTGTGCCTAGCCTGTGTCTAGCCTGTGTCTAGCCTGTGCCTAGCCTCAGGACTGGCCTGTGTCTAGCCAGTGTCTAGCCTGTGTCTAGCCTGTGTCTAGCCTGTGCCTTGCCTGTGACTAGCCTGTGTCTAGCCTGTGCCTAGCCTGTGTCTAGCCTGTGTCTAGCCTGTGCCTAGCCTGTGTCTAGCCTGTGCCTAGCCTGTGTCTAGCCTGTGCCTAGCCTGTGTCTAGCCTGTGCCTAGCCTGTGTCTAGCCTGTGTCTAGCCTGTGCCTAGCCTCAGTGTCTAGCCTGTGTCTAGCCTGTGCCTAGCCAGTGCAGGCCTAGCCTCAGTGCCTAGCCTGTGTCTAGCCTGTGTCTAGCCTGTGCCTAGCCTGTGTCTAGCCTGTGCCTAGCCTGTGCCTAGCCTGTGTCTAGCCTGTGCCTAGCCTGTGTCTAGCCCAGGTCTAGCCTGTGGCTAGCCCGTGTCTAGCCTGTGTCTAGCCTGTGCCCCTGTGTCTAGCCTGTGTCTAGCCTGTGTCTTAGCCTGTGTCTAGCCTGTGTCTAGCCTGTGCCTAGCCTGTGTCTAGCCTGTGTCTAGCCTGTGCCTAGCCTGTGTCTAGCCTGTGCCTAGCCTGTGTCTAGCCTGTGTCTAGCCTGTGCCTCTAGCCTGTGCCTAGCCTGTGTCTAGCCAGTGTCTAGCCTGTGTCTAGCCTGTGCCTAGCCTGTGTCTAGCCTGTGCCTAGCCTGTGTCTAGCCTGTGCCTAGCCTGTGTCTAGCCTGTGTCTAGCCTGTGTCTAGCCTGTGCCTAGCCTGTGTCTAGCCTGTGTCTAGCCTGTGCCTAGCCTGTGTCTAGCCTGTGCCTAGCCTGTGTCTAGCCTGTGTCTAGCCTGTGCCTAGCCTGTGTCTAGCCTGTGTCTAGCCTGTGTCTAGCCTGTGTCTAGCCTGTGCCTAGCCTGTGTCTAGCCTGTGTCTAGCCTGTGTCTAGCCTGTGCCTAGCCTGTGTCTAGCCTGTGTCTAGCCTGTGTCTAGCCTGTGCCTCTAGCCTGTGTCTAGCCTGTGCCTAGCCTGTGCCTAGCCTGTGTCTAGCCTGTGTCTAGCCTGTGTCTAGCCTGTGCCTAGCCTGTGTCTAGCCTGTGTCTAGCCTGTGCCTAGCCTGTGTCTAGCCATGTGCTAGCCTGTGCCTAGCCAGTGTCTAGCCTGTGTCTAGCCTGTGCCTAGCCTGTGTCTAGCCTGTGTCTAGCCTGTGCCTAGCCTGTGTCTAGCCTGTGCCTAGCCTGTGCCTAGCCTGTGCCTAGCCTGTGTCTAGCCTGTGTCTAGCCTGTGTCTAGCCTGTGTCTAGCCTGTGTCTAGCCTGTGTCCTGGCCTGTGCCTAGCCTGTGTCTAGCCTGTGTCTAGCCTGTGCCTAGCCTGTGTCTAGCCTGTGCCTAGCCTGTGTCCTAGCCTGTGTCTAGCCTGTGCCTAGCCTGTGTCTAGCCTGTGTCTAGCCTGTGCTAGCCTGTGTCTAGCCTGTGTCTAGCCTGTGTCTAGCCTGTGTCTAGCCTGTGTCTAGCCTGTGTCTAGCCTGTGCCTAGCCTGTGCCTAGCCTGTGTCTAGCCTGTGTCTAGCCTGTGCCTAGCCTGTGTCTAGCCTGTGCCTAGCCTGTGCCTAGCCTGTGCCTAGCCTGTGTCTGTGCCTAGCCTGTGGTCTAGCCTGTGTCTAGCCTGTGCCTAGCCAGTGTCTAGCCTCAGCCTGGCCCTAGCCTGTGTCTAGCCTGTGTCTAGCCTAGCCTGTGCCTAGCCTGTGTCTAGCCTGTGTCTAGCCTGTGCCTAGCCTGTGTCTAGCCTGTGTCTAGCCTGTGCCTTGCCTGTGACTGGCCTGTGCATAGCCTGTGCCTAGCCAGTGTCTAGCCTGTGTCTAGCCTGTGCCTAGCCTGTGTCTAGCCTGTGTCCTAGCCTGTGTCTAGCCTGTGTCTAGCCTGTGCCTAGCCTGTGTCTAGCCTGTGTCTAGCCTGTGTCTAGCCTGTGTCTAGCCTGTGCCTAGCCTGTGTCTAGCCTGTGTCTAGCCTGTGCCTAGCCTGTGTCTAGCCAGTGTCTAGCCCGTGTCTAGCCTGTGTCTAGCCTGTGCCTAGCCTGTGCCTAGCCTGTGCCTAGCCTGTGCTTAGCCTGTGTCTAGCCTGTGTCTAGCCTGTGTCTAGCCTGTGTCTAGCCTGTGCCTAGCCTGTGTCTAGCCTGTGCCTAGCCTGTGTCTAGCCTGTGCCTGTGCTGGCCCAGTGTCTAGCCTGTGCCTAGCCTGTGTCTAGCCTGTGTCTAGCCTGTGCCTAGCCTGAGACTAGCCTGTGCCTAGCCTGTGCCTAGCCTGTGTCTAGCCTGTGCCCAGCCTGTGCCTAGCCTGTGCCGTGCCTGTGCCTAGCCTGTGTCTAGCCTGTGTCTAGCCTGTGTCTAGCCTGTGTCTAGCCTGTGTCTAGCCTGTGTCTAGCCTGTGTCTAGCCCAGCCTGCCTGTGTCCTAGCCTGTGTCTAGCCTGTGTCTAGCCTGTGTCTAGCCTGTGCCTAGCCCAGGTTTAGCCTGTGTCTAGCCTGTGTCTAGCCTGTGTCTAGCCTGTGTCTAGCCTGTGTCTAGCCTGTGCCCAGCCTAGCCTGTGTCTAGCCTGTGCCTAGCCTGTGTCTAGCCTGTGTCTAGCCTGTGTCTAGCCTGTGTCTAGCCTGTGTCTAGCCTGTGCCTAGCCTGTGTGCCTAGCCTGTGTCTAGCCTGTGTCTAGCCTGTGCCTAGCCTGTGCCTAGCCTGTGTCTAGCCTGTGTCTAGCCTGTGTCTAGCCTGTGCCTAGCCTGTGTCTAGCCTGTGCCTAGCCTGTGTCTAGCCTGTGCCTAGCCTGTGTCTAGCCTGTGTCTAGCCTGTGCCTAGCCGTGCCTAGCCCGTGTCTAGCCTGTGTCTAGCCTGTGCTGCCTGGACTGGCTGCCAGCCTGTGCCTAGCCTGTGTCTAGCCTGTGCCTAAGCCTGTGTCTAGCCTGTGTCTAGCCTGTGTCTAGCCTGTGCCTAGCCAGTGCCTAGCCCGTGTCTAGCCTGTGTCTAGCCCGTGTCTAGCCTGTGTCTAGCCTGTGTCTAGCCTGTGTCTAGCCTGTGTCTAGCCTGTGTCTAGCCTGTGTCTAGCCTGTGCCTAGCCTGTCTAGCCTGTGTCTAGCCTGTGTCTAGCCTGTGTCTAGCCCGTGTCTAGCCTGTGTCTAGCCTGTGTCTAGCCTGTGTCTAGCCTGTGTCTAGCCTGTGTCTAGCCTGTGTCTAGCCTGTGTCTAGCCTGTGTCTAGCCTGTGTCTAGCCTGTGCCTAGCCTGTGTCTAGCCTGTGCTAGCCTGTGTCTAGCCTGTGCCTAGCCTGTGTCTAGCCTGTGTCTAGCCTAGTGCCTAGCCTGTGTCTAGCCTGTGCTCTAGCCTGTGCCTAGCCCAGCCTAGCCAGTGTCTAGCCTGTGTCTAGCCTGTGTCTAGCCTGTGTCTAGCCTGTGCCTAGCCTGTGCCTAGCCTGTGTCTAGCCTGTGTCTAGCCTGTGTCTAGCCTGTGTCTAGCCTGTGCCTAGCCTGTGCCTAGCCTGTGTCTAGCCTGTGTCTAGCCTGTGTCTAGCCTGTGTCTAGCCTGTGCCTAGCCTGTGTAGCCTGTGTCTAGCCTGTCTAGCCTGTGTCTAGCCTGTGCCTAGCCTGTGCCTAGCCTGTGTCTAGCCTGTGCCTAGCCTGTGTCTAGCCTGTGCCTAGCCTGTGTCTAGCCTGTGTCTAGCCCGTGTCTAGCCTGTGTCTAGCCTGTGTCTAGCCTGTGTCTAGCCTGTGCCTCCTGCCTAGCCTGTGCCTAGCCTGTGCCTAGCCTGTGTGCCCAGCCCGTGTCTAGCCTGTGTCTAGCCTGTGCCTAGCCTGTGTCTAGCCTGTGTCTAGCCTGTGCCTAGCCTGTGTCTAGCCTGTGTCTAGCCTGTGTCTAGCCTGTGTCTAGCCTGTGTCTAGCCTGTGTCTAGCCTGTGTCTAGCCTGTGTCTAGCCTGGGCCTAGCCTGTGTCTAGCCTGTGTCTAGCCTGTGTCTAGCCTGTGTCTAGCCTGTGTCTAGCCTGTGCCTAGCCTGTGCCTAGCCTGTGCCCTGTGTCTAGCCTGTGTCTAGCCTGTGTCTAGCCTGTGCCTAGCCCGTGCCTAGCCTGTGTCTAGCCTGTGCCTAGCCTGTGTCTAGCCTGTGTCTAGCCTGTGTCTAGCCTGTGTCTAGCCTGTGCCTAGCCTGTGTCTAGCCTGTGTCTAGCCTGTGCCTAGCCTGTGTCTAGCCTGTGTCTAGCCTGTGCCTAGCCTGTGTCTAGCCTGTGTCTAGCCTGTGCCTAGCCTGTGTGCCTGTGCTAGCCTGTGCCTAGCCAGTGTCTAGCCTGTGTTCTAGCCTGTGCCTAGCCTGTGTCTAGCCTGTGTCTAGCCTGTGCCTGTGCCTGTGCCTAGCCTGTGCCTGTGCCTAGCCTGTGTCTAGCCTGTGCCTAGCCTGTGCCTAGCCTGTGTCTAGCCTGTGCCTAGCCTGTGCCTAGCCTGTGTCTAGCCAGTGTCTAGCCTGTGTCTAGCCTGTGTCTAGCCTGTGTCTAGCCTGTGTCTAGCCTGTGTCTAGCCTGTGTCTAGCCTGTGTTCAGCCTGTGTCTAGCCTGTGTCTAGCCTGTGCCTAGCCTGTGTCTAGCCTGTGCCTAGCCTGGTCTAGCCCGTGTCTAGCCTGTGCCTGCCTAGCCTGTGCCTAGCCTGTGTCTAGCCTGTGCCTAGCCTGTGTCTAGCCTGTGTCTAGCCTGTGCCTAGCCTGTGTCTAGCCTGTGTCTAGCCTGTGCCTAGCCTGTGTCTAGCCTGTGTTTAGCCTGTGCCTAGCCTGTGTCTAGCCTGTGTCACAGCTGTGCCTGTGCCTAGCCTGTGTCTGCCTAGCCTGTGTCTAGCCTGGGTCTAGCCTGTGTCTAGCCTGTGTCTAGCCTGTGCCTAGCCTGTGTCTAGCCTGTGTCTAGCCCGTGTCTAGCCTGGTCTGCCTGTGTCTAGCCTGTGCCTAGCCTGTGCCTAGCCTGTGCCTAGCCTGTGCCTAGCCTGTGTCTAGCCTGTGTCTAGCCTGTGCCTAGCCTGTGCCTAGCCTGTGCCTAGCCTGAGTTCTAGCCTGTGTCCAGCCTGTGCCTAGCCTGTGAGTCTAGCCTGTGTCTAGCCTGTGCCTAGCCTGTGTCTAGCCTAGGTCTAGCCTGTGCCTAGCCTGTGCCTAGACTCGTGCCTAGCCTGTGTCTAGCCAGTGTCTAGCCTGTGTCTAGCCTGTGCCTAGCCTGAGCCTAGCCTGTGTCTAGCCTGTGCCTAGCCAGTGTCCAGCCTGTGTCTGGCCTGTGCCTAGCCTGTGTCTAGCCTTGCTAGCCTGTGTCTAGCCTGTGTCCAGCCTGTGTCTAGCCTGTGTCTAGCCTGTGTCTAGCCTGTGTCTAGC